>OU343217.1:306820330-306853369 GCA_910596185.1 Chrysanthemum makinoi
AAAGCACTCCACTTTCTTCTTATCAAAGCCTGCAGTTTCATCACCATTGATATGAATAAGCTTGCCAGTCTTCTTGCAGAATTTCCTAGCCCTCATGCTAAGAAGAGCTATCTGCCATTTTATATCCATCTCCTCCAAGTCATCTTCATCAATTTGCTCCATGTATTCATGAGTTAAGACAGAGCCATCAACTTGTGTGGATATGAAAGCATAAAAGGTAGGATCTCCAATACTAGCAACCTTCTTCTTTGAAACTGCAGTGGTAACATTCACATTACCAGTGGAAACTTTAGAACCAGCAATGGCAACTTCATCATCACTGTCATATTCAGAATCATCACTGTCAACAGAGGTTGACAACAATGCCAAGCTACTAGAGCTTGTGTTAAGTTTCCCTGCCTTCTTCAACCTCTACTCAATTAGTTTGAAGTTGTTGTAAAGGTCATTGAGCTTCATTGTTTCTATATCTAATTTGTTTTCCCAGACAGTAACATTGGTTTGAAACTCTAAAGGCAAACTTTTTAGAAACTTCAAATTGAGGTCTTCCTTTTCTAACTCAATGCCAAGCACAGTCAGTTGTGTAACAATCTTCTGGAGTTTGGTAAAGATGCTATCAAGTGAGTCATTGCTTGAAGCAGAGAAATTTTCATAGCTTTGCTTCAATAATGTCTTTTGTGTCTTCTTTGTAGCATCATTACCACCAAACGCTGAGCAAATCTCTTCAAACAGTTCCTTTGCAGTTGTGTACTTTCTAAATGCAATGATCAGATCTCTAGGAAGAGTCATCAACAACAAACTTCTAGCTTTAAGATCATTCTTCCTGCAAGATTTTTCAACACTAGATTCAGGCACATAAACTTTCACAACATCTTTGTCACCAACCTTCACAGTACAAGTCACAGGCTTGAAAGAATCACCAATTTGAATGATTTCCCATAGAGCATAGTCTTGAATGAGAAAGTATTGCTCAATTAGTATCCTCCATATCTCAAACTCATTTAGTTTGAGCTTAGGTAGCCTTGGTGTAGAAGAGTTTGATTGGTTGTTTTCCATCTCCATTGAGTTGAGTGAGTAGGTTAAGCTAATTCCTTGGATCTTCTAAAACAAAATATCAGAACCTTCGCTCTGATACCACTTGATGGATCTAGACACACTCCTTGTGTCAATGATATTTTGTACGATATTATTAAGCACGCGGAATTTACTTAGTAATACTTAGAGGATGGATTATATGATGTATTGTATGTAAACACAGATTAAACACAAAACTTAAGCTCCAATATTATTAATGAACAATACAAGTGATCTTAGCTTATCACTAGGGTTACACCTTGAAGCCTTTGTGAGTAATACGTAGGTAAATTGACAAGTACCTAAGACAATGACCTAGGACCTCCTTTTATACAACTATGAGTCCTTTACAAGATAAGTATAAAACTAACATTATAGAATATACACAAAATCTATTCTATACTTATCTAGACGCGTTTAACTAAACATTATCTAATAGCAGTGGTAACAATGTACTGGCAGTGGGAATACGTTTCCACTGCTAGTGTTAATCCGAGCAGTGTAAACCATGACTATCCATGGTATCAGATTATCCCCAACACATCTTCTTAGTGATTCTTGAAGTACAAAACAAAGTGTAGATTGGTGTTTTGGGATTGATAGTGGACGGCAAAGGAGGAGAGGGACGAGAGTGTGTGTTTTGCATGTAAAATGGGAAGGGATAAGGTGAAAGGTCTGCCTGGGACAAAGTGGGTGAGTAAGATTGCATGTGTGATGTTAGAAAGCCAAGTGGCTTGTGAAGAAGCCATCAAATGCCACCTCCCTACGAGGTTGTAGTTTGTGTGTTCTTTTTGATAAACTTTAGTTTTTAGGGTATAGTTATCATTTGAGTAGTGGTTTTTTTTTTTTTTAAAGATTAGCAAAATATGAAGTATCTTGTTATGTCCTATGTTATCATTTGAGTAGTGGTTTGTTTTCTTGTTTAGAAAATATGAAGTATCTTGTTATGTAAGCTTTATACCTATGTAACGGGCTGAGATATGGGATTTCACTCATATCCATCAGTACTTAAACGCTTTTTGTTAATATATTTACCGGGTGCGTGATTACCTCCTTTACCCAAAAAAACCCAACCTTAGCATAATTAACTTCTCACTAGCATTCCTATTCCCCTAGAGAACGATATCAATACTCGTGGCTTACCCTAATACTACACTACAACGATTAGGTTCACTGCCTAGGGTGTTATAAAACTTGCTCGAAGAAAAGAAAGTTCCTTTGACCCCGAACGACGCGGTAGCGTTATCAGTAACCAAAAATAGAAGTAAGAGACTATTTTTAATTACCAAATAGCCCAGTGAATTCTACTGAAACAAGTCCGGTAAAAGGAATCGGGTTCTTGTATGCCTCTTCCCTTATCATCACATCATTGCTTTTCAATCTCCAATGATGGATTCAAATCAAACATTTTCTTGTGCCTGTTTATCGTTTCTACATGATTAGCTATGCCATATAATGGTAAGATATATGATAATTTTGTTTTCTTTTTTTACTTACTCGACTATCACTTCCTCAATCCCCAGAATGTTAGGACCCAAATAGTAGCAAGTCGCTGGAAAAGCAGCAAGCTGGAGCCCTTTATTCGGATACACACAAAGGTTATGTATTTAGTAAACACAGTCGACACATATGTATGAAATATGCTTTTTTAAAAGTACCTACATATGTCAACAAACAACATGATCAAAAATCATTGTCTTTAGCATTAATGGTTATGCCATAATTACTGACATGGTTCAAATGGTAAGAAACTCACTACTTTCTAGCCCTATTTATACCACAAAATCTTCTAGATATACATGGAATGTTCTTCTGATTCTTTAATGGTTCTCACCAAAATCACGCGTCTCGCTTCAGTAAATGGTCAGACCATCTTATAATCTCTTAATAGTCGACGTTATAAGTGCATACTTCTCACAACCTACAAACGTTCCTTAGGCTACTTTAAATGTATAGCGAGTACCTCTGCAGCACGAAAGTCGACATGAGGTTATGACAACAATGATAGGATTCTCCATCATCTCAAGCAAGCTCTTGTGAAACTCTCGTGCCATGTCATCCCACATTGTAAACTGAATTATATTCCCACTGTTCATGCAGTCATCGTAGAAGATTTAGATAGAAGAACGTGTTGCTCAATTTATAATGAAATTTTGTTTGGTATATGAAGTTACTTACTCCAAATTTTCCTTGCCAGCTTTTCTTCTCACAAGTCGCTTTTTACTGAGATCTCCAGAAATTAGAGATTCTCCAACTTATTCTACACAACCTAGATATAGTCCAGAAACAAAGAAGATTCGTCATGAATGTTTTGTATACAACAAAAGAACAATATAACTATGCATTACATATCACATCATGAAATTGGATTCTATCATAGCTATCTAGCTAAAGCATTTTGATGTCAAGCTAGTTACACGAAACATAACTAAAAAAATTGCCTGGAAAATCAATTGTGTTCAAGCGTTGTGTATCTTCCAGATCCAAGACTTGGCTTGCTCCCAAGAGTCCACTACCACTTGCATATTCGTACGCAGCTGAAATATGAAACTTTGTACGCTGAACCAAGTCCAAGAATTGGATTGAAGTAGTCAACTGCCTGAATGGCATTGATCTATGCAAATCGAAACATCATAAGACAGATACTAACATTCATATGGCCGATGGATATGATACATTATCCAATTTACCTCTCTGTCAAGCAATATACAACAACATGAAATCGGTCCTTTCTTGAGAACGGTTTAGATAGATCATCCATCCCAAGTACACTTTTGCTTTTAACATTATGTCTCAGACCTTAGGTTTAAGACTCCCAAAACTATTCCCTGGTATTCTAATGAAAACATTAAATGGAGAATATTTAGCACAAAACAACATCATCAGCAACAGAATGAAGTAACAATAACTCGAAAAACAACTATATCAATCGAGCAACATCTTTAATAAGAAAACTACTCGCAACTCTTACTCCCAAAAGATACGTCATTCAAATACAAAAATGCATCATCTAATCTGTCTAACATACAGATTAAACCTTATCACATCAGTTCAACAACATAGTACTAATCAAGTATCGTGTTTAGTAAAAACAAACTACTCGCAACTCTCAACCCCAACAGATACGTCATACAAATACCAAAATACATCATCATATTAGTCTTATATCTAAAACAAAAACCATATCGTATCAGTTTAAACAACAAAGCATATCAGAATCTAATTACAAAGAAATTTTTTTTCTATTATTTGGCAACCTCATTTCTTCTCAGTTTCAAAACTAAAATTAGTTATTCAAGAAATTTGGTCTCGGATAATGTCGACTACCATCCCCTGCAAAACATTGACAAACATGATCCTAATACTCAAAGAGATTAAAACAACCAAAAACCCAAAAAAGAGCATAAACCCAACAACTGAAACAACGGTGCATTTAACGCTTCCTATTAAAACAACCAAAATCCCAACATGCATTTAATATTGACATAAGTAAACATCTAAAATTTCAACAACCACATGCTCAATCTGTGAGAACAACCGGGTATGGTTAAAACAAAGCACATTCACACCAATAACAGCTTCATACACTACAGATTTATTGAAATCGTTCAACAGGTTCCAATTTATGCAAACTCTAATTACATTGCAACAAACAAAGTATAAAAAAGCTGAAGTTAATTACAAACTTACAGCTTCCAAGCCACATACTTAATTTTAGCTCCCTTAACCCCTAACTGCAAACAAACATCCATCAATCGAATTGCATTGAAAACCCATAAAAAAGGAAATTTAAACATACTTGTAACCTAAAAGTACTCCAAAAGAAGCCCTGAAATTCTTTTCGGCAATAGCAAGATGATGATTGCACGGCAAGATAGATAACTCGCCATTTTTGGAAATCACCACTGAACCTTCTATGCCAAATATATATTTTTAATCACATTGATAATGGAAAACATGTGTTAAGCATGCAACTAACCTTAAAAGTTGAGTTGTAGCTTAGTGGAAAACTCACCAAGACACACACTTAATTAAATAGATAATGGAAAATAGGTGTTAAGCATGCAACAAGCCTCAACAATTTAGTTGCAGCTTAGTGGAGCGCGCACCAAATAACACACCTACTAACCTAATATTTCAATCAATTTAATCAATCGGCTCGGATCGGCGTGTGAACAATGTCGGCCCAAGCCACGACTCCACAATGAACTCAAGCCGCTCCACTCCCTCAATCCGAACTCCAAGCCTGCGGCTTTGGAACAATGTCGGCCTCCAAACTACTTCAATGAGTGTTATATAGTATAAGTTATTCTATTTATTTTTATTGTTACCTAAAATAAATTATAGAAAAAAACAAATTTAAATGCAATTGATAAATACAAAATTTTGGTTGCTTATATTTATGAAATGCCCGAAACCAAACTTGACAAAATCGTTCTTAGGGCTTCGATATGTCGTATCGACATTTTTGCCGATATGTCGTATCCAGAAATACTAACCCGATATGCAATATTCAATTTTTGGTCGATACTGCAATTTTCACTTAACCAGTTGAATACGCAGTATCGACAAGTTTGTCGATACGCCATATTGACAACCTCATGTCAAAAGTTCATTGGAAACCCAACTTACACGAGTCGACAATTCACAAAACCTTGTAGATATCATTCATAAAATATATATTTATATATATATATATATATATATATTCATGTTTCATACTTAACATGTGAGGAATACCAAAACGGGATTGTTAAACACCTATTTTTACCCATTTGCATCACTTGTACACAACTCTTTAACATACAACAAAATATGCAAGTTTACTCTTGAAACACATAAGAATACTAGACATGACTCTACTTTTCAAAACATACAACTATACGACTCTTGGTGGTTAGCACGGTGTTCATACTACTAGCATACACACAAAGGCGATTACTTCCATTTCGTTGCTTCCAATACTAAGGCCTTAACCAAGACCTTATCTTGAATCACATTGACTTAAAAAAAAATGGTTAACAACTAAACCGTACGTATTACACCTTAAAACTAAAAACACAAAAAATATGGCATCATACATCATTTAACATCCTTGCATCAACCACTTGAGATACTAGTCAAAAAGACTTGTTAGACACTTTCACTTGCACATAAGCACTTTAACTACCATCATTCCATAACAATATAAGCATCACATACCTTTCCTAATATCATTACTAAGCTAACCTCATCCTTAGCTAGTTAAGATCAACTAGCCTCATTTTAATCTTAGTCCAACAATATAAGGACATTCATTTGGATATATATGTCAATTCCTTATCCCTAAATATCATTGGTCGATTGTAACTTTATGCTTTCCAAGCATACTTTTCAATCGTAATTGTCTATAGGATTAATTGATCATCGTTTGTTTATTATTATCGCATGCGTAACCGATTTATATATACCATATGCACAAGCTTTTAATATTTACATTGATTAAAACCTCGTACTATTGATTCTTAGTGGGTCGATGGTGCATTGTTAATTTTTTAAGCAGTGTTCGTATTGATAATTTTATTTGATCGCAAAGCTTCACTGATCCGATTCTTGTGGTGTGTTCATGATGGGTGTTGGTTAGGATTTGGTCGTTAATGGTTAAACCCTAACTTTTCATAAGTTAGGTTTTTTAGTCGCTTTGTTTCTCTATTGTGCATGCTTTGCCGTTGATTGTTACTAGGTTGGGGTGATTTGTTTCAATGTGTTTAAGGGTTAAAGAGGGATGGAAAAGGTTTCTTCAACAACAATAGTGCTCGGTGGCACTAAAGATGTGGGTCTTACTAGTTTGGCCGATCAAACTAGTGGTTCGCAAACTATTGATGCACCAAATAACTTGGCCGATCAAGTTGGTGTGAATAAGGAATTGCCGATGAACCCTAATAGTAGGAATGATGAGTTTATTGGTATTGCCGGTTCTCATTCGATGGGACAAGTGGATCCGGTTTCACTTGGTTCAAGCCCACCATGACGCACCTAGTCATGACACCGAGGGTCATGATACTTTTATTGAAAATTATTGCTATTGAAAACAAATATTTCTGGAAAACTTGTTCTTGTAGGTGACGATGGGCAACCATTAAAACCACCATGACGATGGATGCTACTACTTCTACTAGGGCTAATCCAATTGAGCATCTTAAGGGTGTCAGAGTCATGCGGATGAGCTAGAGGAGATGCTACCGCTATTGGTTATTATTCAAAACCTCCTCAAGATACGAGTGGTCCTATGGCTTCTAATGTTAATGGCCATAATAATGTAATGATACCATTGATAATGTAATGCACATGGGTTGTTGGTATTAAGAAGGTTGGTGCTTTGAAGCAACCTTCTTCATCGATATCTTTGGTGTTACTTCTATCGAACCAAAGAAACACACGTCAAACTTTCGTAGGTTGGAGTGTAGTAAGAAAGCTAATGGTGTGGATCTTTCCGTCCCGATGAAAGTGGTTGAAGAGGTGAACACTAGGTTTGAGAATACTTTGTATGGGTATTTCCTTGGTCAACACCTTGCTTTTCCTGTAGTTGATTACTTTGTACGCAATGTGTGGGCTAAGTTTGGTATACAAAAGGTAATGATGAATGCAAAGGGGTTCTTCTTCTTTAAGTTCAATTCAAAGAAAGGTGTTGATGATGTTCTTGAAAACGGTCCTTGGTTGATTAGAAATGTACCTATTATTCTTAAACCATGGACATTGAACACCAACTTACTTAAAGTGGATTTGACCAACATCCCGGTGTGGGTTAAATTCCATGATGTTCCTCTTGCTATGTTTTTCGATGATGGCCTCAGCCTCCTTGCCACATTGATAGGCACGCCCAAAAGGTTAGATGCTTTTACTAGCAAAATGTGCAAGGACTCGTGGGGCCGTAGTAGTTTTGCTAGATGCATGATTGAAGTGAAGTCGGATGAGGTGCTTAGGACGCCTTTACTGTTGAGATACCGTTATGATGGGTCGGTTCGACTATTGAGAAGATACGGGTTGAATACGAAGTGGAACCACCTCATTGTGATAAATGTAAGATTTTTGGTCATACTCTTATTGAATGTCCGAAAGTTGTTGAACCTCCTACTCAGCCTACTAAACGTGTTAATGATGGTTTCAAGACGGTCAATAATAAGAAGAAGGGAAAGCAAGGTGGTTCTACTATTCCGTGTCAAGGAGGTTTACTAAACCGGTTGTGGGTAAGCATTCAATATCAACCCAAAAGACTCCTCCTAACCTAAGAAAGTGGAAGTCACTAAGAAGAATGCTTCTGATGTGGCTAGTTCGAGTGGAACAAAGATCTCTACATCTAATCAGTTTGATGCTCTTAATATGGAATATACGGATGCTTTTGGTATTCCTTCAAATGACACCAACAAGGATGTGGATTCTGGTCGTACAATGGAAGTTAATGAAGATAAGTCTACTAAGACAGTAACTGCATCACAAGAACCCCTTGTGAGTGATTTGAAGAGATGGAGTCAGTGTGTCTCCAATAACTAGTGATTTTGTATTCCACCCCCTTTTCTTCTACTAAGAGAGCTAACCCTTTTTCTAAAGTGGGAGATATCGTGGTGTCTGATTCTGAAGATGAGGTGGTTGCTAACCCATTTGATGAGTCTGCTAATCTATTCGGTGGTGGCCAAAAGTTTGAAGATGAGTATGATGACTATGACTACGATGACTATGCGAAGCAGGTTTCTGATCTTTCAGGGAATTTGGATGCCTTTAATGCCATGTATCGCACCAAGCTTCAAGGACGTAGGAAGTAATTTCTTTCGTTATGTCCTATGTTATCATTAGAGTAGTGGTTTGTTTTCTTGTTTAGAAAATAGGTAGTATGTTGTTATGTGAGCTTTATGCCTATGTAACGAGCTGAGATATGGGATTTCATTCATATCCATTGTACTTAAAAGTTTTTTTGTTAATATATTTACCAGGGTGCATGATTACTCCCCTTTACCTAAAAAAAAAATTCATTTGGATATATAAACTATAAACAAAAATATGTTTTCGTCACTTGTATTACCTTTTATCTAATCACAATAAAATTAATATGATTTAATTAATACGCAAAATTAGGGCCTATCACGGTCGGAAAACTGAACCGGACCGGACTGAAGATCGATTTGGCACAAAATACCAGACCGAAATGTTCGGTCCATGTCGGCCCGGTTTGGTTCGATTTGTCGGTCCAGTCCGATCTGACAAAGCATAAAGGCCATTTTTGTGTAATATTGAACTGGACCGGATCGGACCGAACCTGTTCGGTTGGGTGTGGTCAGTCCGGTTTCTCGGTTCGGTCCAGTCGCGTTTTATTATGCTCGGCCCTACACACAATATATACAAATACTATGTGAGATCTCGTAGTCCAACCGTGTCAAGATCTGTTGGTTTAATGGACAAAATATTAATAGATGTGTGTTAGGATCGAACTCAAGACCTATGGGATTGCACGCGTTGCGTATGAGATTTAATTATATCACGAAATATTTATATGGTCGAACTAAGAAAAAGGAGAGGGGTTGAGTGTCAAGTTTTGAAACTTAAGGAGGTGCTAGCAATGACTTGTTGGACAAGGTTTAATGCTATATATATATATAAATATACCTTTTAGTCTCATTCGATAGATAAGATATATGATCGACAAAGGGCAATAATATAACTCAATGCATGATTTATTAAACCAAAAATAGTCATGCGATGTATGTATGTGCTAGGTTTATGATGCATGTGCATGCTACAATGGTTTAATGATGATCATACGTATGAATTCATGAATTTATAATACATGATTGACTGATTGATTTCATGATAATTTAATATGCATGATATCATGTCAAGTACATGTATATATTCATATATTCATTCCTTGCATATATGTATTTGACAGATGCAAGTAAAAGAGTTTGAGTATATATTTAATCGTGACTTGAACTAGCATTCTAATTAAATCTCTAACAATACGCGCGTATTACATGATCAGAGAGAAATCCTACTTTGGATTTTGGTGATTTACACTATTCGACTTTATTAAGTCGACTAGCACTCCAACCCTAATTAGGGTTTATCTCAATTGCTAGTTTGTGGATTTGATTCTTGTTCGGCTAGAATCAAGAAAAGGTACGCATATTCTTTTATGTTAATTAATTATTCATTAATCTTTCCTATACGCTTCCGCACTTACTTTGATGTTTATTGTTTATATTTATGATTAGTCATGTAATATAATTCCAACGATGGCATCAAAGTCATTGGTTTTAATGAGTAATTAATTACTAAACGCCAGAAATAACAAATATTGTATGTTGTTAGATATGATTATTCTAGGGTTTTGGTTATGATTATGTAAACCCTAATTTTAGGGTTAGGGCTTTTGCCCTAATTTGGTTTTAAAAATCTATTATGGATCGAAAATTTTGTTTTTGGGTGGAAACCCTAAAATTTTTTAGTCGATTTCCTTAATTTTTTTTTAGGGTTTATATTAATTGTTATGTTATCTATATCGAAATCTAGATTTAATATATTTGTTACGTGATAAATTCATGAATAAAGTGTTATGTGACATGGATTTGTATGCGATCTTGTGACAACGTGAATAATTGTTATGTTATATCCATGATGATACATGCATGTTCGTCATGGATGGTTGCTTGAATATTTAATTGTTAAGATTGGTTATGCTTGTATTAATTGTTAAGTTTTATACACATGTATATTTATGATAAATCTTGAATTGGGAAAACTCCAATTATATACATTAATGAATCAATTATGTGCAATTTGGTATATCATTAATTATGGGTTTACAATCGATTGTCGATGTATGTGGCCCACTTTCAATTGAGAGAGTGAAAGCCCTAATTAATATATACATTAATTTAACCTAGACATTGATTATTAATAGGGTTTTATCGAATAAGTTGCATGTGGCTACTTGTTTACACGTATAAATTGTTTATTATGTGCGCATTGTTTTTTAGTAGTTTATTTTTTATTGGTATTACTTATTTGTTTATTATTTGCGACAGTTTTAAGCAAAGGGTAATTTTGAATAGAAAAATAATACGGACTAAACAATGGTGAAATTTGATTTGTTTTGGAAGAGTTAAGTTTTCAATAGTTTAATTGATTGATGATTTTGGTATTATAGTTGAACGGCTCACCCATTCGAATGAACTATAAAGGGTTTATTTAAGAAGTGCGCACAGTCACACTGAATGGATGTCTAAGGTTATGCGTTTGCTTCCGGTCCTTGCTCTCAGAAGTTCGAATGGAGCTACTTAGTAAGCCATATAATGTACAAGCTCATCTTAAGGGCTTAATTAGTTTTAATTCCATGCGCCACTTCGGTGGTAATTATCCAAACACTAAGTGTTTACACTTATGCAAAAGTACGGTATAATGGACGATAATTAACGCTAAATTCCTTGATTGGTGAACCCAATACCTCAATCAAAACTTTGATAATTTGATCTTTATGAATTTGTAATAAAAGGTTTTTTTATTAAAATTATGCTACAAGATGAATGCATGACATCTTTGTACATCTTTGATTTGACCACATAAAATCAAAACTACTACCCTTTTAAATTAAGTTATATGCCATCTAATTAAAAGGAACACTTGAAGTTGCAATTTATGTCATGAGAGTACTTGGCTAGATTGTAATGGAGAGGTAAATCTCTATGTAAAGTGAGACCTTACATGGACATATTTACAGTTCTTTAAGTTAGACACTTAAGTTGAGTAGGAAGTGAGACTTGGACTCAATAGCATAAGATGGGATGAAACATGTTTATATTTGCAATAGCGTTGGAAAATATAAATCCCATAATGATCTAGGAATTGGAAATTGTTTGCCAATTATTGTTCGACATATTACCCTATTATGTGCTTTCGTTACTAGCAGATCAACTGATGTAATGGAACTACGATAATTTGGATCCTAGTTTTCGAAAAAATTCTATGGTTATATGAATATTACCTTGGGTATTTTATTTTCTTGAAAAGTTTAATTATCGAAAATACTAAATTGAATTTTGCTAATTCTTTAAATGTATTAATGCAACATTAAACCGTAAACGTAGGTTATTCCTGTATTGGTAAATTGATCTGCGCCTGTAAGGGTTTTTTTGGTAGAGTCAATTTTGCTAAAAGAATAAACTTAGTCCTCTTTTCATAAGAAAGAGTGAGATTCAATCCTATTCCTTTTCATGAATGAAGAAAGGTATGATAGGACAATTAGAATGGTCTAAATTCTAAATACATAACTCCTAAGCATATTTTAATAGTTAAGAAAATTGCATATGTTCTGAGTTATTAAATTAGAAGCTAGACTAATTACTGTATAATTGGTAAAAGACAAACTAGCATATTTTATCTAGTTGTTTTGTTTTGACCATTTAAAAGTACTACTTACAATTGTTGGAATAGTAGAACTATTAAGAAAGAAATTGCATTCCCAATTTTTTAAGTTAATAGCATTGATGGATAAATTCATCATCTACATAGTAGAATACATTCTTTTAAGTACATAAGTAATTGTTATGTATGGACTTTCTCAAAGGTGTAGGGAAGTAAATAGAACGCTATTTTCTTTCACCTGTTAATGCAATACTTACAATGTTGTCAAATCCAGGGAGTATTTTGTTCTTATTACTGAATAAGGAATTAATGTAATGATCTCTTATTCAATGGGAGTTACAAGCTTTGTCATCTTGGTAGTAACCCACATTATCTCTAGAATGTCTTAAGATAATTACTTTCCACTTGTAGACACTTATGTTTTCAAGGATAGTCATGTACGCTTCCTTATTAGACAATGAAGTGGTTCTACATCTACTAGTTATGCTAATATCAATGACACAATCATATTAGTCACATAAACAAACATATGTCGTGTTTTTTATCTGCTACATGATGTTGTTCCATGCACAAGTGGGAGAAATCTATATTGTGTGCAAGGTACAACATATAGGTTTATGATTTAAAGGATTCTCTTGACTGCAAGGTAAGAGACTAACGCTCTAATATAACTTGTACATATCTAATTCAAGAAACACTTGGTGTTGCAATTTACGCCATGTCGAACTTGACCGATTGCAACAACAAAGTAAATCTCTATGTGAAGTCAGACCTTGCATGGACATATTTGCAGATTCTAAATTAGACAAGTATTTAGAACATGTGTCAAAATGATATATAAGATTACTTCAAATTACATATTTATGTATTATTAGAATGACATAAATGAAGTAATCTAATACTACTTAAATTTGTTTATTTATGTATTTTGGAATGACATAAATGAAAAATAATGTAAAGTAAATAAATTAACTTGAAATTACTATTGAAACCAAGAGTTGTGTTCATAATTACTTTAGTTAAACATGTTTATGATTCATTGTAAAGACATAAACATAAAGTCTTTTAAGACTTATAATAAAGTAAGACGTTAACTTGTTATATTTTTTAATTAAGACATATACAAGAAGTCATTGAGGTGATCAATGATTTATAACGTATAATGGGATTATAACAGTTTATGTTCCTTGATGAGACATAGATATGAAGTGACTTGGTCAAAAAGTACTTGTGTTATAAATCATGCAATTGGCTTGAAAAGTCTATTATACCATTAAGTTGACTTAGTTGGTAAATAGGTAAGCCAAAAGGAATATGTTTATCTTATATATTGTTAGATTGTCTTACAATATTAATTCTAATGAATACCATAAGTTGATGGTATGTTCAGTTAGGAGAATCAAAGTATATTTGATTTGTTTGATTCAAGATAACCATAACTTCTTTCTTAAAAAGTAACAAGGTTAGAAAAGTGAGTATGGATTAAATATACACAATATGACTCCAACCTAGAAGATTGTTAAAACACCATTTCATTATGGAATGTGATGAATCACATTAAGTTTTAAATTGAAGATTCTGAAATTGTTAAACTACTTATGAATAGGTTATTAACAAAGTAAAGTCAGGAATTATCAATGTGTATTTGTAATGTCCCAAAAAGAGAACAATGTAGTTTTGATCTAACTGCTAATATATATAGATAGTCTTTATATTACAAAAGGCAAGTGGGAGTTTTTTTTATCTTGAAAGATAAAATTACAAGATACATAATCTTCTAAAACACACTAGTAAATATCATGATGAGGTTAGACATGTAAATGATAGACCTCATGATGATGGAATTTTCGTTCATAGATCTGCAAGAATATCTCAGATATTTGACTTATATGTTGAGAAATATGAGTTACAGGATTATAGTAAACTTGATAATCATTATGATGGATTACCAAATATTGAATTGGGTAAATTACTCATACTATGAATGTTAAAGATGTTGTCCATAAAGATAATCAATTTTGGAAATTTGGTTTATTTTAATAGTTAGACTAGAGAATGGAAATGAGTTTCTTCAAAGAGATGAAAAACCTAGTGGTTTGAATTTCTATGTAGAAATCATATGGACAATATTGTACACTTATTTAATGCTTGTTTTATGACAAGATTATTAATCATACTTAAGCAATTAATTGTGATTGAATATTCTTTTCAAGACACATTAAATATATAAAGATGATAATTGTCATATTGGATTTCATTAATATGAAAAATGACAATGGAATATCAAAACTTTTTCTTGAGAAATTACTTGAGCGAGGACGGTAAGTAATTGAAAGGTTTTTTTGAATTCATATAATCTTTGAAGTGTACGAAGTGCAATAATTCATGAATGGATAAATGCATGCATCTATGAAATTATTCTTATTTTTAATTATTAAATCTTAGTTTTGATTTATAATTGAAATAAGATAAATTTTAAGTATTCCTAAAAGCTAGTGGGAGTATTATGTTAAGTTTCTTAAATCTTATATGTTATGTAACATATGAGAAGTAACATTTCTTGAAAGCTAAATGTTAAGTCTTAGATTGGAATGAAACTTCACTTGTAAGATTTAAGAATTAAAACATATAACCTTGGAATATATGTTTATTATTAATAAACATGTGCAGTAAAATAAATGATTCTAATAAAACATGATATATCATTTGGGAAATGGATAAATATCTTTTGACAAGATAGAACGTGAATGAAGTCTAAGTTTGACATGTAGATTCATCATGTACATCATGTTGTGTATTTAAATTGTTGTATCATTCTTGAATAAGAAGTGATTTGACAACATTGATATCTAACTAAAAGTTATGAGATAACTTGTGTAATGAATATTCTAAAAGAATTACATCCTCAAAACCTGGAATTGCTCCTAGATTCTATGGATGAACAATATGTCAAATGTTGTGCAAATTGTCATGCCTTTAAACTTGAAAGTAAGGAAAGCATCAAACATTACACAATAAGATATTAAAGTTTACGGAGTTTTAATGAGCACATTGTTGTTTGTATACAATGATGCTAGTTTAATTGAGATGACACTCAATACTAGTCATGGTAGGATTTCATCCTTATTAATGACCATGTGAACTAGTTGTGCTACTAAGAGCACAGTTGCATTATACATTAAAAGAATAAGAATACTTTAAACTTTAAAATGTTTGAAAGTTTAAATTGTCATAAATTGGTGATAGAGGATGTCACATACTTTATGAATTATTATGTGGATTGGTGAATGCACACATACAAGGACTTCACTAATTGAATTCTTGAAATAAGTATTCTCAAAATTACGATAGATCAAGTTGGTTGATTTATAACTTGTCAACAAGTATGATTGTCATTACTTGAGGCATAATTCATCAACAGGAATTTTCATGCATTGATCTATTTGGTATTTGGATAAGGGATGTTAAACGATTGTTATAATAAATCAAATACTTGGTATGATTGATTTTATAATATATTGTATCCTATATTTGCATGTTTAATCCGTGAATAAATTTATTTATTCTAAATCGTCCGTTGTCAATTAATGATATGGGAGTATCATTAAACTAAGACAAATCTGAGAGATATGGTAGAATGTACTTGAAAGTATATTGATGAGATTGCATACCATTTCGATGATATTCAATGAATTGAATATATATCCCAACTACATAATTTACTTTGTGGATATTGTTATAAGTAAATTATGAATAGTTATCCCACTTGAGATACCGTGATAAGTGTCATGAATGTAGTGCACTTCTGTGGAGCAACTTAACGCTATACTTAATCCGGTAGTCATAAGGGTTGTTTCCTGACGTGTTGCAAAGTTCGTGGGTTATTCTCGTAGTCAAGATAGAATTTGTTCCTTCAAATTTATTTGGAGTTTAATATCGGGCCTCGTGGGTTGACAAGATGTTTGTGTGGCCACACCCAAAATCTCTCCTAAATATGTTTAGAAGATTTGGTAATCTTGTTCAATCACTAATAACGAGAAACAGAATGGTTGAATAAAGAATGACTTAATTCCATATCTTTATTTAACATGGTATTAGAAACAAAAGGATAATAATAATGAGAAATCATTAGAAGTTTTTCCAGAGACTTTACTTGAGTTGTGCTAGAGGCATCGAAGTGTTGCTAGACGCTAACCGATGTGATCACACTATTAAGATATGTCCAAGTGGGAGCTGTTGGTTTAATGGACAAAATATTAATAGATGTGTGTTAGGATCGAACTCAAGACCTATGGATTGCACGCGTGATGAGATTTAATTATATCACAAATATTTATATGGTCAACCAGGAAAAGGAGGAGGGTTGAGTGTCAAGTTTTGAACTTAAGGATATAAGCAAGCAAACTTGTTGACAAGGTTTAATGCTATATATATATATAAATATACCTTTTAGTCTCATTCGATAGATAAGATATATGATCGACACAGGCAATAATATAACTCCAATGCATGATTTATTAAAACCAAAAATAGTCATGCGCATGTATGTATGTGCTACAGTTTATGATGCATGTGCATGCTACAATGGTTTAATGATGATCATACGTATGAATTCATGAATTTATAATACATGATTGACTGATTGATTTCATGATAATTTAATATGCATGATATCATGTCAAGTACATGTATATATTCATATATTCATTCCTTGCATATATGTATTTGACAGATGCAAGTAAAAGAGTTTGAGTATATATTTAATCGCGACTAACCAAGATTCTAATTAAATCGCTAACAATACGCCAAGACATGATCGTAGAAATCCTACTTTGGATTTGGTGATTTACACTATTCGACTTTTATTAAGTCGACTAGCACTCCAACCCTAATTGGGTTTATCTCAATTGCTGGTTGGATTGATTCTCTCTGTAATCGAAAAAGGTACGCATATTATTGTTTATGTTAATTAATTATTCATTAATCTTTCCTATACGCTTCCGCACTTACTTTGATGTTTATTGTTTATATTTATGACAATGTAATATAATTCCAACAAGATCAACACCATTTTCCTTCAAAAATGATAACAACGATTTCTGGCTCACGTCAGTTGGACGGTAGTGTCCACTATACAGAGAAATAATCTAAAAATAGGAAAACAACAAAAATGCATTACCTGTCAATTAGCTAATTATAATATATTATAAGAGTGGAAATTGTACGGTGCAATTAGCGAATTCTTAGGTGCCCCGTTATTTGTTTATCTCTCATTTTATTGGTCCATGTAATGTCATTAAGCAAGTGAATAGGCCAAACAGTATTTGGATTGAGGCCTTGGCAGCTTGCCATTCGTCCAAAGTAGTTTCCAGATTTACTATTCATGCCCGTTTGTACGTAATGAATCTGTAACAACAAAAAAAAAATGTGTGTACTATCCAAAAACAGTCACGGAAACAGATATGGTGAAAGACATGCTATAAAGATAGTCACGTACACATATTTATATATCATGTTGACGTTAAAATAATAAGCATTGAAAATGTATACTCGCTCTTGAATGTTGACCATTTATCCATATTATCCGAAATTTAATATGCATGTGCTCAATTATTTTTGGTACAACTATCTGTAAAATATAAAAACTCACTTTACCAATATAAAAGAACTTTTACAATAAAAATAATTAAAGGTATCCAGAAGAACGCTGTGGCAAGCCACTGTTATATATATATACTAAAACATTCCGTGCAATTTTACAGTGCACCCTAACTTTCATTTTGCACTTTTAAATCGAGGTTCTCAATTACAGCTTAGTCCTTAACGTCCGTTAGCTAATAGTCGAGGATTAAATTTGAAACGTAAAATAACTTGAGGGCTATTTCTGTACAAATTTTAAGCAAAAAACAGCCCTGAAGTTACCTTTTATTTTCAGCATTAGTCCCTAAGGACTAACGCTGTAACTAACCATCACTTTCGTGGACTAAAAGAAAAATACCACTGCTACAGTGCAAGCAAACAGTGCCAAACAAGCTGCTACAGTGCCAAACAGTGCGTGTACTGTTCATTCAGAATTTACGAAAATGGTCCCTCAGGTTAGCTGTTAAACGCACAGTTAGTCCCCCGTTATCAAACTTTTGCAAATTTAGTCCAAAAAAAAAAAAAAAATTAGCAAATTCATTCCCGTAAATAAAATGATCGAGGGCAACGCACTCCCGCCGCAACGCGCGGGTTAACCCGCTAGTTATAGATCTAAAACTGGATTAAGTGACAACTTTGGTACATATTCCAACCTACCATTTAATAAAATAACTTAAAGTCATAAGAAATATATTTAACTATGTAAATTAAAGTTTGAATAGAATATACTCATCAACAATGGCAACTGGAAATATGTTATTTTAGTGTAGAACTAGAACAATCTTTATTGTGATATATGATACTAATATTTTTAAAGAGATCAAAAAGGGTTTTTAAAGGATTATTATTTGATATTTTAGAGGATTATATTTTTTTAGTTAAGTTTTTTACACACTAAAAGTTTCTAACATAACAAAGAACAAATTTTAACAATTCATTTTTATGAGAGAAAAAAGAAAGAGATTAATTAATATAAAAATTAAAAACTCAATTATACCGTTTTTAATAATTTAAAAATCACATGAACCATTTAATTATATCGCTATACAAAACAAATTATACTGTCACGATGAATATTTAATTATCATTCTATAAACGGGCACTTTAATATACTTTCGACAAACGTTTTCTAGTTTTTTTCAAGTTTTTATTCGAATATTGAAATTCAAATGACATGAGATTTAAGAGTAATATGGTAGTTTGAACACTAAACAACTGTACTGAAATTAACATAAGTATTTATGTTTTAATAAAAAAAACTTACCTTGTTTTTTGCAATGAAAAACATATATTAATGGCTTTTTAAACATATATCACACATTATATTTGAATTATAGATAATAGTAGCTCATTTAAAAAACTTATATAATCACATGTGATTGTGATCACGTCTAGTAAAAATCACGTGTGATTTTATGTGTTTTATCAAGCTTGACAAAATTAATTGCACTAATCTACAATTCAAAATATAATATGCAATATTTAGTTGAGAAGTTATGAATGCCTAGTTTTCAAGAAAAGCAAGGCGAAAATTTTAAAATATATAGAAAAAATTATGTTCATTTTATTACATGTTTAGAAATTCAAATATATTCAAATTAGTGTTTAATTACATATGATTTCTCATGCAACTTTTAACAACGAAAAAAAAATAAAAGAAAGATGAAAAACGGAAAAAACGACAAAAAAATTGTTGAAAACGTACCAAAGTGCCCATCTATAGAAAAATTTAGATGCTCATCGTGATGGTGTAATTTTTTTTGCTTAACGACCAACGGTATAAGTGAAATTAATTTTTGAAAATAAAGCGGGTTGGAATTTGGTTTATTATCTAATATAAAATATGAGTGGCTTACATTGATCACTTGGTATATAAATAATCTTAAATCTCTATTTTTAGATATAAGGTTTTTTGAGTAATTTAATATCGAGGAATGGTTTTTTCTATCGAGATTCAGTAACAACAACAGGATATGGTGGCTTGATTTACGCAGGTGGTGGTGGTCGGGTGTACGACAAGTAACAGATCGATGAGCGTGATGTTGATAGAATGGTAGTGATGATGATATCAACAGGATAGTGGTGACACTTACGAGGTGATGGTGGTGGTGACAAATGAAGTTGAACAAGAAATTAAGTTAAAGAAAATGGTAGGGGATGAAGCGGTGATTCTTAAAAATGAAGTTGAAGAAGCAAGTAAGGCATATTTACTATATCAAATGGTTAAGAGAGAAAGCCTTAATTAGCATTTTAAAGGAGAGTAAGGCTTTGGTGAGTCTTCAAGTTCAGACTCCCAAAACTGTTCCATGGCATTCTAATGACAACATTATATGGAGAATATTTACCATAAAACAACATCATCTATAACAGAAGTCAGTAACAGTAACACGACAAAAATCTATATCAATCAAGCAACGTCTTTAATAAGAAAACTACTCGCAACTCTCATTCCCAACAGATACTTCATACAAATACAAAAATGCATCATCAAATCTGTCTAACAACATAGTATCAATCAAGTATCAATCAAATCTGTCTAACATACAGATAAAAACCCTATCACAGAGTTCAACAACAGAGTATTAATCAAGTATCGTGTTTAGTACAAAAATGAATCATCAAATCTGTCTAACATACAGATAAAAACCCTATCACAGAGTTCAACAACAGAGTATTAATCAAGTATCGTGTTTAGTACAAATACCAAAATGCATCATCATATTAGTCTAATATCTCAGACAAAAACCCTACCATATCAGTTTAAACAGCTGTTGATACAAAAGTTGGGCGTTCCTTGTTTGGACTCCGATTCCGTATCAATTGGATCTTAATGCTTGAGACCTGCGCACTAAGAAAACTAGAAAACACCGTTAGGCTTACCGTGGGATTGTCTCCCACGATTATCCTCCGGCGTGAGAGTAAGTAATCGGTTTTAGGGTTTAGTTCAGAGTTAGGGTTATTAGATCGTACCTTTAATGGGGACCGAGATGCCCTTTATATATACATGAAATCCTTGTTGGTTTCGTGTTCCCCAACCTTCGGCATATCCCGCCTAAGTCAAAGTTAATACATATCTCATAAATAAGAGATATCCGATATCCAAACCATAAATAAATATGGGTTTGGGCCTTCGTGAGCCCAAACTGTTACCGGGTTAGCCCAGTCGTACTGGGCTCGCTAGTAGCAGTCATTGGTTGGTTTCGTGACCCAAATGCAGACTATACGTCATCAACATCAAAGCAGATCATAACGTAATTACAAAGATTCCTATACGGTTTAAGGTTTGGTTAGCAAATTTTTTTCTATTATTTGGAAACCTCATCAATTGGTTTTTTTTTGAGTTTTAGTTACTTGGGAGAGCAACGCTGGAAACGTACAAGTTTTGGGCTCGATTGAATAAAGAAAAACGTCAAAAATTTTAGCTTCGTGACCGAAATCTGTGGCATGGTTACCAAATGTATCCACAAAATGCAAAACTGAGATTCTTTGTGACGGCTCAAGGTATGGGGACGACCTCCCTCACGGCCTCAGAAGACCCAAGCGGCGACGTCACTACCCAAAGGTTGACGCCGTCACACTATCGCAGTGAAGATTAAACCCTAAGATCGATGGCGAGCTGACGACATCACAAGAAAAGCGTGATGCTGTCACAACTTATTTCCTATATATTTTTTCACATCATTTTCATTATTGGGTGTGGACCTTTAGAGGAGTTTTTGTACCCGAACCCTAGTCGACTTTTATCAGCTTTTTATGCCTTTTTGGCTATTTAAGACCTCATGTATTGTTGAGATAAGTTTATTCAGTAATCATTTAGTTTTGTTTACCCTTAATTGCTTGATGTTGTCTATTTCTTGTTTTTCAATTGCTATGTTAGGCTAAATTTAACTAGTATTTACTTAGGAATACATGAAACCCTATTTGTAATACTTGATCTACTGTCTCTTGTTAGTGGTGTATGTGTTAGGAGTTGAAAACCAGCTAATAACCATGGTTAGCTTGTACGTCAACTAAAACACGTCTATATGCGTATGTCCTAGGTTATTAATTAGTATAGGTATTTATTGCATGCACTTAGTTATTGGGTGATTCAGGGCAATCAGAAAAGTGGTATTCACTTAGGCTATTATATAGACATAGGTCTGACCAAACCACAACATGTAATAAGAAATACTCCACATTACATTGACTAAGACGTGAGAATGCAATAGATTAAGTATGTTAATACAAATAAGCCGTAAAAACGTTTATTTATATTTTACGATCTTCTAATGTTTTGTCGATAACAAAAGTAAAATCATTTTAACGAAACAAATAGAGTACGTAAATAGTTTGAGTTAATAGTTTTCTAACACAATTAAGTTGTCACATAAAACATTAAAACAAGTATAAGTGTTTTAATGATTTAGATACATATGTACAACAACTGGTGTTTATATATTGGGTTAAACATATACTTAAACTAAGTATACTAAAATGGGTAAAAACTAAGTGTATGCTAAAATGGGTAAATACAAGTATATACTAAATGGGTAAATACTAGCAAATGGTTTTGACCCATAACCCATGGTTTTATATATACCACTTAACCAAGTTCATTGTATCTAGAAAGAAAATCATGGATCAACCCATAACCCATGACCCATGACCCATAACCAAAAATACCCATGGGCAAAGAGGAGCGGACCACGGATCCCTAGCGTTGTGCTAGCCGGATCCCTTGTGGTAGGGATCCGTGAGATCCGGGGAACAGAAGAGAATTTCCTCTATAAATAGAGAGCCATTTCTTCCTCTCTACACATGGTTTTACACACATACTTCCCAAAAGTATTCTAACCCTCTAACCTCAGATCTAATTGATCTATGTAGTATGTCTTTTGTTTTTGTGTAATCTAATAGGTTCCTCTTAAAGGAGAGATCACCACCTCTTGAAGACGTGCAAGCTCAAGTCCATGAGTTGCCATGCTTCGTCATCATCAAGACTACTAAGGTTCTTTTGTTGATAGTTCTTCCTTCTCCATAGATGTTGGGTTGAAGGCATTAGTGAAGAATGCCGAAAGTGTCAAGATGAAAGCATTAGTGAAAGGTGCTCATCATCCGTGTCAAAGCATTAGTGAAGGATGCTAAAAGTGTCAAGACGAAGGCATTAGTGAAGGGTGTCAAACGTTGTGTCAAAAGCATTAGTGAAGGATGCTAAAGGTGTCAAGACGAAGGCATTAGTGAAGGGTGCCAAGCTTTGTGTCAAAGGCATTAGTGAAGGATGCCAAAGAATCAAATCAAGTAGCATTTGGGGAAAATGCTTAGGTCGTATAATCGATGAGGTGCATCGTTATACATAATTGTATTTTTTTATCTACAAGGATGGTGATATCCTTGATGGTGTTGTAACAAGGAGTAGATCTCCTTGAGATTAGGTGTTGTGTCGTGAAGGTGTAGTTCACCTAAGGTGTGAAAGAACTAGGTGCTTAGCCTAGTACCTAATAAAGGGTAGGCGACGTTGTGATAGGATTAGTTCTCCTAAGGTGTGAAAGAACTCGGTGATTAGTCTAGCACCGTATAAAGGGTAGGCGACGTTGTGTTAGGTGTGGTTCGCCTTGGTGTGAAAGAACTCGGTATTTAGCTTTGTACCGGAAAAAGGTTAAGCGACGTTGTGAAGGCTTCTCGGCCACAAGGAGTTGGTGTAGTGCTTACGAACTCTCGAGTAGGTGACTCGGGAGTGGAGTAGGGCAAGGAAGGTGTCCTTGTAGCTGAACCACTATAAATAACTTGTGTTGTGGTGATGTGCTTCTTACTCTTTATATTTCATTTCACGCTTATATATCCATCTATCAACGCCCAACATAAACAATCAAATAGATTGACATAAGTCGATCTAAATATTTAAAAGGAATTTTAAATTGGTAAAACTATTCAACCCCCCCTTCTAGTTTTCCACAATTGGCATCGAGCTTCGTACCAAGTTTCTTAGAGTATGTTGTACTTTAAAACTTGATACGATCCATGTATGTTTGAAAACTACAAAGAAGGATTATTTTTGGTCATATTTTAAAAATCACTATATTGCTTATTGTTGGACAAAGGATAGAATGCACTAACATTTTTTTTTAAAGCATTATCCATTCTTGGATTTGGAGTTAGCAAGAAGATCATAAAGAATTTATCTAAATAATTCTTTTCGCAAAAAGAATGTTTAAGTATTCTTACAACATAAATCTGGAGATTCCAAAAAGATCACAAAACATCTAAATACTTCTTTTCTTAAAAAGAATATTTAGCAAAGGTATGATCTTTAATTACTTACCTCTATTTTTATTAAAATCTTAGATGCATAATTTTTTTTGTAATTGCTCTAGTAGTTTTTCATATCATAGTCATCATCTATATAGTATTCTTCGTTTTATTTGTTTAATCTACATTACCAACCCATAATAATGATATCTTGGTTATATGATAACCTCAATCATTATTTTTCACAAAGAACTTATTGACACTTCATCTATGTCAATAAATATACATGTGAAACCTCTTATGTTATAATAAAATGTGATTTTATTATAATATTTGAAAAAGTCTCTCAAGAATTAAGACTAATTCTAAAAAGGGAATCTCGCCTAATAGGAATAGTATTAAAACGCCAAAACCTCGTAACCACAAGCTTTAGAACCTTAACATCAAAACACTAGGCGTTTTAGAACTCCCAAGTCAAAGTTATCAAGGAATACTTGAGCTGATTTTTGTTGTCATGCCGGATCCCTTCGCTTATACTAGCCGGATCCCAAATGAGAGGGATCCGGGATCCGTGCAATGAAGACAGATATGATCAAGAATGATCACTGTGGATGTTCCACAATAATACTCACCTCAAAGACTCACGAACAAAAACCCAGGTACTGTTCATAGGAGCAAATTGATCATTCTTCTCAAGTCTAACAATCACTTGTGTAAGTATAATCTTCACTACATTGTTAATCTAAATCAAATGTTTTCTAATGGGTTTATTATAATTTGTCACCACATTGTTTTCTAAGATAATCTAAATCAAAGAATTAACATTGTTAATACAAATTAAACACATTTCTTGAACTCAACAAAGATGATGAGAGCAAAATTGTGATCAAACCCTCTAGGCTACTATTCATAATTAACACCACATTGGGTTGTATTGTTTAGGAATATCATGCCTAGCAACAAGCAACAAGACTACCAAGACACCGCCCACTACATACCCATGTATCATAGGAAAAATGGTTTAAGTCCAGATGATAGAAAAGCCTTTAAGTTGCTTGAAAGGAGACTATTTCATGAAGGGAGAGTTGTTGACCCATCATTTCTTGCAAATACCGACGTAAGGGAAGTTTTTGCAACTATTTGATTTGATTGTTTATTGGACATAAACGAGGAAATTTGCCCGGTCTTTGTGCTTGAATTCTACAAGACAATGGGTATAATTAGAAATGATGATGGGACCATCTCAATTGAATTCACCATCAATGAGCGAGAGTTTAGTCTTTCACTTGTAGAGTTTGGAAGAATTATAGGGGTTCCGTATCAAGGTGTTTGTATGTACTCCAATGAATGGTCTTTGGAACAACTACACACAATGGTTGATCATCACGATATTTACCACACTTTGATCCCGGAAGCAACCACGGTGAGGGACACCGTGTTCATGCCAAGAGCCTCACCATCAAGAGTCACAAGGAAGTCAAAAGTGATCCATAGGGATCCTTTTCAAATGGAGCTTTCGGAAATGTATGCATTGTATAGGAAGTGGGAGGATGTGATAAGAGAAAATGTGGTGTGCCTAGTAGGGAACAAGGACCACCCCAACGCATGTCTAAGCTTCATGATCTATTGCCTAGTGACCAATACTCAATTCAACCTTGCCTACTACATGGTCAAAAGAATGGCAAGTGTTAGAAGCATGGACAAGATGGTGCTTCCGTACGCAATGCTTTTAACCCGTCTCGCCAAATTCATCTTTGCTTTAGACCCTTCTCCACAATCCCTTGATCATAGCTTTACCAATAAGGTTATGGTACCATTGACCGAAGGTAGAACAACAAGGTTTATGGTGGAAGGCAAGAGACCACACCCACCCATGGATTCCTCGAAAGAAAGGGAAAGGCAAGAAGAAGGTAGAGGTGAAGGGAGTAGTAGCAACCCACTCGCAAATATCGATCTTGACCCCTTGGACTACATCAACCAATTGCCAAACATCCCAAATGAATCACCCAAATGGCAATAAACCATGGGAATCTTCAAATGCTTCGCCAATTTCTTAAAGAAGAAGAAGTGAAGATAGTTTGATAAAGAGTGGAGGACGGGTAAAGAAGTAAAGAAGGAGGAGAAAGATAAGGTTTGAAGAATCAAACTTTGATGAACAATATCGAACAATGGTTTGTAAACATTTCGAATTATGCTTGTAGTTTGTAGGTATTGCCATATCATGGCACTAAACAATCCTAACGTAGGTACTTGGGAAATGAGATTTTACGACCCTTTGAATGGTCGTCGTCACTCATTCTAGGAATTCTAGCCATCTCTACTTTGACATACATCATAGTAATTGTGCTCGCACATTTAGTTCCCATAAAAACCACTAGGAAGAGCATTTACTAAGAAGTGCAAAATTGCACATTTGCTGAAAGCCTTCGATCTGCTAGAGGCGGATCCCAAAGATTTGTACTAGACGGATCCCTCCCAAGAAGGGAACCGTGGGATCCGTGGTATCTGATATACAATACAGATGTAGGTACATCAAAACATTCTATTAGATCATCTCCAACAAGTCAAACATAAGATACTAGAGCCAACTAAGTTTTTCTCAAATAGTTGAAGATCTCACTCTCATCCATGACCTATCTAGGATACATCTTTGAAATATTTTTGATTTTTCAACTAGTCAAAACTCACCATAATTCCGCTCTAACACTCACACATTATCTATCACTCTTGATAGCACTTAGTTAGGTATATCTTTCAATTTTAGTAAATTGATCTCAATCATCTTTTAATCAAAATTAAGGCCAAAAATTGGTTTTTCATTTCTTTTTATTTTCAAAGATTTTAGCAAATTCCTATTAGGACATCATCTGACTTCTAGGACTTGTTATCACCACTTCTCCACATTAAATTAAATGGAATCATTGTCAAACATATAGTTAGACTACCCAAAGTCAAATTTTCTTGGCCAAAATCATCATTAAGCACCATTACTTGTTATGGTTAAGGATTTGAGATATCCAACAGCTAAAGACTTCAAAATTAAGTTAAACTCTCGAAATCCATTAATAACTAACCTTACAAAAGCATAATGATTTCACCTAGACTCTGTCTGATAGCGGATCCCGGTCTTTAACCAGGGATCCCTATCGAGAGGATCCGCTGGATCCGTAGATGTAATGTATTAATCAGCTTCTATATTCAAATTCAAGTAACCCTTTGGTTCTCTAACCACTCTTAGCATACATTAATTATCCTCCTAGAGCTGATCAAAACCTCAAGAGCATGCTTAGCTTTCTAAATGGTCAAGAATTTAATTCCTAAATTCAAATTATTCTTTATAAACCAAACAATCTTAGGTTTATGGCACCATCCTCAATTACCTTTCAAAATCAGAAATTAGAATCTCACATTAGCACCTTCATCACCATGACTAAGGCTCTTAGCAACAACTCCTCAAACATAGGATCATCCAAAAGAAAGGGTCAAATGATCCATGAAATTTCATCCACCGAAACATCTCCCATTAGAAATGATGACTCTAGAATCCCACCTCGTCAAACCCATCCAACAAAAGCTAAGAGAACCGCAAGGATTAGCATCAAACCTTTCCAACTAGAAAAAGGATCATCTAGTTCTAAACGAAACATGGCTAGTTCTAGCAAGCCACCAAAACCTTCATCCATTGAGAATGGACTACACTCATTGAATGAGCCTCTTCCTCATCCAAACATATATTCATTGTTTCATTCACCATCAAGAACCTCTCATTCGCCAACATTCTCATTAAATCGGGAACCACCTACAACACCAACTAGCCCATCATGGGAAACAAGGAACAACCTTGATCATATGGAAGGAGTTCCATTACCACCCTCATTTTTAGAACCTCTCCCTACTTCTCAAAATGAAGACCTTCAAACACACATTGACCCCCCTCAAAACATCCATTTCCCTCCGGGCCAAACCAAGACAATATTTGCCCAAATTGTCTAAAAACTCAAGGACTTGTTCAAGAAGTACGAAATGAGATACATTTCATGTTCAATCATCTTCTTGCAAAGTTGGATCAATTAAATAAGTCCACTCATCCCTAGACTTAAGTACATTATCACATTCTAAGTCTCGTAATGAGATTAGCGTTAGTAGCACGTGTTTGGCTAGTTCATTCTCTTAGTTTTAGAGATTTGGTTGTGTGTCTCTTGGTTTATTGAATGAATACTTATATGCTATGATTATTTTGTGTTGTGCTTGATATATTGTACATATATCTCATTTTCTCAAATAGCATTGCTTGACATTTCTTCACTGCTGAAGATACTGTCAACAGATAGCCGGATCCCTTCGAGATAACTAGACGGATCCCTCCTTGAAGGGAACCGTGGGATCCGTGGTACAGGAGCACAAATTCATATTAACTTGAGTCTCTTTTGCAGGAAATTATGCACTATACTCTTGTTTTTCTAACCTTTGTTTTGTAGTTATTCAAAATACACATGAAGATATTGACACCATAAAGCTAGGGGGAGCTTTGTGTCAAACCACATTGCAAAAATCATTTGCAACTTAATCCAATTTTGCATTACACTTCATGACACCCCATTGCAACATTGCAATATTCAAGGGGGAGCACGTTCTCGCCACTTAGACGAATCATTTTCAAACTTAGTTGCAAACACAATTAGTTTATTTTACGTTATGTCCTTGACGCCCTTACATAGGGATGGACCCGTCAAGGGGGAGTTAAGACGAGTACCATTCCCGTCACTTGCTCTCTTTTACATTTTTACATTTTTTTCTTATAAAAATTGTGTTAGTTTCTTTTAACACTTTTTGTTTCGAAAAAAGGGGGAGAAGAAAGTAAAAACTACAAATTCAAATTTTTACGAATTTTAGCTTTTTCCTTAAAATAATTTTATGTTTTGTCATCAACAAAAAGGGGGAGATTGTTAATACAATTAAGCCGTAAAAACGTTTATTTATATTTTACGATCTTCTAATGTTTTGTCGATAACAAAAGTAAAATCATTTTAACGAAACAAATAGAGTACGTAAATAGTTTGAGTTAATAGTTTTCTAACACAATTAAGTTGTCACATAAAACACTAAAACAAGTATAAGTGTTTTTATGATTTAGATACATATGTACAACAACTAGTGTTTACATATTGGGTTAAACATATACTTAAACTAAGTATACTAAAATGTGTAAAAACTAAGTGTATGCTAAAATGGGTAAATACAAGTATATACTAAATGGGTAAATACTAGCAAATGGTTTTGACCCATTACCCATGGTTTTATATATACCACTTAACCAAGTTCATTGTATCTAGAAAGAAAATCATGGATCAACCCATGACCCATGACCCATAACCAAAAATACCCATGGGCAAAGAGGAGCGGACCACGGATCCCAAGCATTGTGCTAGCCGGATCCCTTGTGGTAGGGATCCGTGGGATCCGGGGAACAGAAGAGAATTTCCTCTATAAATAGAGAGCCATTTCTTCCTCTCTACACATGGTTTTACACACATACTTCCTCAAAGTATTCTAACCCTCTAACCTCAGATCTAAGTGATCTATGTAGTTTGTCTTTTGTTTTTGTGTGATCTACTAGGTTCCTCTTAAATGAGAGATCACCACCTCTTGAAGACGTGCAAGCTCAAGTCCATGAGTTGCCATGCTTCGTCATCATCAAGACTACTAAGGTTCTCTTGTTGATATTTCTTCCTTCTCCATAGATGTTGGGTTGAAGGCATTAGTGAAGAATGCCGAAAGTGTCAAGATGAAAGCATTAGTGAAAGGTGCTCATCATCCGTGTCAAAGCATTAGTGAAGGATGCTAAAGGTGTCAAGACGAAGGCATTAGTGAAGGGTGCCAAACGTTGTGTCAAAAGCATTAGTGAAGGATGCTAAAGGTGTCAAGACGAAGGCATTAGTGAAGGGTGCCAAGCGTTGTGTCAAAGGCATTAGTGAAGGATGCCAAAGAATCAAATCAAGTAGCATTTGGGGAGAATGCTTAGGTCGTATAACCGATGAGGTGCATCGTTATACATATATGTATTTGTTTATCTACAAGGATGGTGATATCCTTGATGGTGTTGTAACAAGGAGTAGATCTCCTTGAGATTAGGTGTTGTGTCGTGAAGGTGTAGTTCACCTAAGGTGTGAAAGAACTAGGTGCTTAGCCTAGTACCTAATAAAGGGTAGGCGACGTTGTGATAGGATTAGTTCTCCTAAGGTGTGAAAGAACTCGGTGGTTAGCCTAGCACCGTATAAAGGGTAGGCGACGTTGTGTTAGGTGTGGTTCACCTTGGTGTGAAAGAACTCGGTATTTAGCTTTGTACCGGAAAAAGGTTAAACAACGTTGTGAAGGCTTCTCCGCCACAAGGAGTTGGTGTAGTGCTTACGAACTCTCGAGTAGGTGACTCGGGGAGTGGAGTAGGGCAAGGAAGGTGTCCTTGTAGCCGAACCACTATAAATAACTTGTGTTGTGGTGATGTGCTTCTTACTCTTTATATTTCATTTCACGTTTATATATCCATCTATCAACGTCCAACATAAACAATCAAATAGATTGACATAAGTCGATCTAAATATTGAAAAAGAAGTTTTAAATTGGTAAAACTATTCAACCCCCTATTCTAGTTTTCCACAAAGTAGAACACGATTAGGAAGTAATGCACCATAGGTAAATACGCTTTTCTCATATAAGAAGTTCTCACCAATTTACTTTTCTTACTATTTAATTTAAGCATTTAGTTTTGTTAGTAGTTAAAATACAAACTCTCTCAAAAACCCGGATTTTACTTGCTTTCAATTAAACATAACAAGGCCAAAAATAATCTTCCCTCAATCTTTAAACTTAATCTGAAAACACTTCGAGCCTACCTCATTATTCGTTAGCGAACAATCACCCCCCTCCCGACTTATCTATAATATATTACAACGATTAGGTACACTACTTGAGAGGGTTATATAACTATTATGTTGCAATCTGATGCATCAACAATGCAAGTATTCCAAGCCTATATTGGGTGTATACAATAAAATATAAATACACAATTTTTTATTATTCTCATAAAGAATATTAAATTTAATGCAAATGTTTTATTAATGTATCATATTTGTAACCATTTATTTTTCGAAAGTATTGAATAATTCTTTTTCCTTAAAAAGGTATTTTTCTTTCAAATTCGTTCTTCTTAAGATACTTTGTGACATTTTTGTTTTTCAAAACAAAATTCATATTAGCTAAGAGGGGCAAAAATATCACAAAATATCCAAGAATGCTAAATTGAAAGAAAAGTACCCGTATAAAGAAAAAATTGTTTGATACCCTGAAAACGAAATAATAATGGCAAATATGATACCTTTATAAAATATTTGTCTTAGTGTATTGTTGGATTTAACAAGAAAAAAGTGTCGCGGGCCAAAATTACTCGTTAAAACCAAAGTACCAAAATTTTTTTAATCCTTGTGGGTCACCACACATGCACACATAAAACACCTTTGACACATCACATGTACGCATGTAACACTTTGACAAACATATATCCTCTCCTAGCTAGGTTGTTCCAGAACTCACTTTTATTCCACCTCTCCAACCTTCAAACTCAAAGAACATTTTCATCATGGAACAACATCAACAAGGAGTGATCACCAACAAAAAAGTAATACTAAAAGACTACGTTGTAGGGTTTCCTAAGGAATCCGACATGATCCTTAAAACATCTGAAACCATTACACTGAAGCTTCCACAAGGTTCTAACGGTCTACTTGTTAAGAATCTTTACTTGTCGTGTGATCCTTACATGCGTGGTCGTATGACTAAAACTGAAGGCAGTTATGTCGACTCTTTTACTCCTGGTTCGGTAAGTAACAATAGTACTACGTAATATTTTATATTTGTGTTAGGGATATCTTTTTGTTGTTAGAAAGTTTTTGATTTTGTATGACTTTAGATGCTAAACCCTACTAAAGGCCTAAACTAGTTTATTCATTTTGGATCTGATGTGACTCTTTGAACCTAGACTAAGGTTAAGTTGTTTCCACTGAAAAATCTTTCAGCTGGCCCCCATCACTAGGTAACACCTTTGAAATATGTTTAAAATTTCTCATATGATAATTACAGCATGATTATTTAGGATTGACAGTGACAAAAAGTAGAATGGAAAAAAGTACTGTATTATTTATAAGAAACTATGTTTGAAGTACGAAAATAGTGAAAATGAATTAGTACTTTGGATCAGTTGAGGTTAACAATAAAGCCGTATGTAATTATGTGCCTTGTTTTTTTATAGTCGCATATAGAGTGTCTACTTCTGTGTTGAAATTGTTGGGAGTTAGCACTTAACATAGCTGATACATAACACACGTATAGTCGTATAGAGTGTCTACTTTCGTTTCAAAACTGGAGATAACGTATAGATATTTGGTCAATTGATTTATATTTGCGGAAACTGTATTTTGATCTAATCTTTACTACCTTGCAGCCTATAACAGGATATGGAGTAGCTAAGGTTCTTGAATCTGGGCATCCAAACTTTAAGAAAGGCGACCTAATTTGGGGATTTACAGGATGGGAGGAGTACAGCATTATTAATGATCCTGAGGGTCTATTCAAGATTGAACATACCGATGTGCCTCTTTCTTATTATACCGGAATTCTTGGTATGAGTTCTGTTTAAAGTGCTTTTGATCGTTT
>OU343217.1:306853469-307023613 GCA_910596185.1 Chrysanthemum makinoi
ATTTCCCGACTTCCCAGCATCATCATTCTCAATTTCCGCCCAATGTGAAGCAACTTCAGTCTCAATATCCGACATCAAAATATCAAACAACTTATCAATCAAAAGCACACGATAACCACTATGCCTCCCTTCCCCTAATGTAATCACAAAATCAATTACCAAATGCCTCGTTTCTTTCTCCATTCTCTCCGACTGAGCAATCTCAATCGCACTGCTAACAAACCCAACCAAATGCCTCCGCGAAAAATACTTCTTAAAATGCCTCAGCAGTTCAGTGTCATGAGACTTGATGAGCCCACTCAATCAAGGCTTGGCGTCCACGGGCACAATTTGACGAGGTCCATTTTAGAAAAATTATACAAAAGAGGAACTCGTTTTTTTAGACCAGATGTATTTAGAAAAAATCGTCCGATTCCCTGGGTGTCACCTCTTGCCCCCCATTCAACCCCTTAGTCAGCGTCCCGTCCTAATATCAACATAGTAGCCTCCTTTAACAAATCATTATCACCCGAAGCCCACCCTTCTACAGAAGAAAAAAGTTCCGGACAACCAGTTTTAATGCACAACACATTGAAAAACGTCACAATCGTATGACACAAACTTTTCATTACATTTCCGTCATCTTCTTTTCCAACACATGTTAATAACTTACGCTGAACCAAGTCTAAAGTTAATACGTAATGGCTCTTCAAACATCTCCCTAATGAAATGTAGAACGACCACGTTTCTTAACATTAGTTGACATTTCTATCTGTTCTGACTTCGGCAACATGACTTAGATATTTTATCTATCTTTTAATTACCACTCCATCCTTTTCCGTCACTCTAGCAATGCATTTTCCAAATTAGTTTAACTTCAAGTTTGCATGGTACTCCTATATCTTCACATTCCACCATTTTGATGCATCCCTGCTGCAATGTGATATGTTACTTTGATGTGCAGGATGATGCTGCTTCTGCGATGATATATATCAGTAACTATCCACTAGATACTTCACCTTACCTGCTTGAAATAGTGGGCACTCTACTAGAGGTAATAGTCCTGGAGGACAATTTTAGTTTAACTTCAAGTTTGCATGGTACTCCTATATCTTCATATGCTACCATTTTGCTTCATCCCTGCTGCAATGTGATCTATGTTACTTTCTGATGTGCAGACACATGCTTTATCCCGGCTTGAAATACCAGTGGTAATAGTCCTGGAGGACAATTTTATAAGCAGAATTAAGATTGATATTATTTTCAAACAAAGATTGCTTATTATTCTGCAAACTAATACAATCGATTGGATTTTTGTGGTGTTGCTTCAACATCGGAAGGTCATTGCCGAGGAGGACATTGTCTGGCATCAAACTAGAATCAGCGCAAGCGAAATACTTGATACAATTTAAATGATGGTACCACAGTCCAGTGACACAAAGTGGACATGATTCAATACAGTCCAGCCTGTGTCCCAATCAACAAGCGGAATTTTTCGACATATGGGATTCATCATGTCAATATGTAGGAAGTTTAATGTGTCACAAGTAAGGAGGAATAGGACTAGAGGGACCATTATTATCAATTGTCCAAACTTTCATAATTAACAGTAGTTTTATATCCTAGAATTTTATTCCTTAAGCTTCTAGTTATGTTTGGTGTTTGTGTGTGTAAACTGCTTATGGTGATATGCGTATCGATATGTGCATGTAATCTGGTTATGGTGATATGTGTATTGTATTGTGTATTGATATGTGTATGTAAATTGGTTATGATGATATGTCATGGGTGATTGGGATATCAAGTTTTAGTGTATCATTTTTTATGGATCAAGTGTCTCGTTAATTGTGATTTTTTTGTGATAATTTGAGTGTATCGAACTGTGATCAATTGAGTGTAACCTGATGTATCGTACTAACCAAATTCATGGTATCCTGATGTATCAATCAGTTTTTGTTTTATGATACAGGAGGTAAAGAAAAGTGTAGCAGCAAAATTTGAGAAGGCTAACGAGATTATTGATGAGGCGGATGAGCAGCTAGATGCGGCAACTGACAAAAACCCGCAAGATAAAGAACTATTACGGTCAAAGCTCGTGTTACTAAGATGCTTTAGTAATTTAGTTGGTTGGTTTGTCTAGTTAAGCGTAAGATTTGAATAATAGCATGTTTTGATTTAGAATAGTTTTCATTCTGGTTTAAGTCTTTTAATATATAAAAAATGTTTTTAACTATGGGTTGTCCTGCAATTTTTGTTGTTTTTTATTTACAATGAATTGTAATGGGATTTAAATATATGGAAATGATTTGTGTCTACATTTGTTGTTTCATAAGTGGTCGACTTGGAGTGGTTTCTGTGTCAAGTTATAAGATATTAAGATGTATCAGTTTGCCGATATATTTGGTGTTTTGTAAGTGTGGATGGTTTTCGTGTTACAAGTTGAAATGTTATAAATGTGAATGAGTTATTTCTTCTAAAGTACATTTTGCGGGGTACCCGACCCGCCACCCGATTTAGGGTCCGACACTTCTGTCCGTCCGATCTTGCTTATATTGTCGTGGTTTGTTCATGTCCGCCCAATACAAGCTAATGAACACCTCCTGCTTCTCCACCTCATGCTTCAATGCTGTGATACGTGTCATTTTCAGGTGTGTTGATTTGATGCCAGCACCTGTTATCCATCTTCCAACTCATCTCAATCAACATATATGTATGTGTGTGCAAAAACACACACAAATAATATCCATGGGGAATCGATGAGTTCCGTTTTGGGGTGGGGAGTCTGTTCTCAGCTTCGATGGTGTTGATTTTGTTGCTGCTAATCGGAAAGGAGGTTATGGAGGTTAGTATCATTTTCCAAATATTTAATTTAATATAACTGATTTTCTTTTTGATTTCTCTGTTGTTCGAGTTGGATTCGTGTGGTAATATAGGTTAGTTGCGATGATGTTTTTGGTTAAGGTTGTTGTCTGAGGATTACCCATAAGCTGTTTGAGGATTAAGGATTAGGTAGCTTTATGTTGTCGTTGTTTTAGTTTTTCTAGATTTTAGCGTGTTTGTGCTACTTTATAGTTGGATTAATTTGGTGATATGGGTTAGCTGTAATCATTATTTTTGTTAAGGTTATTGTTTGAGGAATTATAAGTTGTTAACATGGGAGGCTTTAGAATTGCTGGAAGTTTCACCTGGAAAATGTTTTCGCTTTCTAAGATTTTCCGCAAACCTCATAAGCTTACTTTTTCCGTCTTATGAGACATGTTGTAGTTTGTGAAGTACAATCCAAAAGCGATAGAAACAAAAATAAGTGACCAGATTGAGTAAGCGTATTTTGGTTTTGTGGACAACAGAGAGAGGCTTAAAGAGAAAATACAAGTTTTTTTGGTGCGAAGACATTTTAATGCTTTCATCAGCTTTGTTTCTGATGGTTGGTTTTAAGGTTAAATTGGAGTATTAGGCAAGCTGAGAAATAATGTGGCGCGTTTGTTGTTGAATTTGTAAAAGCTTAAACATTTTAGCGGTTGTATCTTAGACTAGGTCAATGAAGAGGGAATTCAGATGCTTTGGCATACATAAATAAACTTTCATTGGTTAGGCTTATTGTTTGAGGATTAAGGATAAGTTGCACTGATTTTTTGCATTCAGTTGGATTTGTAAAAGCCGATTCCCATTAACTTGTCAGGTTAATTTATAACAATACTTTTTCTGTTGCCTGAATACTTTGGTTTGTAGTTATGAGCTGCTTTGAAATAAAAGATGCGATCAAATTAAGCTCAGAAGTCCTACAATTTGCTATGAAATAAAACCCAAGATCAAATTAAGCTCACAAGTAAAAATATTGGCTTACACGACCACCCCTTGATTGGAGTTTCTGGTATACGGCTTTACCTTTGCTAATGTATCTTTGTTTTGTCGTGTTGTGTTTGTAGGCTAAACAATACATAAACCAGGTGTTTTTGCTCAAATAAATTTCACACTGGAAATTAATGTTAGTTTGACCTGTCAGTCCTGGAAAGCCTAATAACCCACACTTTAGATTGACACTTGGATTAGATGGTATGTAATTTTGTAACCAAGTCAGAAGAAAAATAAATACCACGACTCCTTATTTCATCTAGATACACAATTCGAGACTGACGGTTCATTATTGAAGAAATATAAGTTTTATTATATTGGACGTACTAATTATCTTTAGAGAAATAAACATGTCTGGACCAAAAGTTCAAGCTCAACTGACCCCGTACCTACAGCTACCCATTTTGACCCGTTAACCGTCAAACCACCTTTGGACACCTATACTTTGTTTCATTCATATTCTGAACTAATCCGAGTATAAAGAACTAAGTAGACCTTCCATTTAAACTTCTGGAAAAAAAAAAAAAAAAAAAAAGAATCTATATTGTTCTTAGAAGATGGTTACCGAGAAAATACAGATTTTATGAAGAAAGCATATTTACTTATGAATGGTTCAATTTGTGAACTTCAGATCCTAAACAGGTCAAATAAGTAAAATAAAAAGAAAAAAACTTTCAGGTAAGAAGGGAAAGAGCTTTTTGGGCCAAAACTGATACAACGTTTCCCAAAGAGCTTTCTGGGCCAAAAGTGATAGAAAGTCGCCCAAACTAATCTCTTAAGCCGTTAAATTATTGTAATACAAGTGTTAGCAGATTTCTTAGCCAAAGATTCCAACGAACTTCATTGAAATATGGAAACGGTGTGAGCATAGAAAAATGCAATAAGTTATGTTTTAGCCGCAGTGTCTTGGGCATATTGAAGGCCTTGAAAATTGAGATATACTTTTCTTTGCCTGACCCATTATAAGTGGTAATAACCAAATCGACCCATTTATAAGTAAATGGGTCGAAATTGCCACCTTTACATTTGATCATGCCCACATGATGTTTGTTTTATTATATTAGGCGTACTAATTATCTATAGAGAACTAATCATGTCTGGACCAAAGGTTTGAGTTCAACTGACCCCGTTCATAAAGCTACCCATTTTGACCCGTTAACCGTTAATGATGTTTTTCCTTTTGCTCATGTGTATGCTTTTTCTTGATGAAAATGTTTTCTTAAGTAAAAGCTTAGTTATCAAAATGTGTACGAAAAACATGCTCGAAAAAGCATCATTTGTGAATGAAGTTACTTAACAGTGTTGTTACCTTTCCAAATAGGTAATCTGAACCACTGTTGAAGTATCTTGGTTTTCTGATTCTACTGCCTCTAATATTTTGTAACTTGCTAAACGCTCGAGTTATATTTTTTTATTTGTTTTTTGGAATTCACTCCAACTTATGTAACTTCTTGCGGTACCCGTGAAATGAAAAGATAAATAAACAATTTAGACATTTAGAAGTTGTGAATTAAATAACATGTGATGATGATAGTTTTCTGCTTTTATGTTTTTTCGGAACATAGTTTACCAATGCCCGTATCTTATCAAGGCAGCCACACCCGGAATGTGGTTGCAGCCATGGCAGGTGTTTCGCACCGTTCGTATATTTGCGGATTCGAGCCTCAATTTTGACTAAATTATATCATTTTGACGATTGTCTGGGGTTCTTGGATTCGCTTGAAACAAACAACGAGTCCGTTTATTGGTTTTTTACTGCTTACTTTTTTAGTAGTTTGTGTCACTATGTCTTTGAACACGATGACAGTTGATTTATGTTTTATGCAGATCTAATCCTAATAGATATCATAACGATAACGACGACAGTGACATGGAGGCTGGTCATGCGGGAGGAAAAACGCAGGTAATTAAACTTAATTAAATATAACTTATATTGTATTTTAAAGGAAAAACTTTTAAGAACTTTTCACAAGTCGCAACACATTCTGCTTTGTACCAGACTGACTTTATCCTGGCCACAGATACCGAAACTCGACCACTTTGAAGGGGACGCTGTAACACATCAGGTAATATTGGGTTAAATTAATTTTGGGTCAATTTATCACTTTATTTCGATACGGTTTAACCACTTTCAGGTAAAGAAACATTTTTCTCTGAAGCCTCATCGAATACACATTCTAAAACTCATTAACATCTTATAGGGTAATATATTTATCATTTAATAATTTGTTTTGTTGGCCTCCTGAAGGTATCATATAAATACTCAATAGTCAAAATCATTTTTGTCCAAGCGCTGAAAGCTGTACATTTGTTTGTTCTAGGTTGGCACAGTTGGAAGAGCGACACAACTAGCATCACTATCAGCATGCTTGAACCTACTTGGAATCAAGGGTGCGTGCATAGTATCACCAGCCTCAAACGCTCACTTGCTACCAAGGATAGTCGCTGGTACAGGGCCACTTAATCATTTAGAGGTATTGATGTTATAGACTTTAGCTTAACCCTATTGTTGTTTCATGTCTATGACTAAACAAGGATTCCTGTTTCTCAAATTGAATTAAGAGTGAAAGACCAATGGTATTTCTTTGATGTCGGTTATTGTCGCAGTTTGAAGATGCAAATATGCTTGCGGCCAAGAGACATGCAATTTCGTGGGAAGCAGCTCGAGAAGAAACAACGAAAACAGAGATTTTCAGTCGTTAAAAAATAGAAATCAATAATTTTGTATTCAAACATCCTGCCGCGAAGCGCGGGGCTTAAAACCTCGTGTATACCATATCGAATGTTTTTTTACCTGCAATGTAAGTGGTAGAACATATCAGTAAAACAAAACATGCTGATACAAGTTGTATCATATTGTTTTTTGCAAGTCTTCTCAAATTCGAAAGTGTGCGAGTTGTGTCATCGCCAAAAGGCTTTAAAATTGTAGAGGCCTCATTTTTTTAAACAACATGTATACATATTATACATAAGTGACTAGAAATATTTAATTCAAAAACTAGCAACAAAAACTACTATCAAAATCTTTTTTAAAATGATTATGTCTCATTTTATGTTTTTAAAACATTATTTCACTTTACTGTTAGACCTTGCTTTTGTAATGAAACCGAAATTTTGCTCACGGCCTTCTTAAACCCTAGAAACGGCACAGGCTAAGTTGATGAACTTGATCTCTGAAAAAAAAAAGGTGTTTGATAGTTAGTGCCGTCTTTGGAGGTGAAAGGTGTGGGTGACCGCTCAAAGCCTAAAAACTTTGCCGAATATATAATTATGGGGCTTTTGCATATATATCCTCCTGAAAATGCAAAATTGCATATATATCCAAAGCATGCATAAAAATCATTGTATTATGTGCATAAAAAACTTTTACAAAGGATATATATGTAATTATTCATTTTGGGAGGGATATATATGCATTTTTGCCTATAATTATATACCTGTACACATACTTTTGTTTAGAATTAATAAAGCCACTAAGTGAAAATATATCTTATAAACATATTCTTTACCATATTATCTAGTGTCAATATTCTAATGCTTTTTTGTTTACTTGATTTAATTTTATTATATGAGACTAGGATTTGCCGTGGTAAACACTAGTTATAATACCAGCGAACGCGTGGGTCGTTTTTATATATTGTGTTTTTTTAAGAATCGATTACTAATTTATTTGTTTACATTAGACACAAATATTTTTAAAATCACTCTCGCTTTTTACTAAGTTTTTTTCTTTATACTTTTAACACTTAAACTTTTATATATATTTTTTTCTTGACTATATATAAGAACGTTTTTCTTGACTATATATTACCAAATAATGTATGAATTGATTTTTTTGAAATGAAAAATTTCCCGCTAGAGGTTTTATTTTATTATATAAAAAAGATATCGGGTCTTATTTGTATTTACTATTGTTGCCCTTAATCCCCTTATATGTGGTAAACTAGCTTACGATAAGTTGCTTTAACTCAAAGCTAACAGACTTTAACATAACTAATACTAGCTTTAACTCAAAGCCAATAGATTTTACCAAAACTAATAGCTTTAACTCAAAGCTAATAGACTTTAACATAACTAATACTAGCTTTAACTCAAAGCTAATAGATTTTACCAAAACTAATAGCTTTAACTCAAAGCGCTTCAACCTCAAGCTACTGTCTCACTATATAAATCCTATTCATTCACAAGTCACCATTCACATTCAGAATCAACTCCAATATATCATGGTACGTAATGCATGTGTATCTTTTCTTCCTTTGTTTTAGCATGCATATTCATATTATTTGTTTGTGATTTCGTTGCATTGTCTCGATCTATGTTTTCAGACTGCTTTACCAAATCAACAAAACGGTTTGTGCGTTAAGCTAGTGCTTGTTGGTGATGGAGGAACTGGTATGTATGGCATTATTATTATTTACTTGATTTTCATGCTAGCTAGTTAGGTTTACGTACGTACATGTTTGATTACATGTTAACGTGAATCGGAGATATAAACTTCTTTGAACGCCTAAATAAATTATTTTGTTGTATTAATTATATATGCTAATAGGCCAGGTATTTTATTGCATCTTATGATGATGGAAAGGGTTATTATACATAGAAGTCACTAACGTTTGCACGAAATTTGTCCTGAGTCACTAAAGTTTCAAAGTTGTCATTCAGGTTACTAAACTTATGAAAGTTGTCATCCATGTTACTGAACTTGTAAAGACATGACATTTATGCTACTTAACATATCAAAATAACATACGTAAAAATCTATGAAATTATAGACGTGTTTGCTTTTTCTAGTTTAGTAACCCAGATGACAACTTTGAAACTTTAATGACTTAGGACAAATTCCGTGCAAACTTTAGTGACTTTTTTGTATAATAACCCTGTGGTAAAAGGCTTAAGTTTGGGTAAATTAGGCTATTTAGGTGCTCTATGTTGAGCTTTCTGATGTAGTTTTAGATCACAGTTTCTAGTACACTAATTTCGTTGCACAATTTGTATGTAGTGCTAGACTATTAGTATAACTTATGCATGGTAATTAGCAACAAATCTTCAAGGGGTTTATATGGATATTTTCTCACTTGTTATTCCTTGATGCATTTTGCAGGGAAGACTACTTTTGTTAAGAGACATCTGACCGGTGAATTTGAGAAGAGATATGAACGTAAGGCAACCTTTTGGAGTTGGTCAGATTTGCAATTCTAGATAATGTCTCTCACATTTTGTTTTGAATGTGTGCAGCCACAGTTGGAGTGGAAGTTCATCCTTTGGATTTCTATACAAATCGTGGAAAGATCGTTTTCTATTGTTGGGATACTGCAGGGCAAGAGAGATTTGGTGGCCTTCGAGATGGTTACTAGTAAGTGAAGGATGCTATTATGAGTTTCTTATTATCTCGCACGAACAACAAACCAATATATGTCTTTTTTCAATGCAGTGTCCGTGGCCAGTGTGCTATTATAATGTTTGACGTAACAGCCAGGATAACTTACAAGAATGTCCCTTCATGGCATCGTGATATCTCCAGGGTGTGTGAAAATATTCCTGTGGTCCTGTGCGGAAACAAGGTGGACGTAAAGAACAGGCAGGTTAAACCGAATATGATTACGTTTCATAGGAAGAAGAACCTGCAGTATTATGAGATCTCTGCAAAAAGCAATTACAACTTCGAGAAGCCATTCTTGTATCTTGCAAATAAGCTTGTTGGGTACGTAAAAGTCTTTCGATAGTATTAGTTTCTGATCAGGCAATCTTAAAAAAACTGTTGCATGTGCGGCAGGGATCCAAATCTTGTGCTTGTGGAAGCACCCGCCCTTCCTCCTCCAGAGGTTGTAATTGACATGGCGGCGCAACAAAGGTTAGAGGCTTATTATCTCTTCTATTTTGGGGTGTTGATACTTAAATGAAACTTGTTTTCAAAGGGATGAAATGCATTAACTTTTGCGTTGTTTTTCCATTTTCTGCAGGTATGAAGCAGAACTTATCAAGGCCTTGCACGAGCGATTGCCTGATGAAGACGACGACGCCTTTGAATAGATGGTGCCTCGGGATTCAAATTGAGTATATGTCTAAAAGTTGCATTTAAATGTTTACTCTTTTGATTCTGTAATAGTACTTTTGAAGCTTATAATAAGGTTATAATTGGTCATTTTGATTTTTGGTGGATAATCTGATGTGCCAGTGTGCAATATTACTGCATGTACAATATTATTCGACCCATTTAAATCGAATTTGCTCAAAAAGTTACAAATATATATGGTCCAAATATATATACCACGAACCCTCTAACGCACAAGATCAGTACGTCCCTTGGTCCAGAAAGTCGCAGCTTGTAAATTATGTCAAGTAAAATGTATTAGTTTGTTACAGTAAAAGTTTTTGTTTATGAAGGTTCAATTGGAACCTTTAGTTTGTCATACGCAATATTCTACGATTCATACACATGTACAAACGAAGCGTTCCAGTCGGGTACTGGCTTAACCAAGATTTGTGAAGTGATTTCTTTAAATGAACAAAGTGGTTCGAATCATAGATTTTTGGACTCTATGACTATGTTTTGTAAGAACCGGAGGAGAGGATATTGTTAAGAGCAGGGGGACAATTTTCGACGTGACATGAAATGACAAAAAAAGGATCCGAGACCAGTGCGAGAATAAATATACTGTAGTTGAGTTTAAAAATGTTAGGGGTTGTAAATGGGTCGACGTTGATCATTCAATAATCGAGTTAGGTTTAGTTCAACACTAACCATGCTAGACCTTTTTAATTAACGTGTTCAGGTTAAGGTTGAACTTTTCAACCCAACTAACTTTTCGTTTCATTAGAATTTAAGAAAAATAAATCATTAGAATTTTATTTTCAGAATTGGAAAAAGTAATTTTTTTAGAATTGACACTTACTTGGATAATGTTTGGCAAGCGTTTTGAAGCAAATATTCGAAAACAAGCAACTAGCATTTACATTTTGTGTAATTGCTCCTATTCAAAACGCTGCGTTCTGAAGAAGCATTGGAATCTTATACTACTTATTAAATTACATGAATACTCTCAAATTTAATTAATACTGTAAGATTTTTATTAAAACAACTACTGTACTATTTAGTTTTACTGCTGATACTTCTACTGCTATGTTTCAGGTTTGGCCAAAATTACTTAAGTAATGAATCCAAATTTAAACCCAAATTCAAATAAGGAGGATAGGCCCAGCCCATTTAACTAATCTGGGCCGAGCAATAAGCCTAGCATGGTTTGAATAAATCTTTTATATACTAAACGAATACCCGTGCATAGCAACGAGATTTTATAGCGACATATCGTTTTCTGTTAAAATAAATTTATGAGTTATAAACGAAAAATAATAAAAGTTTGAAGATTCTGGGATTAAACATAATGTTTTGAAACTCGGTTCGACCTGGGTGGTTCAACCGGTTGAACCGTTCCGGTCGAAAAACGGGTCGATTTAAACCTTGTCAACCCGATGGGTTGGGTCAATACGGGTCAAATTAAACCAGGTCAATTCACTGGGTTTGAAGCGTCCCGGGTCAACCCGGTTTTCGATATACATTAATAGTTTCTTTTTTAAATATATCTTTCAACATTTCCTTTTTTAGTTTTAACTTTTTTTCCTTTATATATAGCATAGCAAGGTACCCGCGCGTTGCGGGGGCGGGTACTTGTGATGATTAACCGGAGAAATTGATCTCGATGAGACCTGATTCACCAGTTTGTATCGGTTTCAACGGCTCCTCTCTGGTTCGTTTTCGGATGGCTTTTATTCGTTAGTCGAACCAGTGGCGACACCGGTTCTCGGTTGAACCCCGTTGGTCTAGTCCGATTTTCAAAACTCTATGTACGATCAACTTGTTAGCTTGTATGAAGCTTGTGTGTTTTATTAATTTGTATAATATGTATAATAACAAGTACTTTTCATTTTAGGGTATTTTAAAAATAACATTAATTAGTGTGTTTAATTATTTTATATTTTGGATTAATAGGCGAGTACCCGCGCCTGGCGGCAGCGGTTCCTAACGGTAGACAATTAACGATATGCGATTTTATGGCAAGTGTTTTGTTTAACATTCAAAATATAACGTGAAAAGATCAAAATGTAATTGCAAACGGTTGTAACATCCGATAATTCAACTTTAACAAAAATTCTTAACATGGTTTGAAATTCACGAATGATATGAGAGTATATGGTATGACAGATTTTTTGCAAACAATGAATACTTTCTAAAGTTACCATGCAAAGTAATAGAAATCAAGTTTGACACATTCACGAATGACAATTTTTTTTGCAAGCCATTAATACTTTCCAAAGTTACCATGAAAACCATATTTTTCACTTTTCACATTTCACTTTTTCAATTCTTGACTTGTTGACCATTTTGTATTTTATGTAGTATAGATATAGATGTTGTAGCTTGTTTAAATTGTAAATTGTGAAAATTATATTGTATTTTTTAGTAAAATGTATTTTAATTGGTTATTTCTAATTTGGTAAATATGCTTTTAATTGGTTGTACAATGTGAATAAATTATTGTATTTTTAAATAATTTAGTGTTTTAATAAGAATATTAATTACACCATATATTTCTCTCACATTTGACTTTCAACATTTCACTTTTCAAGGTTTGACCGTTTTTCTTTTATATGTAGTATAAATAAAAAAACAAAATCTCAAACGAGGACTTTCGTATTTTAAAAAAAAAATATTTCCTTATTGAGTAATAATTGTTTTAATTATTATATATTATCTTGAATATGTTTACTTAAAAAAGTTAAATATTTCCTTTATATGACAAAAAAAAAAATCATAAATTCATAATTTGGGACCAAAGTGTAAATAAGAAAAATAAACATGGGTGCATCTTTTATACTACGAGTATTCCAAAAGAATAAAAAAAAGAAACATAACGATTCATTAAACCTAAAAACGTATTTAATTTAGCAGGGGCATCTCCATTCTTAACAATCGAAAACTTGTTAATAAGAGCAAACGTTCGATCCAAGGTATGCTTTATGTTCATGTCATTCATGACTAGATTACAAGTAGAAAGTAAGTATATAACTCGTGCTCCGAGTTTATGTTACGCGAGTTCGTGTGTATGTTCATACGTACATCATATGGTCATAGTATATGAATTTAGTGTCATATCGACCTATGTGGTCGTATCACGTAATTTACATGTCATGATGACCAGTATGGTCATATAAGAAGTATTTAGTATTATGTTGACCTATAAGGTCGTATTATGCTATTTATGTTATATATTGACCTGCAGGGTCGTAACTAGAATAAAGATGACCTATGTGCGTGATTTAATACAGTATTTAGTTGACCCGAGTGGTCAAATAGACAGGTTCAGTACTCGTAAGGAGTAACGTGGCCAATCAAATGTACATCATGTATTCAGATGACTCGAATGGTCATATAGACACATTCAGTACTCGTAAAGAGTAATGTGGCCAAATACATGTACATCATGTATTTAGATGACTCGAATGGTCATATAGACAAATTTAGTACTCGTAAGAAAGAATAATGTGGCCAATCACATGTATATCATGTATTCAGTTGACCCGAGTGGTCAAATAGACAGATTTAGTACTCGTAAAGAGTGATGTGGCCAATCACATGTATATCATGTATTCAGATGACCCGAGTGGTCAAATAGACAGATTTAGTACACGTAAAGAGTAATGTGGCCAATCGCATGTATATCATGTATTCAGTTGACCCGAATGGTCATATAGACAAATTTAGTACTCGTAAAAAAGAGTAATGTGGCCAATCACATGTATATCATGTATTCAGTTGACCCCAGTGGTCAAATAGACAGATTTAGTACTCGTGAAGAGTAATGTGGCCAATCACATGTATATCATGTATTCAGTTGACCCGAGTGGTCAAATAGACATATTTAGTACTCGTAAAGAGTAATGTGGCCAATCACATGTATATCATGTATTCAGTTGACCCGAGTGGTCAAATAGACATATTTAGTACTCGTAAAGAGTAATGTGGCCAATCACATGTATATCATGTATTCAGTTGACCTGAGTGGTCAAATAGATAGATTTAGTACACGTAAAGAGTAATGTGGCCAATCACATGTATATCATGTATTCAGTTGACCCGAGTGGTCAAATAGACAGATTTAGTACTCGTGAAGAGTAATGTGGCCAATCTCATGTATTCAATTGACCTAAGTGGTCGAATACTCGAATAGACAGATTTAGTACTCGTAAAGAGTAATGTGGCCAACTACATGCATGTTTTTAAATAGCTGATTTAGTGTATACTACTTGTTTATCTCACTTTATTGTTGGACTGTATGAAAATGTTTGATATTTTCATAAACTGTGTTTGTTTAGGTTTATTTCATCGGCTTATTGAAAATTTCTTAAGCTCATATGCTTTGTTTACTGACTCAGACAAAATGTCTGACACCGAGACTGACTCAGACGACAACGAATTCCAACAAGACATACAAGCCTTAAGAAGAGCATGCTCCATCAAAACCGATGACGTCATCCCCAAGTCATCATCATCAACTGTCACAGTAAATGATGATGATGCTGATGATGATGATGATGAGGATATGGTGTTGCTTAAGGATATTAAGAAATGTTTGTCGGTTCGGAATAATGGTAAGGATGATGATGAGGATGAGGAGGTTGTTATGAAACCATTGAATACTATTTTACCTAATGATTGTGATATTATTGATGATGAGGATTACGGGGGCGATTTCGAGACTCTTCGTGCTATTCTGCGCAGGTTTTCACAATACAACGGTTCGTTTTTTTTTTTATAGATATTGTCATTTCCTTAGATATATAAGGTGCTTGTATTTGTTACTAATTAACAATGTGGGACGAGTTGTTTGAAAATTCTAAAGTAGGTTCCTATTGTAGTGCCCCCAAAGCCGAAACCATATTGGAAGGATACCGGTAGCCCGCTTATAAAGGGCTCAAATGTTTCTTATCATAACGATGTGGGACGGGTTTTCACATTTAGGGATTGTTTGTTTAGGTTTATATAGCCGGCTTATAGCTTATTTGGTTTTGTGACTTATTTTTACATATCGTCATTTCCTTAGATATATAATGTGCTTACATTTGTTACCTAATACCATGTGGGATGGGTTGTTGTTAGAAGGGTGTTTGTCTAAACTTATTTGACGAGCTTACGAGCTTATTGAAATTTTGATAAGTTCATAAGCTCATTTTTTAGGCTTATAAGCTTATCAAATTTAGTTTATAGCTTATGTAAGTTCATCAAGATAAACTCATAAGCCATAAAAATGAGCTCATTTTTTAGGCTTATAAGCTTATCAAATTTAGTTTATAGCTTATGTAAGTTCATAAGCCCAACTAGATAAACTCGTAAGCCATAAAAATGAACTTATGTAAGTTCATAAGCCCAACCACGCATTGTTATCTGAAGATTTTATACTTTGGAACTACCATTATACCATGAAACAATTGTAAGCATTCTACGGTTGTATTTTGTATGGACTTTATCATTGCTACTCAACTGACACGACTTCTTTTGCAAATTGGTTTTATGAATCAGATAGCACAAGTAATGGCACGGAGAGTTCTGTACAGAGATCAGAGAAGCAGGTTGGTGCAACTAATATCATAGACTTGGGAAAGGAATCTTCCCCTAATTTTTTTGTTACCAGAATTAACAACCGACAAGGATTTCCAGATTCTGTAGATGGAAGAACAGCCAACAATCATATTTCGAGTAACGTTACTTCTGCCGCAAATGTCAGTGAAGGACATGAACTGGTTCCAGTTGGAGATTGTGGTTTTCCGGCATCTGCTCATGCATTTGTCGAAGCCATCAAGAAGAATCGGACATACCAGAAGTTTCTACGTGATAAGCTAAGTCAAGTTGAAGCCAGGTTGGAAGAAAATAAGAAGTTGAGGGAGCGTGTTAAATTCCTCAAAGGCTTTCAGGTGGACTGCAGAAAAAGGACGGGTCAAGCTTTGTCCCATAAAAAAGATCCATGCTTTCAGCTAATTTCGGTTCCAAAGCCAAGAGCCAATGCTTCTAAGGTTAGTCCCTACACTGCTGATGTTTACTGTTTTTTTAAACAAGAAATCACCGTAGGATGCAGTAAGTGATGTACTAAAAAATTCTGTTATGATTAACAATCGTAAATGATATTCAGTTTACTGTTGTATATACTGTCTTACAGACCTTTGTATTGGATTTACAGATAAAGGACAAAAGCACCCTTCCAATTAATCAAGGTCCTGCTCAAAATCCCCAAGTGGCAATTTTTAACGATGCAATGTTGAAATATCCGTTTTCTTTGAGTAGAGAACCTTGGTCAAAAGAGGATACGGAGGACCTCAAGAAGGGAATTAAACAGCAAATCCAGGAAATGATGATGCAAAACCTTTTCAGGTACACTATTACGATGCTATGGTATCTTGAGTTGGTAAATTTGCATGAAGTTTGCAAGCCTTGCTTTTATTTAGCTAGCATAAATTAGTTTCCCCCCAATTTAACTCGAAAGATCATGAACGTGCAGCTACGAAATTAAGTATCGTCATTGCACTAACTACACACACTACAAACCAATGACTGTGTAGTATTACTTATTTGAAAGATCATTATGTTTATGGGTCCATTCATGCTTGTATGTAACAATGAATACATTTCTTTGCCTTTATATTTGAGTTCCTAATATTATACGTTTGCAGTGCTGAAGACCCACATTCTAGTAACCTGGATAGAATGATTGCAAGAATCAAAAAACGTGAAATAACTCCCGAAGAAATCAGGTCATTTCTCCCTAAGGTTAATTGGGAACAGTTGGCGTCCATGTACCTCACAGGCAGGTCTGGTCCTGAATGCGAATCAAGGTATGTGTTTCTCTGTCACTGAATAGTCCTAATTTATACTATAAAGCGGCAGGTGATTTTGGGAATTTTTGTGCAAAATTGGTGCTATAAAAAGTCTAGTTTTTACTTTAGAAAACGAATGTTTTTAATGTCCTGTAATTCTGATAGATATTTGGGCGACCTAATGTAACCTTTTGAAGTACTTGGGTGAACTGTGTATACATTATTCTTCTTTTATATAGTAATAAAATTATATTGAAAATGAATTCAGATGGAGGAACTGCGAGGATCCTTTAATTAATCGTGAGCAATGGACCAATGATGAAGAAAAGAAGATGTTGGATTGTTTTTCAAACAAAGGGTTTAGCAACTGGATTGACATAGCTAAGGAGCTGAAAACGAATAGGACACCTTACCAATGCTTGTCGCGTTTCCAGAGGAGTCTTAATCCATTTATTTTAAATAATGAATGGACTCCCACTGAGGATGAGGAACTATGTAAGGCTGTAGCAAAGTACGGTGAAACTAACTGGCAGCTTATTGCTTCTATACTCCCAGGACGGACTGGTACCCAGTGCTCCAATAGGTCAGTTACGATTTTTTTATATTTGTGGTCAAATGGATCAAATATCGTATTTTCCAGCCAAGTAAGAAATTGCGTAACATGGAATGGGTCAAATGCGTAATTTTTAAATTTTAAATATTATCCCGTTTTCTAGAGATATTCTTTCCGGCTTGTGTGCTGATGCTGTTAGACCAAAATAATGACTCAAATTTTTTCTTGGTGTTACCTTGTTCAGATGGAAGAAGTCCTTGAATCCATTGAGGAAAAGAGTTGGGAGGTGGGACTCAGATGAGGACAAGCGTCTGAAAATAGCTGTTAGGCTGTTTGGGGCCAAAAACTGGCATAAGAAAACCAAGTTTGTGCCTGGCAGGACGCAAGAACAATGCGGAGAAAGGTATCAAGCATACAAGTACTTGTACACTTATATACATGTTTGGTGAATCCATAATAAACGGGTTCTAAATTGTTTTTGTGACAGATGGGCTAATTGCTTAGATCCTTCGCTCAAAATGGATAAGTGGACCGAAGAGGAGGATATGAAATTAAAAGCTGCAGTTGAAGAACATAATTATAGCTGGGCTCGGGTAGCTGCATGTATTCCTCAACGCACGGACAGTCAATGTAGGAGGTACGGTAACATTTGATTCACACTTTGTTTGAAGTTAGTGGTCCTTCTTGTTCGACCCATTATCGACAAAACATAATCTGGATCAACTCATTCACGGGCCACCACCGTACTAGTCTTTATGTTATATAGTTTCTGCTGTTTTATTTTGATCATTTATGCTAGCTTGTTTGGTATAAGATGGTTAACTTTTTTTCAATTTTCAGGAGATGGAAGGTGCTACTTCCACATCAAGTTCCGATGTTAAAAGCAGCCAAAGAAATTGAAAAGCGTTGTTTTGTATCTAATTTTGTAGATCGGGAGGAGGAGCGTCCTCAACTCACTTACAAAGATTTTAATAAACCTTTACTATTAGAGTCAGGTCCCAAAGCCAATGAAGATAATATAATCTCAAAGGATAAAAAGCGCAGGTATGCCCTTGACCGATTCATTTCCGAAAGCCAAATAGCATTGACATTGTAGAAAGTATTGCTGATCATGCTTTTTTTGTTGTAAAATTGCAGAAGCGTAGGTAAAGATAGACCTAGGAGGGCTAAAAAGGTTGCTCATACCGGGAAGGCAAGGAAATTAGTTGATGAAGATGATGTGGAGGACAATGATGGCCAGGCTGACATCACAAGCAATGGTGAAGGACACAATACATGTGATGGGGTCGCTCGTGAGGTTCAAAAGGAAGCCACCGGGAAGAGCAAGAGTCAGCGGGAGGAAAGGTATGATGCTATGATTTAAATATTGGTATTTTTCCAAGTGTGATGGATGCCGAGTGTGCAGAGTAATTCTAAAACAAAAAGTAAAGTAAAGTAACTCCGAATACCGTCTTCCACGGGTTATGGGTCCCAATACCGTCTTCCACGGTGTATGGGGGAGGTTAAGACGTAGACAGCCATACTCCTACCTAAGGTAGAGAGGCTGCTTCCAGTTCTACCAAAGGTAGAAAAGGACCTCCGGTTTCTTTTGATCTTTTAGGTTTCTTTTGGTGAAACGACATAACCGTATCATTTTTTTTTTTCTAATTCATTTTTGTTTGTTTTACCCCAATTTTCAGAGTCAACGAAGAACATGAAGAGATGGATGAAAATTGTGAACCTGGTCCCATCTCAAAGAAAAAGTCCACAAAAGAAAGTGTAGCCTGTGGATTGGCATCTACGGATATTGCAGAATACGAGGCAATCTTGACCAATGACAGAAGCAAACATGATTCGTTTTCTGTGAGCAGATCATCTAGTGTTCCCCTCATGATTAAAGATGTCCCCGCAAGAGATGAACGTTGCTTCTCTCAGGTAACACTCAAGAGCATGAGTGGGGATGGGCCGCAAGCTAAGACACTTAAGAAATGTAAAGCGTCCTGTAAACTGCCAAATGAAACCCATAGCCGTGGTCGTAAACGTAATACAGACATTAAGAATAACATTAGAAAAAGAGAGGCTGTAGATGGAAGCGGTGGTTTTGGTGAGATGGTATTAGAAGATGAAGATACATTTGCGAACTTCTTGAGCAAACTAAAAAAGGGGAGGCTTGATCAACTGGAAGCATGAAGAAGATGAGCGAGTGTTCCAGTCTTTTTTTTTTTTTTTGTCGATCTATATTTTTTTGTAGAGATTTCTTACAGAGATGAGGTGAAATTCAAAGCAAATGTAGAGTGACTTTGGGTTTGTCTAACATTCGGCAGGCTTTTTGTTCTGCCTGTAACAATTTTTGACGATGATGCGCTTATAAATTAGTCATATTACTTGCTATTTAGAGTGTAGAAACAAAGAACAAACAAGTTACTAAACAAATCCAAATTCTTCCAAGATGTTTTACCAAGAAAACTTGTGATTTCTGTTAAGAACAAACCCGGTATCATCCACCACCTTTATGTTTCATAAGTTTGATAAGTTGTGTTAATACTTTCAACATATAATCTGGAAGTTGATATATCTTAAAGACTTATAAATATGTTATTACTAGCATAGTTGGTCATGAGGTGTTACCATATGTGCGAGGTCTCGGTTTCGAGTCTTTCCGTGGAGGGTTTTCCTTCTGGGTAGGATCTGTGGTGGTTCTGTCCCATAGATGCATCAGGGACTACCTTATGGGTAAGTATTATGGAATCGATTCACTAACTATAGTATTGTATTAACTCGCCGTTAAAAAATAAATAAATAAATAAATCTAGCCATAGCTTTTCCAAACCCAGAAAACAGACGGAATTCTAGGATCCCTCCTCGGGGCAAATACTTTTATGCAGACCTCTTCTGGTTGATCCACACCACTCTATTCTAGTAAGATGATACACTAGCTAATAGTCCGCCGGGAGCTACATCATAGGCACATTGGGAGTGGAGAACCATATACATATAAAATGACAGCAATGGAATGCCAATCCCCGAGTGTTCTTTGTAAAGTCTCTATTCCTTGCTTAACCAAGATTCGTGAAGTGGTGGCTTTAAACGAACAAAGTGGTTCGAATCATAGATTTTTGGACTCTATGACTAAGTTTTGTAAGAAAGCAGAGGAGGATATTGTTAAGATTAAAGACGAAGAATGAGTGACGATTTTAATGGTGAAAGATATCACTGAATACTTTCATGGGAGTTTGACCATTGAAGAGGAAAATGACAGAAACAGTCAGTATTCAAAGTCTTCCATCTGTTTCTCGTTAGATGGTGAAGACGACTTGATCACGGCCTAATGAACCGTTCCTGAGCCTTGTGTCTTGTTGGTCAATTGCAATATGCATACAGCTGCATTATTTCGATAACAGTTGTAATTCATCCCATTACCCACCCTTCCAGATTTAAGCATAAAACAGACATTTGCGACTAGTGTCAAAATGTGAATTGTTTTCGGTGTGAAGAGATTCAGTATAAAAAGGATACTAATGTTATTTAATCTTGTATGAGAGAAAACAAAAGGTGACATTTTAATATAATCCAGCTACAGGCAGCCTGGATCAATGTAAAAAGATTATTATCCGCCAAACACGCAGTATAATAGAGAAGCTGCTTCGGTTCCTGCATACATATATGTTTAGGTTTTCATCTCTTAGCACTACTTTTTACAGTACTAGGACAAAATTTGGTCACTTTTTTGTAAGTATGACCCAGTAAGTATTGCCATAGTAAAACTTTAACGCCTAGAAGGTGTAATGAATAACCGTATATGGTAGAATTTGAACCCTCTACAATATGCAAAAATTCAAAAATGGCGTATGCTGGTTCCAAGTAATAACGGAACAATACCATCCTCCAGATTCTGCTTAAAAATCTCACTCCTCTTCCGCCCGACCCCCCAACTTCACTATGTCTTCCACAAGAATCTTCCCATCTGTAAGCAACCAAGATTTTAGTCATACCACATAGATAGCACTGGCTTTCTTTAGATGTAACAATGTAGACCGACCCCCAACCCACATATGGGTGGGGTCAGGCCGACCCCCAACCCACATTTTTATTTTTTAATTTAAAAATCAGGGAATGTTTTAAATAAGGTTATAACAACAATATTTTAAAAATATTGGACGACTTTCGACCCTTTTGACGTGCTTTCTTTTTGAAGTTGAATAGTTAAGCTTTAGCCTATTTGACCGGCTAGAAACAGTATACAACCACATATCGACCCAATTTCGGTAAATGGTTTAAGCCACCTCAAGACTGTCAATAACCAAGAAACGGAATTTCCAAGATTTAACAAGTAATGCAACCATGAGAAGTTGCTATTTGTCGTGGCATAATGGGCGGGGCAGGGTAACGGGTCAAGTTAGACCGACCCATAATACTTCTTATTTCCTTTTTATAGTTTCGGAAATAACGGGTTATGGTTAACAACCAGTGTATGTTTATTTCTATTATTTATGCAAATATGTAGTTAAACCATGGGAAGAGATCTAGTGAGAAGAGAAAATAAAATGAGAAGAGTGAGAAATATTCTGAGCCACACATTTCAAATGAAAAAAAGAAATTTAAGGGGAGATGCATCTACTTTTATAGTGCATCCGAAATGCTTGTGGTTTATTCTCATTCTTCTCATTTCAACTTTATTTCTAATTTGATCCTCACTTAAAAATTTGTAAGGATAGATTACTAACCCTTATCTTTGGAAAGTTTGCTAATAAGCTCTATGATCCCTTCCTTTGCCATAGCGTCTTTCAAGTAAGCGGTTGCAGAAGCAAGTTCCTCAGAAGTAACTTTCCCATCATAATCTCTGCAGTTATAATGCCACAGTGAAGCCGACTTATTATAAAAACCAACATATAAAATCGTATAACAACTGAACATAAAGGAGAAAATGAATAAGCAATATTAACATATCCAAAAAAAGAAGCTATTCAACTGAACAAAAAGTTACTCAACCCTTAAAAAAAAGAAGTTATTCAAATCTAAAAGCCACTAAAAATCAGTTTTCAGCTTTAAAATTAAATCTATCATAAATGCAGATAAGGAACTATTTTAAAATCTAGAAGCGACAAACTGATACGTCACAGCTTTATCATACGCAAATTAATTTCCGCAAGTGATGCTTGGAACTTAGATGGAACCTGCCTTATCCCTTCAAATCAATTTGGGTTCATTTTTAGCCTACTGCAACTAGTTCGGACCCAGTGGTGGAACCCTATGATAACATTGAGGATATATGTTCTACACTTCTACATTTCTCTTTAGTCATAAGTTTTTTTCTCGTGATGTCAGGTATGCATAGAGGTGCCGATATTGACCCATTACTCCATTAGCCTAAAAACGGATCTATGTGTTATATTTATCACCATATCACCAAGGGGTGCCAAAATTACATCTATCATCTATCATTAGCCTAAAATTACATCTATCTAAAATTACATCAATCATAAATGCCAATATTGACCCATTACTCCATTAGCTTAAAAGCTGAAATGGGTCAGATGGGGTCAAATGTTGCTCAAACTGTACTCAAATGCTTACAACCTCCTAATGCTTACAATAAAAGGTTTGGAATGCCAATATTGACCCATTACTCCATTAGCCTAAAAGCTGAAATGGATCAGATGGGGTCAAATGTTGCTCAAACTGTACTCAAATGTTTATAACCTCCTAATCGGTTATTTTTTAAAACTAGACTATTATATCTAACTTTGGAAGTCACATCTAGTGTGTCATATTTAGAAGTCACAAAAATGAACAATTAAATTTTGATCATGCTGACCCATATAAAGGATTAACCGTTTTTATCTGCTGCAACTAAAACCGCCCAAATGCTTACAACCTCATGCTATACAAGGTGATTTATATTTCAATAAAAGGTTTGGAAAAAAAAAACAAAACAAAACAAAACTGACCTGTCAAGTACTCGCCACTTATCACCGATCTTTGCATCTACATCATCAATGTCTTTCTCAAGTTTTTGCAGCATAGCATCAACCTACGTTTAAATCGGCATAGATATGTCAGTTAGAACAACAGGAAACGTGTGTGTGAGTATAAGCCATTGGTAAGGTAGATGGGAAACAGCAGCATATTACCCTGTTTATAAGTGCTGAAGAGGCCCCATCAGGTACATGTTCATCAGTGGAATCATCAATTTTTTCATGGGCAGCTTTATATGCCTTCATGATATCTTGTTCACCATCAGTGCCTTCTTTGTCCATCATGCTATGGTACAAATTTATCTGCAAAAAACAAGAGCAATATATGAATTAGTATAGTCTCATGTCAGTTAGCTATCTCCGCAACGGGCAGCGCTGTAGCAACTATAATCTGACAAGATTTGGAGAAGCAATAAACCAAGCGTTCAAGAGGAACGTATGATTTATCTATTTCAAGTGCTATCATCTATCGTTTGAAGTTTGAACTATTATCAATGAAATGCACATGGAGAAAAATTATGATGCATAAGTGACTATTTCTACCCACAAACTTACAAAAGGTTTCTTTGGCTTGCATTTTACCTCAACAGGGTAAAAGGCCGCCCAAAGTGAACTTTTAATGCGTAGGATCTTCTAAATCGCTGTGTTCAAAAGATTACATCCTAGCAATTATAATATAGTCTTTAATCTTTATAATCTATATTAATGCGCTATTACTTCTTTTCACATCTATGTATAAGTTTAAACAGAGTCACAACGCGTTTACCTCCTTGTTGACGAGCTTCAAAAATTCTTCACGCTCCCTACTCACAGACTGCACAAAATAACAATTGTAGGAAAGTTCCTTATTATAAAAATGCAACAACCCAGTAAGTATAATTTTTTGCAGAAAATCATAACCAAGAATTTCTAATCAAATTATTACTTACAGATGCAGAAGCTAAAACAGCTAAAGCTTCACTGACTTTACAAAGCTGTTCTTGTTTATCAAGTGCTATTGCTCTTGCTTGTTGTTGCGCATCTGCAGCTGTTGCATTAATCATCTCTTCTAATGCCACATCTTTGTTGCTATCAACTGATTGCTTCTTCTTAGCTTGTTCTTCTTCCTCTTTCTCTTCCTCCTCCTGTCATAAGTTAGTCAAAAGTTAAGCTAAGTAGCAATGTAGTTTATTTCATGATTTACATAATATATTGTGTAATATCTAACGGAACTAGCTGAAAAGAAAACGGTTCAGATAGTCAAATGGGTTGAAAGTCGCCAAAGTGCATCACTGTGCATGAGATTCGATTTTATTTACAAAATTGAAGGAATATCATTATTACAGTAACATATTTTCTCTGACAATAGTTGAGATATTAAATTTTTGTTAAAGGATCTGGACAGAAAGTGCTTCAGAACACAAACGTTTCCAATTATAGTATGGCAAAACTTTGTAACAGTAACTGCTTTCTTACGAAAAAATGGATCAATACCAGAGCGTAAATATACCACAAATGGTTATGAAATAGGGAAGAAGTAAATAGATATATGGTTGAAAGAGAATAGAACCTTGATGAGTTCCTCCTGCATCTCAAGGAACTCTAACTTTCTTTGCCTCTCTGATACAGAATCCTCAGATGGTAAACTAGTAACTCTAACAGTGTCCACAACTTCGTCTGGCAATGAAGACAATGTGGCTCTTACAACTTCTTCCGGATTTAACTTTCCAGACACAGTGAAAGCTCTGCAAACACAAGCATATTCATAAAGATCATTCGTTAACCATTTTGATTATTGTTGTTGTTAGCGTGTGTTTGGGGGTGGGGGAGGGGGCAGTTACCTAGAAAGAATCAAGAGCGAAGATGGAACAGAGTGATTAAGAGATAAATCCAACCAATCACGGAGCTGTGGAAAAGGTTGACCAAATCAGAAACATAAATGTTGGCAATGAAGCACAAAAGTTAGTAGCAACAAATTACGCATTTCATCCCTACATCGGTGTTGTTTAAGGTGCCAGCTCATCAAAGTGAGACACATGATTTACAAATAGTTTTACACACAAACACACATATAACATGGCAAGACCATTACACAGATAGCAATTTATTCTTTGATGTGACAAGTTGTAACAATTTAATTTTGCTTCACCCGATTGTACTCTTAATAAACCTTATGCTGCACTTTCAAAATTCCGTAAGAGCAGAGAGCAATTTAATTTACAACATGTTATTATTGCCAAATAAGATTTAGAAACCTGCTGACGCATTTCCTCCACTGAACGTAATCCAAGCATGCCTCGCTCTCTACAATCCTCACAAAGTTCCTCTTCTGAAAGTGCATCCACGCCACCCTCTGATTGAATCATCTTATCATCATTCTTTATCCTACAACGAATATCATAAGTTGTAAATGTTTTATGTTCTTAAACGATTATTCATCCTACAAAAACAAATCAAAAAAGAATACCATTGCAATCTTTTGCGGAGCATGTATCGCAAATAAGTGTCTGTTCCGTAGGGTTGGATTCCCATATACTTGCACATATTCACTAACCGAGACCTAAAAGCAGAAACATTTTGGAACACAAAACGGTTTTAATAAGTTAGTACCAAAAATGATATCATACTCGAGTAATACATCTGCACATATGCTTTAAAACCTGACCTGCTGATATTATCGAGGGTAAGTTCGTCATTAAACAACTTTGCGAATCCCAAAATTTCATCATTCGCAACAGTTCCACCAGTTCTGACCTGTATATTAGTATGTAAAGGTTAGATATCTCGAAAGTAAACTAAAAGTAGGTCAGTTGAACTATTATTAGTAATCTTGCCTTGCCCAAAAAGTCATCGAGATCTTCTGCTGTTTTCTTGAGTTCTCCACTCCTCCTACTTTGCACCTCTTTCGCCATCTCTTCAACTGTATCCTGAAGAAACTTTGCATACTCTATTCTCGCATTTAGCCTCCGTTTCAGTTTTTCCTACAGGTAACCATAATCAACCAAGTAAATCATAATGTTCCAGTAAATATAAGTTGAAGTTAATTTTAATGTTTTAAAACCCTGTTCTGAACCAGCACCTGTTCTTTCATCTTGTCCTGAAAGGTAGACGGTAACATATTGGGGAACAGTTTTAAGAAAACGGGCAGCAAAAACTCCATGAACGGAACAATAATGAAAACAGCAACCGGAACTAGACGAAAGATATCAGCGGTGGTTCGTGTCAGTTGTTGTCTCTCTCTCCTACTAAGACTCTTCCCGCCAGCAAGCTTAACAAGCAATCTCGAACTGATCTTCACATCAACGCCCAGAAGCTTGATACCCAACCAGTAATGCTTCAAGGTATCAACGAATTCAGTTTTCCAATGAACGAGTTTCTTAGCCCAATCTTGCCTATATATAAAACATAACATAATCAAAGTTAAAATATTGGTTCCGCTTCACTTAATAAATTACTAGAAAAGGGGAGTATTTCACCTGCTCATAGAAGCTATGGCTCGTAAAGCTGGACCAATCCCCAATAGCATTGCCCAAGTCCTTTTCAAAATGGGATTAGAAGTCTTCTGAGAGTCATTAACCTGTTTCGCTTTAGCTTTCGCCTTTGCACTCGTCAGCCCTTCAACAGCTTGATCACACTCCTCGGGAGATGCTTCTTTCCTCTTTGTAGCAACTTGTTCGTTATCATCCTCGTCTTTACCCAAATCCGGTTTAGGTGCTGATGCCACCGAAGAAAACCTTGCAGCTTGTGATACCAACGAACTAAATCGTGCAGAATGTAATACTGAATGAAACTTCGAAGGCAACGTATGCCCCGCAATAGTATGGTATTTATGCGCCCTAATGACTCCCGGTACAGTAAAGTTCTTAAACTCCTCTTGCCTAAAAGATGTACCAGCGTATTTTGTGATTCCGAGTTGTTTTAAAGCAATATCTGGAGGAGCAGGACTTGACTCACGGGAGTCTGAAGATTTGGTAGAGAACCCGTGGCTCAGACCTTGAACTGCCCGCCCGTAATCATTGTAGTGATCGTAAAGAAGGCGCCTACGTCTCACTATTGCTCTAGAAGCCATTGTCAAAATAGACTAACCCCTGCAAACAAGCGTTTCACAGGTCAGAATAGTAATCTATCGACGCCTAACTAACAAAAAGACCCTGCAAACAACGAAGCATGCCGAAAAATAATCGAAACAGTAACACCTAAAAATCACCACAGGTTTGGATAAACAGCCAAATATATTGAATGGAGTCAAATTCAATGCACACTAGCATAACCAACAAAAAATATCAAATAACAAACAAAAAGGAAACACTTATGACCAGCTGCAAATGCAAATTAAACACTTATAACAGATGAAGGAACAAAAATACCCAATATCACGAAATCGAATAATTGTTCATATACAATCTACAAATACCAGCACGGAGAAACGTCTAAAACATACAGTAACAGTGTAACACATTATCCAAATGATCAAACAAACACAAGAGCGAATCAGAACCGAAGTTAAACTACGAAATAAAATGAACCAAAAATAATCAATCAGAACTAAACACTCATCACCAGCTACAGATTCAATAAGAACCATATCGAATAACAAACCCTGATATCACGAAAACTAACCACAGCTTGATCATATAACATGTATATATAACAACAGTTTTAAGAAATCTAACAGCAGTAGATAGGAAGATAGCGGAAACCTAATATTACAAAAAGGTTCAACAAAGGGTCATCAAACCAAAGTTATGCTAAACGAAAAGAATAACAAAACGATACCAGTAACAAACTAATTGCCAAAAACACTCATCACCAGCCGCAAACAATAAATAAAATACAATCAAACTGAACACATGCAACCTAATAAACGTCTAAAATGCGCACATTATCCGAACGGTTCAACGAATCCCACTTCAAAACTTACAATACACGAAACTAAAAAACGATAACAGTAACAGCCAATAACACCCAGTTCACCAGCTGCAAATAACAGTCGGAAACTAAACACTTGATGCTATTAACATAAACACTCGTCACCAAGCTACAGATTATCCAAACGGCTCAACACCGACTTGGAACCAAATTTACGCGACATGAAATGTATAACAAAACGATACGAGTAACAAACTAACAAAATACAACCTACACACCAGGACGAATAAACTCCTAAAACAAACACGTTATCCAAACAGTTCAACCTTAAAACTTACGCTACACGAAATAAAAAGGAGATAACAGTAACAGTGAAAAAAAAACACTCAGTCACCAGGTTCAAATTAATAACCGAACACTATTAACCTATTTAAAAGCCTAAAAAAGCACATTATTATGCAAACAGCTCAACAAACACAGCAACGACTTGTACCGAATTTACGCTACACGTAACTGAACAAAACGATAACACAGTAACAAACTAACGACTCATCATCAGCTGCAGCAGCAAATGAACAGTTATAATAAGCAGATCAACAAACTAATTTGATACAAAAAAAACATATAATAAGCAGTTAATAAGCACAATGAAGTATAATTAATTTAATGAATGCATTAATAATAAGCACTTACAGTGTGTGTGTGTGATTAAATTGTTAAACAAGCAAATGAGGAATGAAAATAAAGTAACTAAAAACATAAAATAAGCAGTTAATAAGCACATTATGATAACGGAATTTGAATTAAACAGAATGAATGATAAAAGGTAATAGATAACGGAAACCTAATTTTAATTTAACGAAGAGTGGATTAATAATAAGCAGTTATAATAAGCAAATTGAAAGAGCTTAATAGTATACCTAATTTAACAGATTAATAATAAGCACTTACAGTGTGTGTGTGAAATTAGGAAATAGGTAGGTTGTTAAAGAAGCAAAGCAAATGAGGAATGAAAATAAAGTAACTAAAAACATAAAATAAGCAGTTAATAAGCACATTATGATAACGGAATTTGAATTAAACGGAATGATGAAAAAAAGGTAAAAGATAACGGAAACCTAATTTAATTTAATTTAATTTAACGAGTGGATTAATAATAATAAGCAGTATACCTAATTTAACAGATTAATAATAATAATAAGCAGTTAATAATTATAAGCACTTACAGCGTGTGTGTGTGTGTGTGTGTGTGTGTGTGTGATTAGGAAATAGCAAATGAGGAATGAAAAATCAAAGTATTGGGAAATTTGAAGAAATTGGTAAATGGTATGGAGTGGAGGAGGGGGTAGTGATTAATAATAGTAATTTTTATAAAAAAAAAAAAAAGTTATAAGTATATAGGGCTGCTTGTTTTTTGTTGGTCAAGAAACAAAGAGAGTAATTCAACGAACTATACTTGGAGCATATTCCTACTCGTTTCCCCCCTTCCTTTCCTTTTCGTTCTTATTTATTTGTGTTTCAACGTGTCTATATAAATTTTTTGTTACGTTGCTAACAAATGAAATAAATAGTGTGCGGCGTGGCGTGATGACATGACCAAACTACACATGTCAGGACCCACAACGAAGTTACAACGTGTTAAATCGGAATTACTCGACCCACATAGGTGGTCTACGTAACATTGTAACCAGATTACTTAAAAATGCCTCAAAAATGCGGCACGCCTCGCTTTTTATCGCGTTTTTTCACGTCTAGAGTCGGTGCCTAGGTCTATATCATAACGTGGAGATCACGTCTCACGTTTTAACGTCGTCATGACACGCGTTTTAGAATTATGCTGATAAGTGATAATGTTAACTAAATTATAAAAGACATGTGAGCTCTTTACAAGCTTGAAGTAGTAGGTTACTATCATATAACAACCTTTTAATGTGATTTTAGTTCAAATTCATAAGGATACTCGATTAGCACATTACTTTCAGTTTTGAGAAGCGACACATAAAAGAATGGGGATGTCATAGAGATAGTTATCCATGTATTGATTGACATACGAGTGGAGATGTTTGGGACATAAGTAATGTTTTGACCTTACTAGATACAACGCATATCTCATAAGAACTTTGCAGTTAAATGTGCTTACGTGAAAGTAGTACTATTTTGGGTCACATGTTGGGAGGTCTAATTGTAGCTTGTAGGTGATGCTAGAGTTTATAGAGTTCGAATTTATAAAATAACTATAGTCGAAACTTATAATTGTGAACCTAAAAAAAGAAGAAAAAAAAAATATAATATAAACCCACAAGATTGGTATTTATATGGATATTTTCTTAAGCTCAAGCTCTTGATAAAAGCTAGATTCAGCAAGACTTCAAGTATGTTTGGCTTAAATAAAATAAACTAGAGTTGGCTAAAATGGAGCTTATATTATGTTTAAAGTCGGAGCTGCGTATATTTTTATGAAGCTGTTTGACGAATTTGTTTGAGATACATCATATTAAATTCAGATATATTTTCAGTTTTTGCATCATAATCCATTAATTTTGAAGGGTATTGAAGTAATTTGACTAGCTATCATAAGCCCCTTTCAATTGGCTTGGGTTTATGAAAACTTATGGCTTATAAAAGCTTTCATAAACCATGTGTGACAAACAAAACTTATTTTATAAACTAACATATTTTAAAAGCTTAAAGCCATAAAAACATTTATAAGCCTCGCGTCAAAGACAACCTTCAACTTGAGCTTATAAAATAAGCTCTCGTAAAAAACCTTATCCAAAAATACGTTTAGTCTGTATCTTAAGCACACTTAAGTTCTATGTCTTGGATCAATAAATATCTAGAGTTGAGATCAATATAGATCTCATATTTACCATAGATTCTAATAATAGGATGTGTGGGAGTACGTTATCAAACTGATTATCTAATTATTTCAGTTTGAAAACGCAAATAATCTAAAATGAGTGTTTGGTTGAAAGAAGCCAAAAATAGATTATTTGCGTTTTGAAGAGTCCAAAACGCAATTTTGGATAATCTAGAGGGAACCTACTGCTAGAAAACGCAAGTTTGATGAAATAATGTATTACTTGACAAATTACAAAAACACCCTCAAAATATATCCCCAATATGCCTTATCTTCTTCCAAAAAAAATCTCAACCATTACATTCATTAGTCGTCACCACCTCTTCTAGCCAATATTGTTGTCGCCGGGTGATGTGTGTATCTCAAAACTGAAATCATATACTAAGTCAACTACATGAGATTTTAGATTTTAGGAATTCTATTTGGATTGTTTGAATGAACATTTGTTGAGAGATTTATGTGTTTTTTTTTTGTCTTTGAGTGGGTGGAGGTGATGACCCCATTTGACTCGTAAGTCTTATCTATCTTTACTTTCACCTACAAAGACTATCATTGTCAAAAAAATTGTATAGATTATAACTATAACATGAAAAAATAAACAGTGTTTACAATAGAAATGGTATTTATAGCAGTGAGATATATTTTGACGTGTATTCAAAAGTAATAAATAATTTGGTATATTTGATGTCCTTTTTAGTCACTTCACAATATAAGTCATTACATAATCTAATTTGCCAAACACTATAAAAGCTGATTATCTGATTATTGCGATATCAAACAGCATAATCAATTCCAAACACTATATTTCAGAACCACGCTTTGTAACAACTGATTATCTGATTATCCGTTTTCAAAACGCATAATCTATTTTGAATAAGCAATCCCAAACACCCCCTAAACCAATCTTAGCCATCCATTTTTAATCAAAGTTAATAAAAAATCATTTTTCACATTTTTTTTAAAACAACATATCTTGCAAACGATAAATCTTCAAACTATAAAAAATACACCATCGCGACGAGAATTAAATTATCTTTCTATTAATATGCACTTTTCTATATTTTCGACAAATTTTTTTTTTTCAAAAATTTCGCCCAGAAAAATCATATATATATGATTTTTAAAAATCGAATCATATATGATTTTTAAAAATCGAATCATGTATGATTTTCAAAAATCATGATATATGATTTTTACAAATCATATATAATTTTTCTGGGCCGAAAATTTGAAAAAAAAAATATATTAAAAAATATATATTAGTGCATATCTATAGAAAGATGATTTAATTCCGTTGCGATGGTATGATTTTTATCACGTAACAATTAACGATTTGTGAAATAATTTGAGATATATATTGAACTTTTCCCTAAATATCTATTAGCCAAAACTTCTTCCTTGTACAATAAGTCAATAAGATATTCAAACACAAACACTAGACGATAAAAATAAGAGATATTATTGCAAAGTTATATCATATAAAATTGATATAAATTTTCAAAAAAAATATAAAATTGATATAAATATCTAATAGTAGTGATGGTGATATTATGCTAATTTTGAGATAATGTAGATTAGTAGTCATATTTTAATCATATGACAAACCTACCGGATTATGGAGCTAATTAGAGGAATATTAAGCTCGTGCACGAAAGTCAAATCTCATTTTAATCGGGGTATTTTTTTTGACCGTTTTAACCTTTTCCTTAGCCATCAATAAAATGTGTATCTATTAAGACTTGAATCATAATTTTTTTGCGAGTATTAGATTAGGTTAATTCACATAATTCCATTAGCAATAACGGTGTATATGTCCGTTCGGTACGCTGGTGTATATGTCCAGATGATGCTATAAACCATAAACCATGTTCTGGGCTATGACATCGTCCATCGTTCAGGAGATCTTCTTCTATTCTTGGTTATGGCATCGTCCATGGCAGTGTACCAGTTTGGTTAGGTAAGTGTACCGAACGACAAGAACAGAAGAAAATCACTCCTTTTAGACAGCGGTCCATGCCAAAAACCATGCCTCCTCTGCCTAAACCAGATATTACAGGATATTGTCCTTCATGTGACCTGACACGTAGCACCTAGGCTAGGTATAGCTCGGCTCACCCCATTCCTATGTTGTCAGGTACAGGGATAGTATAAATACCACAAGGCACAAACCCATTCAATGCATAACTAACTATTTTCACACATTTACTCTCACATTTATGACTTAATCGTTCGACATGTATCCATGCTTACTCTCATGCCGGAGCTTGGTCTTGAGGTAGAATCTAAGGAGAGGCTAACTTGTGTTTACCTTTTGTATAGGTGCTCGAAGGACGGCATCACTTAAAGTCAGAAGGAGCCTACACATGTATTAAGCCGAAGGATAGTTATTTGCTTCGACACAATGCATACTAGTGGGCTAGGCCCGCACCACAAAATACAAACTGGGCTAAGTAAAGTAGTAGGCCAATACACTCATTGCCTAACCACTAAGCCATTTGATGGTGGTTGCACTCCAAGTTAATAAATTTTCAACTGAACTAGTGAAAACTGAGTTTCTAAAATCACATTATAAGAACTTCAGTATTTTTATGGTACTTAAGCATATAACAAAAGTAACAGGAGAAAATATCATGCTATTATCAGTGGTAATAATTTTTTTGTTCAAGCATAAGTTGTATGAACATGTTATGTGAAGAATTGGTGGATGCACACATCCTCATTCAACACCAAGCTCCCGACACTTACCGGTTACCCGACCACTTACTTCCCCTGAGTACACTTACCCGACCACCATTTCATACCCATTTCGCCATACATAACAACACCAAGCTCCGGACACTGGCAGTCTCTCACGATTTTTGTTCCACATTCATACTGCTTATAACATTACTTCCTGCATGAAAAAGTTTGTAACCTTATTAACACAACTCTACTGTTTAGCACAGTTTCTAACACTAAGAATGATCACGGGTGAGATAGCGATAAGCTGGAAAGCATAGCACGGGACCTTAAATAATGCCTCTTTCCACCATCTTTGTTTAGAACTATACCCAACAATTTTGTCAGTTGTTGTCTATCGCTCCTACTAAGACTCATCCCAACAGCAAGCTTAACCAGCAATATGAAACCGATCTTCACATCGACACCAAGAAGCTTAATACCCGACCAGTAATGCTTTAACGTGTCAACAAATTCAGTTTTCCGTTGAATAAGTTTCTTAGCCCAATCTTGCCTGTATACACAAATGAAATGGAGATTAAATATTGGTTTCGTACTTTCGTCTAAACTATAAATAATTTGCACCGATGTAGCAGACCTGCTAATAGAAGCCACAGCTCTTAAAGCTGGACCGATTCCCAATAGCATTGCCCAAGTCCTTTTCCATAACATTGCACCGGTCAAACCTTGGACAGCTTGGTCACACTCCTCGGAAGAAGCTTCCTTCCTCTTTTTAGCAACTTGTTCGTTATTGTCCTTGTCTTTACCCAAATCCGGTTTTAGTGCTGATGCCACTGAAGAAAACCTTGCAGAATGTAATACCGAATGAAAACTCATGGGTGACGTGTGTCCAGAAATTGTATGGTATTTAAGCGCCCTAATGACTCCCGGTACAGTAAAGTTCTTAAACTCCTCTTGCCTAAAAGATGTACCAATGTATTTCATGCTTCCGAGGTGCTTAAAAGTATTATGTGCGGTAGAATTCGACTCACGGGTGTCTGAAGACTTGGTAGAGAACCCATGGGTCAGACCTTGAACCGAACGACCATAATCATAATGAAGCCCCCTACGTCTCACTATTGCTCTAGTATCCATTGTTAAAATAGACTAATTAAAAGACCCTGCAAAACAATCGAACAGTAACAGCTAAAAATTTCCGCAGGTTTGGATAAATAACGAAGGATACTGCATAACATTAAAACAGTGTTGGCTACATTTATAGTAAACAGAATAGTAATCCTAATCGAATACGAACTAGAAAATCCTAACGTAATATTAGTAACTAAAGACGACTCTGGATAAACAAAACTTTAGAACCAAACGACTCGAGCTTCAAGTATCATGTGCCGCATCAAATAGTGATCGATCAAAATATGAGCTAAACATATCGAAGAATACTTGTAAATCCTAGACAGTCATCATCTACAAATGTAAACTAAACAGTAAGTATCTTATGGGCTTAAGCTTATGTTTAATAAGTATCTTATGGCTTATGATGAATAAGCTCATAAGCTAAGGTTGAGTGTTTGGTTTAGCGTACGATAAAAAGGTTGAAAAATAGGCTTATAAACTTATATGAGCCTATAAGCCACAAAAAAATGGGCTCGTTAACCCCCCCTTATATCAGCTCATAAGACTAAGCTTATAAGCTTAATTTTTGAATATACATATAGTATAATAATAAGCTAATAAGCCCCATAAAACTAAACACTCGTCACCAATGAAGGCTTAACACGAGAAACTGAACATATATAGTCTACATTTAATTCATAAGCTAAGGTTGAGTGTCTGGATTAGCGTATGATAAAAAGGTTTAAAAATAGGCTTATAAACTTATATGAGCCCATAAGCCACAAAAAAGGGGCTTATTAAACCCCCCTCATATATATCAGCTCATAAGACTAAGCTTATAAGCTTAACTTTTGACTATACATATAGTATAATAATAAGCTAATAAGCCACATAAAACTAAACACTCGTCAACAGGTGCAAACGCCAACGAAAGGCTTAACACGAGAAACTGAACATATATAGTCTACATTTAACAATACAAATAAACATCTAAACACCCAATCACGTCTAAAATGAGCACAACAACATCGTCTGAAAAACCTACTGATCAAAAACACTAAACCCCCAAATAACAATTTTAACCTATTTAAAAATAACCTAATGTTGCTCACGACGGTCTAGTGGTAAAACGGCTTGTGGCTATCAGCCTATCATAAAAAATGTGAGATGTATGAGGCTTGTAACAACCATGAATTGGTCATGTAAACCTCGTGAAAAGAGAGAGTTTTACTGGTTCGAGGCTATGCCACGGTGGATTCAGACCCCGTGAATTAGTCGGCCAAAAGTCATGGTAAAAAATACTAATGTTGTAAGTATAACCGTGGTAAGATGAATAATATTGATTAGAATAATATTTATTAAATCATTGATTTAATAAAAATAATACCTATGATCCGATATTTATACTCTATCACTTGGCTTATACTAATCATAATTTAATACAAATACTAATATCATTTTAACTCTAATACAAATTCATTAACAGACCCCGCATTTGGAGCGAAAGTAGAACGAACACTCAATCTGTTTCGAAACTCAGCAAACAAAGCAAGCCGTACTTATAAAAAAACTTGTAAATTCACGGTAATGTACTTTAGAAATACTTGTAAAACTTGTAGAAGAACTTGTAGTTGTATGCTAAAAGAAATACTGACATATTATGTGGACTCAAATTTTGAATCGTAAGGGATTTTCGTGTTGGAATTGGGCCTGCATCTCAATGTTTTGGGCTTTTGAGCAATAAGAAAACTGTTTGTTCTATTTTATTTTGGTATTTGACTAGGGGTGTTCACTTTCCGGGTTATCTATTCTAGGTTTATTCTTCTGCTAAATTTCGGTTAATTTTTTCTGGTATAACCTAAAACCGAACCCAACCGAAATTAAATTTGATTCAACCGAACAAAACCGAACCTGAATAACCAAAATCGAATTTTATCAAAAACCGAACCTAATAACCCAATTACATAATTTTAATTATTTTTTATTTAATTATATATATTTTTAGCACAAAATATTTTTTCAAGCTTAAATCATGTTATATTTATACTAAAAAAGAGTTTTAGTGATTTTTTCATATATATACATAGAAAAATATTTATTTTATATGAATTCGCTTTTCGGCTTTTGGTTTTCATTGCCAAAACCATATCCAACCCGATAACCAAATATTTAGTTCGGTTCGGTTCGGTTTTGACCAATTCGGTTCGGTCACAAATTCGGTTCAGTTATTTTCGGTTCGGTTCGGTTTCGGTTTTCGATTACTGTGGATATTACCCAATCCGTGAACACCCCTATATTTGACTTTGGAATTTGTTGTTTAATCAACAAACTAGTTTTTTTTTTTTTTTTTTTTTCCTTCACTTAAAGTTAACTAAACTCGACCAGTCTTTTACCTAAAGTCGGCTAAAGCTCGACCGGTCTTCACGTTTCTTTATCATTTATTTTATTCCTAAAGTCGACTGAAACTCGACAGATCTTCATCTAAAATCCATCTAAATTCGACTAAAGCTCGACTCGACCATTGGAGTTACTTCTTCAATATGCCACTTAGCTACCAACCATCTACTCCGACATCAGGAACGATTTGTTAGTCGGAGTTAATGGTTGGTAGCCGGAAAAGTTGCTGGAATATGGGATTGAAGATGAGAAAGAAAAGTTTAAAAAGTTATTCATTTTGTTTCAAATTTGAATGCACATTAGTCATACTCGATCTTTTTAAAGTTCACTATGAATTTTAATACATTGATAAGTACATTAGTTTTCTTTAGCTTTTGCCTTTATATTTAAGATTTAAGATCATTTGAGGACAAAAACTTCTTTATATACTAAGTGATCAATCTTTTCCCTTCATTTTTATTATATCTAATGGATGAGATTAATCACAACAATTAAAAAAACTCACTTTCATCCTTTTTTTACAAATATAAATACCTTTCAAACCATTAATCGTCAATGGAAAAAATATATACCATTATGACGAGCATTTAATTATCTTTTTACAGATAGTCACTTTGATATACTTTCGACAAAAATTTTTTTTTCGTGTTTTTCACCTTTTTTTTAAGTTTTTTTCCTTTTTTTACGTTACTGAAATTTGTATGAAAAAATCATATATGATTTAACATTAATTTAAATACCACATGTAATATTAGTGTTAAATCATATATGATATGTATATCATATGTGATTTATCATATATGATTTAACACTAGTATCATTTGTTAGTCGGAGTTAATGGTTGGTAGCCGGAAAAGTTGTCGGAATATGAGATTGAAGATGAGAAAGAAAGGTTTAAAAAGTTATTCATTTTGTTTAAAATTTGAATGCACATTAGTCATACTTGATCTTTTTAAAGTTCATTATGAATTTTAATACATTGATAAGTACATTAGTTTTCTTTAGCCTTTACATTTATATTTAAATCGTTTAATACTTTTCAAATTAAACGTTTTTAAAAGTGAGTTTTTTACAAACTAGTGGTTTTTTTAAAAAGTAATTACCATTTCATGGCATGTTCAAAAATATTACCTATTGTATGGTATGACTTACCAAATTCATTAATATGTCTCATGATATGATCGACTATTGTATGGTAATACATTATTTCCCTTTTCATTTTTAGCTTTAATCAACTTCTTTTAACTAATATGATCGAGCAATTGATAAACGAGTAGATTTTAATCGTTTTATTGTTATAAAAACATCATATGTCCCTTTTCCAAACCATATGTTACATATGTATACACTAAGGTGGTTGGGCAAAACCTTTAGTATGTTCAAAACATTTTATGTTAACACACTACATTATTATATGTTCAATATTTTGGTTAATAAATACTACTTCTAAGAAAAGATGTATTAGCTAGAATGAAAAAAGTTGTTCAGAAAAACAATAAATATGCATGATTATAAGACAAAAAAAAAGATACATCAAATAAAAGGGTTTGTTTAAATAACTAGTTTCTTAAATAAAAAAAGTAGAAATTTGAGTTGACTCGATCGGGTTCAGGTTAATTCGGGTTAAAGCTTAAAAAATATACTAGAACCCTAACTTGTTTAGAGTTCGGGTCAACTCAGGCCGGGTCAATTTGGGTCGGGTTAGATCGGGTTCGGGTCTAAATCGTTTGAAAAATATAGAATTTTGGTGTTAACATACAAATTAGAAAGAAAAAAAATGAAACTCGAGTTGTCTCGAACCCGAGTAAGAGACATATATTATACCCGAACTCACTTTGTTTAGAACTCGGTTTAATTCTTGACCGATTGGTACCAAATATAATTTTAAACCCAACTAACCGAATTCAAAACCATATTCGAGTTCGGGTTCGGGTCAGGTTTTATGACACCCATAATAACAAGCATATACGAACTCAAATTCTAAAGAATTAGCTACGTACTTAAAATATTAATAATGATCAAAGTACAATATACATAGAATTTGAAATTGTAATTTGAAGAAGATAACTTTTGTTTTTTAAGAAATTCACGAGTATATGAGGAACAAGCGCATATTAATGGTTTAATTTTTTGTAACTTGTCTTTTAATATACCATTAAATAAAAAGGTAATTAAAAAATTAGATATATTAATGAATTTGGTAAGACATGCCATACAATAGATAATATTTCTGGACATGCCATGAAATAGTAATTACTTTTTAAGAAAACCATTAGTTTGTAAAAAACTATTTAAAGGTAGTTTTTCAAATAATTGTCTTAAAAATAGTTTTTTAATCTAGAAATTATTGTTCTTTCTAAAATTACTCAATTTTTATCATTTCTTTTATAAATTCATTCCAATCCCGATCCATATTTCAATCCTAATTTGTTAAAATGAAATTGATATGATATTGTTGTTATCTTAGATGATAATGAAAACTTGTCAACACCAATTGCTAAACGTTACACGAATCACTTAATCATAATATCTCAACTATAATTATATGCCGCTATAAAATCTTGTCGTTATGCACGTGTACACGCCTAGTTTAATTATCATATACAATTGTTTAATGCTAACAAAACAATCTTGTTCTAAACTAGTAGCTTACCCGTGCAATGCGATGACAATAAAAAAGTATTTAAAATTTTCGACTAACAACTTTCTATAGTTGCACGTTTTTTGTGACAGTAACTTTATTTGTAATCATACACATTGTTGAGTGAGACTTTGGTTTGAAGGTTAAAGCTCACTAGATCATTATGCTTATAAGAGAACACTAGGACGACTCGAACTATTATATCACAAGTCTATCAACTGTCGATACGCAAACATTTTTCACATAACGTAAACAAGAAAACGTATAGCAACAATGCCACTTTATTATCCAACTTTCGCAACTCTGAAGATTATGCTGTACGCCCCCTCAGTACCACTGACCCAACCTCCATTTCCTAGCCATTGCGTCCTACATGACAACACAAAGCTCCCGACAGTACTTGGAGTCTCTCAACCAGCTAAACGACTTTTGTTCAACATTTATAACGTTTATAGCCATTACTTCCTGCAAGAAAAAAGTTATAACCTTGTTAACAAAATAATACCGTTTGCTTGAGACATAAGGGGTGTTTGTTTTGTCTTATATAGCCGGCTTATTGCTTTTTGATTTTGGCTTATGTTTGATAAGCTCATAATCTGTGGCTTATTTTGAATTTTTTCGGCTTATATATGTTTCTTATGTTGTAATAAGCTTATATAAGCCGAAAAGATTCAAAATAAGCCACAAAGAGTGAGCTTATGAAACATAAGCCCAAAACCTAATAAGCTATAAGCCGGCTATATAAGCCGAAACAAACACCCCTTTAGTGTGAAGTTAGAAAGCATACCATGGGAGCTTAAATGTGTCTTTGAACCACCCTTGTTTAGAACTATACCCAACAATTTTGTCAAGCCGTATGATTATCTCGGAAAATTTTGGTCTAATAGACAAATCTGGATACCAACACTCCTCGATCAATCTACAAAATAAGAACAAAGACGGAAAATGAATGAGAAATTTTTGTACGTGAAAAAGCAATGGACAAAAAATGAAAACATGAATGACCCGTCCAATCTATTTGTCCGATTTCCCTTTTAGGCAACTCTTTTAGCTTAACGCCTTAATCATTTTGCATCTTTGAAAAAGAATCGCCTTAACCCTTTTGATCGTTAGGCGTTAGACATAGAACAAGATATCGTGTACAGAAAAAATACTTACTCTTTTAGATCGGGAGGATAATATTTTGATTTTGTCTTGAATGCTGGTCTCTGGACGTCAACGCACATCAGCTTAACAGCCTCTTCGGGAGGCTTGGGATAAAATGGTTGCACACCCTCCATCATCTGATCTCATATTAAACAAAATTAAGATCAAATTTTTATATAAATATTCGTTAACGGGGAAGGAAAAAAAGGAACGAGTAATCCATAATGGCATGACAAAAAAAAATGGAAAGTCAAACGGGTCAAAAGCTGCTAAAATTATATTTGTAGCGGGCTAAAACCTCCTGTATAGTTTTATACTAAATCTTAGATTACTGTATGAACTAAGTGTTTATCTTTGAAATTTTGGACAGCCAGTGGTTCGGGTCAAAGTACCTCGTAAAGAATAAGGCCAAAAGAGTACACATCCACACCTCCGTCGAATAGTTCATCTTTATAGATCTCCGGTGCAATGTATAAATCTACACTCACATGAAAGATAAGTTACTGCGATAATACTTATGCTACGAAAGGTAATGTTTTCCGAGGTAGAAAAAGTAAATAATTAAAAGTTCAGATTTTCCAAGAACTTACTTTGTCGATCAACGGAGGCAGGTCGTGCTAATCTTGCTTTATTAGGCGAAATTTTGGACAATCTGATTAACGCAATACCTGCAACCTTCAATTGGCCCCCACTATCCAGCACAATATTTCTGGCACCTTACCAAAGTTTCAATTATTAAAAAAATCTCAAAACGCAAACTCATACATACGAGTGATTTTACTGTATAATAAACTTATATTAGTTGCCTTACTTTGGCCTTAAATTGCAGTGGATAATCGGGTCCGGTTTACATTCATGTAGATAGTTCATTCCCCTGTCCATTACAGTCAATCAAGAAATGAAAAGCGTCAAATAAGAGATATATGACAACAATGACAGACGATAGGTCATGGCCTCACAGGGGCGGTTCAAGAGCATTTTTACTTGCCTGGCAATATCGAGAGCAAATCTAAGAGCTTTGGATGGTGACAGCCGTCCTTTCTTCTGAAGATAGCTTCTAAGGTCACCCTGAAATTTATCATAAGTTCAAGCATTGTTAAGCTGTTCCAGTATCAACGCCTATGCACTACATACACACAACCTGATATGTTTGGATATGAGCTAGAACTTACTCTGGGGTGAAACTCGGAAACAATCATCATGGGTACATTTTGGGTGACGGCTCCAACAAACTGAACCACATTAGGATGCCGAACCTTTTCCAGCATTGTCAACTCGTGTTTGAAAGCGTTTCTGCATAGGAACAAAACAAAGGTTCAATTATACTTGCTTAACAGTGTAACGTGAAGCTATGAATCGAGCTCTTTTGTGCCATTAGACCTTTCTCATATCGTAGGTCAATATTATGAGACTATATACTTGTGGTTCAAAGAAGCCGAGGAAAACAGATGCACATTTAAAACTTGGCTGTTTGACTCGAAACCTAACCCTCCCCATTAGCTAGCGAGCAGCATAGCAAAATCAACATTTCATCCACTTACAATATACAGTTAGTTGATAGAAAAAGGGATAAGTAGGCACGTACATGCTTTCGGGATCAGCATAGCTATCTTTATCTAGTATCTTCACCGAAACTTTTGTGCCATTCCATTTAGCAACTTGATAATTTCCCTGTCAAATTTCCCAAAAGTTAATCGCTCGAGTACAAATTGTAGCACTGATTTGAGACAGCATAAGAGAATAGTGTGAAGCAAAAGACCACAAAACGCACAAAAAACACTAGGATGTAAACTATTTGTATTGAAAAGGCAAGCAGTCTTACCTTTGAGATCCCGTCACTTTTGCGAATCTGAAGCTCGAGAGGATTTAGCTCATACTCAGGAACTTCACGTGGATTAGCAACGGACATAGGTGTCTTTCTAGTTTTCTACCAGAATTGAAATATAATCATTGTAAAATCCAAAGTTAAAAAGTAAAAATGTATGAAAAAAAGTAAAGTGGAAAGTTACCGGGACTTTGGCACCACGGGCCTTCAATATATTGTATGTTTCTACGTTTCCGTAGTATTTTGCATCAGCAGCTGGCTGTCATGACGAAAGTTAATACTAATAAATATGTGTTGGTTGAAAGATAGGCGCGATAATAATGATAGAAATATCCAAATACAGAAACCGCATAAAATCAAATATTGCAATTCAGCAAAATCAACAAACAAAAAATTCTGCACACGACGGTAAAAATTTGCGGGATTTGTTTTGCGCACCCAACAATCGTCCCCTAAAACCTAACCTACCATAGGCCTTCCTTTCAATTATAGCCATCATCGAACATTTTTCTAATGCCGACAACTGTTAAACCTGTCTAAACAGCCCCTAAATCAGCTCCAAACAGCTGTTAAACCTGTCCAAACAGCCCTAAACATGTCTAAACAGTTCTTAATCAGCAACTGACAGCTCTTGAACCTGTTCTAACAACCGTAATCATGTCCAAACAGCCCTTTAACAAATCCAAACAGCTTTTAAACAATGAAAATTCAGTTCCAAACATATATTAAGTTTAGCAAACACATAAAGTCCAATAAAATTACAAGTCCCAAGCCTAAAAAAAAACCAAAAGCTATGACCTGGTCGGATCTATCAAACCCGGTCGACCCGGGTCAACAAAAACCAGCCGGTTCAATCCAGTTCTAAAATATGCAAAAAAACAGTCACATCCGGCCCGGTCTCCGGTTCAACTGGACGGGTCGACCCGGGTTTTAAAACAGAAAAACAAATATTTCTTTTTGTCGATCGTTGGAGCACCAGAAAACAATAATCGTGCTTCTTCTCCCAAGAACCTCGAACAAACAGAAACGTTTCTTCTTGTTGATCGTTGGAATCATCTTCAATGAAAACCCCAACAAAAGAAACCATTCGAATGATCGATCCTAGAAAACCAGACAACCCGCGAACCTGAGCTATGATACCACTTGTTGGATCATTCTTTCAATACTAATCATTTGGTTACGGTTAATTCTTCTGCAATCTCTTTTCAGTCGACTACAAAGTTCCTGTTTGTGTGTGTTCTTCGAGAGATCAACATTAATCCGCTCTAAATTTCGAGGGTCTTTGGGATTGCTTTCGTAATTCTCTAGAAACAACAAAAACTAACAGACGCCTATATTATCCCCTAGTGAGAATTTAATCACAAACTTGCTTATCACAAATCTTATCAGATAAGCAATCCCAAACACCCCGGAAACAAATTCCCTATCGAAACACAATAAGCAAACCCAAAACACCCTCATAAAGTAAAACAATTAGCAAAATTTATAGAAATCAATGTCAAATTTCATACTCTAACCAAACAAATTTCTATTTTTAGGCAAAACCGCGCACACTCTGATCTAACCAACTATCTGCCGAGTAAGTCCAGCATGTACCGCTATGCTAAAAGCCAGTTGGATCTAACCAAACAATTATCAAAACCCAAAAAAACCCATCAATTCATCAAAATCATTAGAGCACCCATAAATTCATCCAACACAAAGTTATCCTAAAACGCAAAAAATAAACCAGATAGCTGCTAATTCCTCAAAAGGCTTAGATCAGCCGAAAGCGGAATGCCCGCTGATCTTTCAGATCGAAGGACTCAGCCCCAAACAATAAGCACTGATAATCAACCCAAACAAAACCATCATAAAACGCCAAAAATAATCCATCTAGCTAATTCCTTAACAAGTCTAGATCAACGGGCCCGTGCCCACCAACCTTCCACAAGGACCTAGCCCCAGCCAATAAGCATAGATAAATAATCAACCCAAACACAAAACCATCATAAAACGCGCAAAATAATCCAGCTAGCTAATTCCTTGATTAGCGGCCCCGTGCCCCTTCCACAAGGACCCGGCCCCAGACAATCAGCATCATAAAACACGAAAAATAATCCAACTAGCCAATCCTATAACATATCTACCTTCCAGAAGGACCCAGGCCCAGACAATCAGCATCATAAAACGCGGAAAAAAAAACCTAGCTGATTCTATAACAGGTCTAGATCAGCAGGCCCTGTGCCCGCTGACCTTCCACAAAGACCTAGCCCCAGACAATCAGCATCATAAAACGCAAAAAATTTATCCAACTAGCTAATATAGATCAGCGGGCCCGTGACCGCTGACCAGAAGGACCCAGCCCCAGACAATAAGCAACAAACAAACCAAATCACATACCGTACTCCCCCACCGATCCCTGGCATCAATATTCGCCTTCCTCGACAACAAAAACTGCACCACCTCCACATGCCCCTCACACGCAGCGATATGCAAAGCAGTACGTCCATCAAGATCAATACTATTAACATCCACCCCATCTTCCAAAATCTCCTTCACACCCGCCACGTCACCTTTGCATGCAACGAACAAAAGCTGCATGGTGGAATCCAGGTTTCCAGGCAACGTTAAGTCGTCTTTTTTCAACGTGGGAGTTCTTCGTATTGGGTCCAAGGATGATTGTCTGCCTAAGGTGAAACGTGTGTTGTTCATGTTGCTTGTACGAGGATCCATGGAGTTTTGACGTTTGAAACTGAATCTTTGTGTTAGGGTTTTCATTGATCCTGTTGAGAATTGGCGCGAAATGCCCCGTTTTAGTTGTGATGCTGCTTTGTCCATTTTTTATATATATGGACAGAACAGAACAGAACAGAACGGATAAATATATATTCGTTCTGTTTTGTTCTGTTTTAATATATATAGATATAGATATAGATATAGATTCTGGTTTTTTTATTGTTATACTAGTATCATGGGTTTGATATAGAGAGTTTCAAAGATCAAGAGCATGGTTATGAATTATGAATGAGATGATGGAACTTTTTGGTTTGGGATTGAAGAAGAAGATGATATGAATGGAATAAATAAAAAAGGTGAAAATGATATGTTAAAAAGGGAGTTGGGAGTATTATAAAAGAGAGAGTACATTGCCAAGATAGTCCTTGTGGTTTAGTTAAATTGCATATATGGACAGAACAGAACAGAACAAATAACGTTCTGTTCTGTTTTATTATATAGATATAGATATAGATTCTGTTTTTTTTTTAGGGCTATATCATGGATTTGATATAGAGATATATAGAGTTTCAAAGATCAAGAGCATGGTTGAAGATGATCTAGGTTATGAATTGATGAATTGTTTGAATGAGCTAATGGAACTTTTTGGTTTGGGATTGAGGAAGAAGATGATATGAATGCAATAAATAAAAAAGGTGAAAATGATATGGAGAAAGGGAGTTGGGAGTATTATAAAAGATGGAGTAGATTGTGAAAATAGTCCTTGTGGTTTAGTTAAATTGCATATGTTGTTTTTACAAGTTTGAAAGTGTAGATACGGCATCGACTTTCGTTTCCTATCTTTCAATAATTTAAAGAAGGCTTGGTACCAAGTCGGAAAGAATAAAATATTCTCAAACTTTTAAAAGTTGATCATAGGTTCTTTTCTCTGTCGAAATAATAGGGTCGTTGTGTTAATTACGAAACTTGTTAAAAAAATGAAATATAACCGGAGTATATCTTTTTTATCGGAGGTTGAATCGGTCATCATAAAAAGAATTAGGGCAATGATTAACTTACTGGGTTACAAAACGGGAGATGGCATGCTTTGGGGCGGGGCGGGACATGGCATACTTATTGGTTATGCAAAGCCGACTCTGAAACATGTATTTACATATAAATATATTATATACCTTTAGTGTTATGTTAATATTTACGTGATAAAAACATAATCTTTTATTTTTCGTTAGATTTTTATTTATGCAAGATTGTAAATTATAATAAGAGAAACTTGTTTTGTGTAACATGTTGGAGAGAAGTTATTATTTTTAAACGGAAACTTATTGTTATTAATGTTGAATGTTATTTTTGAAGAATTATTAAGGCTAAATTGTAAGTTATTGCATGAAATAAAAATAAATACTGTAACTAATAGTGAAAAAATAATAATAAACGTGTAATAGTGTAGTTTTGGTGGAGTATCATGTTTAAAGAGAACATATTGATAAGATCTATAATTGGGAAATAATAGGGATGTAAATGTGTTGAGTTTTTGTAAAGTAACTCGAGCTCGAACTCGATTTGAGCTCGTTTGAACTGAGCTTTATCGAGTCTCAAGCTCGAGCATAGAAAATGAGATTGACATGTTTAACAAGTCGAACTCGAGCTTATATAGGCTCAACTCGAGTTATTATAGAGTTTTTCGAATTTTAGGTAATATACATATACTCCGTATTACTTATGAATGTACTAGCTTTTTGAGCCGAGCTCAAGCCAAATTGAAATTTTATGATGTATTTCGATTTCAGCTGGTTTAAAAACATATCATTAAATACACTACAACAATCGTATGGACGGGCGAGGAGACTTTTTGGACGAGAAGTCCCCAGCGAAAGTGGGTAAACGACAAAATCGAAGCTGACGTGGCACATGAATACGCTAACCTGCTAAAGAAAATTCAATTAATACTTTCGCGGGACGCGTGTCTCCGAAAGTTTGTTGACTATTTAGTATACTTTGACCGCCCGAGCCTAATTCAAACTTTCTTGAGCCGAAAAAGAAATTGTCGAGTCAACTCGAGCTCTACTAAAGTTCGACTCGATTCAATAAGTTTACATCCCAAACAAGGAACATGTCGGGTTTGGTGGAGCATCTAACCCCACCAGGATCCCTGATGTGTATCGGGTGAGTTTTGCTGATCGGGTTCAGGGATGGGATGTTCGCCCTACCCCTAACTCGCCCCATTGTCGTTCCAAGTGTAGACACACTTCCTGTGAGAAACTTATATTTGCAATAACTTCACTATAAAGATTGCATCTGCACTTTCAAAATTACATATATGTCCATGTTAGAGACAAAGTTCTTTATGTGGACTATTTTTATACTTTCTAAAGTTATAAGGACAATAACCTCAATTTAACCAAACCACAAGAATATTTTTGCAATTTTTTCATAAAAATAATGGTGATGATTGAGGATGAGACACAAAGTGTTGAAAATGAGAGTCGATGTCAATGTTTGTGCTAGTTCTCTCTCTGCCACTAGGTTTATCCGGAAAAGTCGTTGCACTTTGTCTTTATTTTATTTCTTAGTCTTTCTTGCTATGATTAAAAAACTTCTTTTTTGACTTCGTCAGTCTCACTATTTGTCCACTTGCCGAGTTTCGGAAAAAAAATGCAAAAAGTCAAATGACAAAAAAATGCATTGAACTTGATACTTTTTATAATTGTGTGTAGTCAAAATTTTTTTTTCTTATTGTATGTACTAAACTTTCAATATTTGATTATTGTGTGTATTTTGTGACCATTTTACCCTTAATTTTTCAAATTCGAAAGGTAAATGGTCATTTTACATGACAGAATAGCTACAAAATACACATAATAATCGAAATTCCAAAGTTCAGTACATACAATAAGAAATAAAATAGTTGGCTACACACAATCATATAAAGTGTCAAGTTCGATGTATTTTTTTGTCATTTGCCCTTTGCAAAATTAAAAAAAAAATAATAATAATAATAAATAAAAACAATTTTAATTTTTAATAATTAATTAAAGTTTTTATTTAATTTTGTAAATAATACTTTTGATTAAGATAATATAATATACTTAAACAATTACGACTTCTATTTTTATTAATGGACAACTATTTTAAGATAAACCGAAAAAAAAAAAAAAAAAAAAAAAAAAAAAAAAACTAAGGTGTTAAATAATTAATCTTAACAATTGAATCTTCAATGTATTGTAAACATATGTGGTCATTTTCTTTATTTTTACCATGTTGAGAACGTGTACTTTTGTTTCTAGATGTTGGCGAGACTCTTTTTATTTAAGAGCATTACTACAATTTTATAAGTTTTATTTTTTAAAATTTTCTATCTTGTGTTCTAAGAGCAAATGATAAAAAAAATATATATATATATATATATATATATATATATATATATATATATATATATTTTAATATTCATAAGTCTTTGAGTCTTTTTTTTTTTTTTAAGTCTCGGAGTTTTTTTGTCAATTTTACTTTTTTATCTTGTACCCTTAGGATACAAGATAAAAAAACCCTTAATTTTTAATTCATCCTCGTAATCATAACATTTATAAGAATCAGTATGACTATATCACCCGTGAACTCTACTTTTCATTTTTTCATCATGTGGTTAGGAATAACTTTAGACAAAAAGGAAAAAGCAAATATTATTTTTGTTTGTAACTAGTAAAGCAATTCATGACATCCCTAAACTCTTTCCTAATTAACTTTTAGATGCTTTTTTATACAAACTAAAATTTATTTGCAAGATAAATATAGAGTATTGTTATACATACCATCGGATAGGGGTGAGCAATCCCGACCAACACCCGACTCCCGTCCCGATCCTGACACCCGAATCTCTTTTCGATACCGATCCGACTGTAATTGGGTCGGTAGTCGGTTTGCGTTTTCCTGGTAATCGGGATTCGGGATAGGTCGGGAGTCGGGACGATCTCCGAAAACGCAGCATCAAAATCAAGATTCGGGACGATTCGGGACCATTATCGGGATTCGAGACGAGTCGGGACCATTATCGGGTCGGGAGTCGGTTTGGGTTTTTCCCCATTGTCGGTATCTGGATTAGTCGGAACGGGTCGGGATTCGTCCCGATGCTCACCCCTACCATCGGACATACCTTTTACCCATTCGGCTCACCTTTTACCTTTTATATTATATATATATACTATTTGTGGTTGGGGTGGGTATAAAAATACATGGTATAATTGGGTGTGTGTCAAAATGTGATTGGCTGTATACATGGCATAGTACACCAAAAATTGTGTTGGCAACACCCCATTGGGTGAAGTGTGTTTGCACTTTAACTGTCAATCACCGATACATACATAGTATGTCGAAATTAGTATATACACAATATGTGAAAGTTTTGTCGGCTCTCTTCTTCAACAAAAGCGTCCCAAAAATTCCGATCTACTCCCTCTTCTATAACCCACTTTTAATACCAATAAACACACACTGATTTACATACCACTTCCTTTTCCATCAAAAAGCCACACACTCATTGCATCATCAAAACCCCCCAAACATACGCGCGACAACACTGCATCCAAACACCCGTGAATCAAGCGCACCTTTGAACGTCGAAATAAGCGGCGGATCATCGACAACATCGCATGCGACTATCCCTGATGCATCAAGGAAATGTATAAAGGTGCACTTGATTCACGGGTGCGATGTTGAGTAGCTTCTTGATTTCTTCAAGGTATGAGAGAGGAGAGTGTTTGTTTTGTACTTGGTAATTACTTTATGTTGAATTTATGGTTTATAGTGTCATATTGGTTTTTGTGGTATTAAACTTAGTTTTGTTTTGTGATTGTTATAGTTTAGGAATCTTTAAAGGTGTTTTGGATTGGTTATAATGGGATATTAATTTGTAGAGATAGGTGTATTCCAACTTGCTTCTGCTTATTTGCTTATTCTTGGGTAAAATAAGGAGGTATTGAGGCCCACTAATGTGCTTATTTAGATATAAAAGGGTGTTCCTTTGAGCGCATTTTTGTGAGGTTCGAATAATTTATGACCTGATAATAGGGTGCTTATGGCCTTATCCATTTGAGGTTATAAGGTTTAAAAGTACATAACTTTATAAGGCCAAACGATTGACGTATCGAACCTATCGAATTTTCAATAAGCTTATAAGCCCGTTAATTGAGTTGGAAAGGAACCGTGCCAAGACCAAGTTTTCAATAAGCTTACAAATCCGTTAAAAGTAGCTCGAAAGGAACCAGAATAAGAAATTTCCGTTAAAAGTTCTATGGATTAGTTCTTTTGAATACATTTTTATTGGCTACTTTTCCTGTACAAATATAGCATTGTGAATGTGGGTCAACGAACCATCTGTTTATATGCAACATGGGGGGCGGAAATGCGTGTGGGATTGGGGGCTTAAGTAGGTTCTAAAATGGGTGCGTTTGGGTGCTCAAATGGGTGCTTGAAGTGAGTGCTTTAGGGTTTTAAGTCGATACGGTTCTTGATGTTTCATTTTCAAAAAAGAAGTTCGCTGTTGAGTAGCTTATAAGAAATGAAAACGAGACTCAATGAGGTCTACATTACTTGACTGAGGTCTAGATTACTTGACTAATTGACGCACTAATTATGATATTAAGGTAACGTTCGTCGTAATTGTTTGTCACATGAAATTCTTGAAAGAACGATAAAGATCCTAATAGACTCTAAAATTTTGTAACTTCTGAATGAATCAAAAAAGAAAAAGAGATTACATGAAACTGCGGATTTTATTCGTATGGGGTTGAATGACTATATTGTCATTGGATAGTTGTTTTTAATTATATGTTAATTCTTTTAGGATACTAGACGAGTACCCGCGCCTACTTGGCAGCGATGTCTAGTTTTTCTGCAAAGTTCCGATGACCCATAAGTTTCTTTCAACAAGCTGTATTTGTAGCATTAGAGAATCGTTTTTGAATAACTACAATTCTGATGCGTGGTTGCATAGCAGCATAAATATATAGTTTTTTAAAAAATTATGTAGAGTCGATCTAAGTGTGTGAGTATATTTTCTAATAGGATTGTTTTAAGTTATTAAGATTTTTAGTAATAATAGATTCAAGCATTACAAAAAGCAACGGTATTATGTAGTTGGCAATATTATATTGTAGTTTAGAGGTATAGGCAACATGTGTGACCGCCTTTTCTTGTTTTGTCAGTAATTTAGGCAGTGATAACTATTTTTTTTACATGTGTAACGTTTATCATTTGGTGTTTGGCTTTTAAAATTGTAACTTTGCAAATTGGATATCACCATATAAGATTATTTTGTACTATCAATTTGTATAGATATTTATGCATTTGGTGTTTGGCTTTTAAAATTGTACTATCAATTTGTATAGATGTTTGAGGTACAAATAATTATCGCTAAAGATAACAATACTATTTATTTTTTGTGATTTTAATAAACTTACATAACATTATTGATACACTGGACAAAGGGCTATACAATATATATTAACTTTTAAACGATGATTCATATATGCTAGTCCCTTAAATGGTGCAAGAGCAACATTTTTAAAATAACATTATACAAATGACAAATTACATGTGTCAAAGCAAAATAAACCAAAACTACAATTACTTGGTCTCTCCTTTCAAAAAATTGTCACGGGTTCCACAACTACTTCATCATTTCTCATATAATTTTGTCAAATTTGAAACCCGATTTCACCCGGGTGGTTCAACCGGTTGAACCGTTCCGATAAAAAACAGGTCGATTTAAACCGAGTCAAACCGATAGGTTGGGTCGAAAAATGCAAATTAAACCGTCACCGCCGGGTTTGAAGCGTCCCGGGTCAACCCGTTATCGGTTTCAACAGTCAACCCGCAGACGGTTTCAACGGGTCATCCCGGTATCGGTTTCAATTGGTTGTTTTTAATTTGGTAGATGTGCTTTTAATTGGGTGTACAATGTGAATAAATTATTGTACTTTTAAGTAATGGGGTGTTTTAATAAGAGTATTAATTATATTATTTATTTCTCTCTCCTTTGACCATGTTTTCAACATTCAACTTTCAATATTTTTCACTTTTCCACTTTGACAATTTTTCCATTTTATATAGTATAGATATGTATGATAAGTGAAACAAGAGGAGTAAATGTATGGACTTTTAAATAAAAAAGGGTGGGTGTTTGGATTTTCATTTTGAGTAGGAAAGCCATAAGAAGTCGGAATTCATATGCAGTTTTTGGGTTTGAGTAATATGGTAGTGAATTGAGGTTAGCCACAACTGCTCGTTGAAACTTCTAAGATTTAAGAGAGTAGAGTTGTGTCGACCACTTTAGATTATACATTCAACCATTGTTGATGGAGATTATCTTGGATTTTGGTACAGAAACTATCCAAAGAAATGGCTAATGTTCATTCTCCAAGTTCAATGATACTTGGGAAGGTAATTTGATTTTAAAAGTTTCCGCATATTTTAATCAAAAACTAAATAGTTGACAAAGTAGCAACCAACAGAAGATGGGCATGTTATTGAGTTGGCCAACGAATGGATCGTACACGAGGTTTTTATCCATTCCTACTTTTTTTTAGCGGTGCCAATTATTATTAAAATTCACAATTTAAGAATCACTAGAAAATGAAAATAATCAAAATTTTACTATCAGTTTTCCAAACACGCTTTTATAATATTTCACTAAAAAAATGCAACACCAAACACCCCTTTTAACTGTTTTAAGGTACAATGAACTGCTAGATGGTTTTTACCTATTCGAATTGCAGGTACATGATGGTTTTTACCTATTCGAATTTAGATACTTTTTATGTCCACATGTCTCAATAGTTTTATAAAATGAATGCAGACTGCCTTCTGTGGAAGTTCCCGTTGTGTTTTTGTAAATCACTTAATCAGAAGCCCACATGATAGTATGATACGCTATTTAGTGACTCCTGCTAATCAGGTAATTGTTATAGTTGTTCTTTATAACATGATATATTCTTTGATTAAACTACTTTTCATTTGATTTGTGGTGAAATTCTAAATTACATTCGTGCAAAACCGAGCTATAAAGTTTTTAATCAACGGTCAAACGGGTTCTATGACAGGCGCGTTACAAAACCGAGGCAATGCCGGACTGAAATGGGTGTGCCACTCGGGCCTGGAATAGAGCCCACCGTGGGTCAGTTTGAGTGCTGAGATAGGAGCTGAAGTGGGTGATGCTTGGGGCAGTTATGGGTCTGTTTGGGTACCAAAATAGGGCATAAATGGATGTGTTTACGTACTGAAGTTGAGGCTAAAGCGGGCCACTTGCGGTGAAATGGGTGTGGAGTTAGGGACTGAAATAGGTGCTGCTATGCGTGCATTTGGGGTTGAAGTGGGTGGGTTTGAGGTGAAAAAATGGGGGCTGGAGTAGGTGTAGTTTACTTGCACGGTACATGTTTCGTACCTTTATAATCAATCGCCTTTATTGGTAGTTTAGTTGCACTAATGTATACAATTTGTTGTTGTAACAGGTGATACAGAGAACCAAGAAACGTGTAGTAGCAGCTCCCACAGGAATAGCAGGTCTGCGTACTCTCTAGACCCATGTAAATGACAAACGGTTATTATCTTGAAGTTGAATACATGTAAACACTTCTTATCTCTCAAGGTTATTCTTATATGTACATACATTTTCTGTAAACAAAAAGAATGGCCTGGTACATCGATTCAAGCTTTTCATGCATGATGTCAAAGCAATAACTTTTGTGTCCAGTTCTTTTTCGACACTGTCACTATACAGGAGGGTATTGGCAATAGGTGAACCGACATTAGTCTTTTTAGATATATAGGTCGTGTACAATACGTCATACATGCTTCACACATTGGAATATTGGATATTGGCTTTTTGTATGTGACGCATTATTATATCATTATTAGTTTATTCATTGTTATAAATGATTATCATTTAAGTGTACATCTTTCTCCATTTATAATCATTTATAAATGATTATTAGTTTTTGTTTAAGTTAGCAGCTTAATTCACTGTTACAGGTGTATTAGCTTTGGTTTGTGTGTCTATAGTTTTTGTTTAAGTTAGCAGCTTAATTCAAGTGTATAACCCTCATTTGGAACGTTGCATGATTCTTTGCTTTCTTTTTTCTGTTTAGAAGTTACTGACTTATTCATTTTGTTTTGCCATGATAACCCTCAAGGTTTATCCCTATAATTGTTGTGCAATTTTTTTTTCTTCCACTTTGTATATGTGTTTTGTCACTTGGTAGCTATTTCCTGTTTACATAAGCCATGCAAATTCTTTAATTTATTCAACATACTTAGAATTGCTTATACAACTTCATTTAACGTATTTGTTACTTTATGTAAAATACACATGTTATGGTTAGAAGTATCAGATAAAGAAGTCGCATCCTCGCAGCAACGCGCGGGCTAACCTGCTAGTTAATAGTAAAAGAAAGTTTTATTAATTTTGTTTCGTATTTTTTATTTTTTAATATTTTTGACTTATCAAATTTTATATAATTTTATGTAGTTTGGTTTCGTAATCTTTCCACTATTTAAATTTTGTCGCCAATCACCTATATTACATGTCGACTAAAAAAATATGAGCACATGTGAAGTTATAGTTGACGGATTAATAAATGTGTATGATTAAATAATATCTTAGATTTTTAACTACTAATTAGTTGGATTCTTTTCCACCAAAATTTGACATATTCAATGCTCCAACTCACATTAAAAAAAAATAATAATAAATAAAAAATAAAAAATTAGAGAAAAGATATTAGAAATAAAATATGTGACACGTAAACACATAGTAGTGTTTTCCTTTGTCTTATTTTCACAAAAGACATTTTAACTACAAAACATTTTTCTAAATTGATAATCACCACATTATTTTTTCGTGGGTGAAGTAAAATGTGTTTTGGTCACAAAAGTCATTCATATACACCAAATGCATTTTGAAACGCATAAATTAGAAGTATTGGTGCTTAAAATAATAATGGATCTATTTTTGGGTTCCAAACTAAGCTACCAAGTACGAATAGACACCTTAAAACTATTACTTTCATCATAATAGTCCCTTGCAAGTTGCAATATTTTACAGCTGGATAACAATATCACCGACATCACAAAGTCCCCCATACCTTCCAATCTTCCATTGACTATCTTCACATTTAATTAACTAAACAAGTGTGCCTAATAAACAAATAGCTTAGCTCAGTTGGTTATCTGGACTCCTTCAAAGTTTGGGGAAGATTTATCCAGGGTTCGAGTCTCACAAGAGATAAAAAATTCAGGTTTTTCTTTTAGTGCGAAGTCTTGAGTTCTAGCGGTTTCCCTTCACGGGTCTCCTCTAGTGGTTCGGGTCCCGGGGCATGTCCGTTTAGATGGTTTAACTCCAAGGTCGAATTTCAAGTGTGGTGCCATTCTAAAAAAAAACAAGTGTGCCTAATGATTAATATTTGATGTATGCCGAATATGTTTAGGGTTCAAATCTTAGAATAGAGGCAATGGTCACAAAAATCACTACTTATATGTTAGCGTCGTATCATCATTCAACATATCAACAAACCTAACACTAAGCAGTTCTAAGTGTATAATCAAACCAAACACATAAAAATGCCACACTTTATATAAACATACCCCATAAACACAAAAAAATTAAAAATAAAAAATAACCAAAAGAGTACAAATGGTTCGGTGGTCTGCACCACCAAACCAATGCAAACACATGAAGGACCGTGCGTGGTTAGGGTGGGGAAGGGTATAATGGCGTTCGCGTGTGACAATGTTATTACCAGTGGTCTACTACCCACCATTACACATAGTCTTACATATTTAGAATGGTAAAAAACAACCATGGGAATACTCTGTGTAACACCTCAAAACTGGATTTTAGGCATTTAAATTACTAGAATGTCATTGGGTCAGTTTGACTACAACTCTTATAAGTTTAAAGGCTTTACATGATTGGTTGGTCAAGCCGAGAGTTAAAGTATTAGTTAAGATATTATGAAAATGGTTTTAGAAAGCATTATGTGTCACAATTATGAAGAAAATGGACTTAAAGGACCATAATTGATAATCGACCAAAGATGTGACTAGATTAAGGGTGTGTTTGTTAAAAGTAGTTGTGAGCAGCAGTAGTGGGCAGTAGCAGTGAGCTACTAAGCTATGAGCAGTAGCCACAGCTCACTGCTTCTTAAAGAAGCATTGGAAAAATGAGCTTTCCTAAAAAATAGCAAAGCTCACCGCTCTTTGTCAAACGAACACTAAAAATCAAAAAGCTCATTGCTCACCGCTCATCGCTCCAGAAATCTTCAAAAAGCTCCGCGCCAAACATAACCTAAGTATCAAGTAAGTCTTAGTCTTTCGAAAATCTTCCAAAATATTCTATAGTATCTTGTGGTGTGGTCTTGTGTGTGTTGAGGGTGACGAACCAAGCCAAAAAGGAGGGAAAACATGAAGTTGTGATGGTCAAGTTATGATGAATTAGGATTCTAATTCAAGGGTTTAATCACTAGCAATATTTCCTCCTCAAGTAAGTATCTCAAATAAGTGATCTAATAGTAATTTTAAAGTTAGGGTTCATGTGACTAAATTGGGAGTTTTGGGTAAATGATGTTTTAAAGTAAACTAATAAAGTTATAGTGATTATGAGTTAAGTCCTTGGATGTGTAATGATTTAATTGAGTGTTTGGAAGTTTTATCATATGATCATATGGTTGATAATTACGAGATGGGTATAGCTTGAGTAAGATTAGAAGTCGCTTATTTGTAAGAATATAAAGTGTTTATGATTTGTGATGATCTTGTGTAGGAGTCAAGCAATGGCGGTGATGATGTTCTTAATAATACTAGCTTTGATGTGAGGTAAGTAAACCGGTTATAATATGAAATTATATTGATTGTATCACTTTGTGTATATGGGGTTCATTATGTTAATGATTAGAAGTCTTGAGCTTTATGTGCTTAGTTTAAGGATGGTAGGAGGCTAGTTGGCAAAACTACCTAAAGAAGAAGTAGACTAGTGGTGAATCAAGCTAATGTATGTATTGATTGTGTTGTTATATAATGGTGATGCCTTAAGCGGATATGTGTAAGCGTTAGTGATTATGAAGTGTTGGATATTGGTTGTGCAAGTAAAGGTGTATTACTCTTACGAACTAATGTTAATAGCTGATGCATAATGTGTAAATGATATATAGTGACATGTTATTGCTGTTTACATACTAAGCATTATGCTTACGATTTAATTGTTTAACCGTTTTGTAGGTTCTTGTGAAGAAGGTAAAGCTTTGTTAAAGGCATAGGATTTGGGCACGGGTTAGAAGTGTTTGGTTATGCGTATGATATTTGGTGTTAGATGCCGAGCTCAAGTCAATATTGAACCCCCAAGCGTCGTAAATGGTTTGTTATATTTTGTTGTCAACTGTCAAAGTATCTTGTAATTGCAAAAGTTAAAGTATGTAAAGTCATTTGTTATAGTTATCTGTTATAGTGTATCCAAACGGGTCAAAAGAGGTGTTTGGCAAACCCCATAAAGTATGTTTTCGTGAGCCATTTAGACCACGAGTATTTATGAAAACGAAGTAATATATTGTTTAAATGAATTCCGAAAAGTTTGGTGAAGTATCAGATTCAGGAAGTTGGTTTCCCAAGCAAAACGCAATATTTGGATCAGCAGGCCTCCAATCGGGCGGCTGGAGACCCATTTGGATGGCTGGAAACTGTCTTTTTGGACAGAGAGTACCAACCGGAGCGGCTGGAGACAGCTTTTCTGGTTTTTGGTAAATATTGGAAAAATTATATAAAATAAACAGTAAGTCGTTTGAAGTCATGCTACCTATTGTTGGATTGGTAATTGAGTCTACTTTAATTTGAAAACACTTTCAGAGTCTGTTTCTAAAGGAAAATATAAAAGTATATTTAATTTGTAACAGAGTGTCCGTTATAATCGATCCATTTGCGCATATTTTTTGGTCAAATTTGCAAAGTGCGTTTCACTCTGGTTATAGCGCGTATACGTAAATAAATATCTCGCTCTCCTTACTCTCCTCGAGTTTCTATTTGAAAAGAAAAGATGAGAAGTGGAGTATAAAAAAATCATGTTGTCGAGAATATTTTTTGAAAGAGAAGAGAAGAGAAGAGAGAAGAAAATTATCCTAAATTCCTCATCTTATTCTTCTTTCGAAATTTAGATGATTTAAAGAGAAGTGAAATTTTAGCCTTAACATGGTTTCATCATTTTTTTCCCCCTAACATAGGAACATAAAACTATTTTTTTTTTTATTCATGTCCTTTTCTTTATTCATCTATTTTTTTATTATTATTTTTTAATTTATTTATTTTATTTATCTTCATTTCTCTTTTTTCCCTTAAGAAGGACCCATTTGTGTAGGCGCTTATATTTTGTCAACTAGTTGCACACATTTATAGTAACTTACAACCAACTCTCTTTGACCAAATCAAACCAGCAATAAGATGATCTAACACATATTCATAGTTCATGCTTCACACACTTATTTTGCTAAGCATTGAATCTTAGAAAATTACATGTAACCTAAACATACACATTGATCATTCGCGGGCCACGACGACCACTTGCTTACCGACATTTTTGCCAGAAAATAGGCCAACCAAAGCCGCGGGTGCGCTCTCTAGCCCATCTGCAATGTCTTCTATGTAATGTATTGTCCCTTGTTTTATGAGTGGCATAATCATCTCAAGATACTTTGGGTACATGTGATAGTAATCAACTACAATGAACCCTTCCATGCGCACACGTTTGGCTACAAGGGTGAACAAGTTACGCAGTCCCTCGTATTGCTCTAGATTGTACTGTGAGATCATCCCACAAACTGAAATTCTACCATTTAGTCTCATGTTCAAAAGTACCGCATCCAACATCTCCCCACCAACGTTGTCGAAGTATATATCAATGCCATTGGGAAAGTACCTAACATAAATATTGCGTTGATCATGACAAAATTAAGAGCGCCTTCCATTTTTATATCGTGATTCAGACTAACCTCTTGAGAGCTGCATCAAGATCTTGCTCTTCCTTGTAGTTAAAAGCCTCATCGAATCCAAACTTATTCTTTAAAAGATCAATCTAGAGTAATAACCAATATAAATGTTAGGGACATAAAACACGGACAATCAGTATTTGGTAATGATATAAATTAAATGTACAATCGGTATTTGGTAATGTATGCTATATATTTTTGGTACACCAACCTTTTCTTTTGTACCGGCACTCCCAACAACATAGCATCCTAACAACTTAGCAAACTGCCCAACGAGCTGACCAACCGCACCTGAAGCTGCTGAAACAAAGACAAATTCACCTTTCTTTGGAGCACATATTTCATAGAAGCCAGCATAAGCTGTCATACCTGGCATACCTACATACAATCCAAATAAAGACCAGGATAAGGTAGAGGCGCAAAACAAGCAAGCTAGTCAGCTAACGGGTCAAAGTGGGTCATTTTTTGTATATTTCGAGATGGGTCAGTTTTGGTTTAGCTCACCCGTTTTGTCCACTAACTTATTTATAAATATTTAGTGTAAAGTTTCATATATGATATACTAAAATCATATCAATTGAATTGGTAGTAATCTAATTCTAATCTAGGAGATCTTATGGATTTGAAGCACAACTTTCGGCTCTTTTCAACCATTTTGACATGTTTCACTTTAGTTTTTTTTTTTTTTTTTTTGGGGGCTGCAAATTATATTCCTAGATACCAACTGCCAAGGGTCACCCACGCGCGTCTAAATACTGGTACATGTCATGAAAATGAGCATGTTGGACAATACAACTACTCAAACACATGAATTCAGTTTGATCGTTTACAATACTCTACAATAACGATGAAATAGGACTATCTCTGTGAACCAAAAACAATAATATCGACAGCGAGGCCATGTGTGTAAGATACCATAATTTGTTATCCTCTTCATAGTTGCACAAATTTATGATTGCCCATCATCTTGGACCCTACCATTTATGTTATGTGTTTATGCACTTACATACACTTATAAACATAGGGCCAATGTGAAATTTACCTACTATTTAAAGCTCCTTATGAAAGAACATACCAAGAATTCCGGTATAATATGAAAGAGGGACGTCCGTATGTTGAATCTTAAATAGAGTCTCGGGTGGATTGATAACGCTGTATTCCTCCCATCGCGTCCCTCCCCAAACTAGGTCACCTATCTTAAAGTCCGAATGCCTGGAACCAAGAACTTTAGCTACCCCCAATCCTGATATAGGCTGCAAGATGGTAACTCGTACATTAAAACACACGCTAAAATAGTAACATTACATACAAGACGAGGAGGCGGAAAATAAATCAGTAACAGTACATGTTATAACCTTTTCTTTACACCAACATAATTACATATTTACATGAGTTTTAAAATCCAGAATATAATATATCATGCACCTAATTATGCCACTGTCTTTCTTTTATATGTTAATGGCTAAAATGTCATAATAATATTCAGTTATTTGTCATCCACTATAGTATGTGCTGTAGCCACTTGACTTTTGGTCCCTTTTGATCCTAAATATAGTAATATTATGTGATAACATGTGTTAAAGACTAACTGGGTCAATCCATATACTTAATGAGCCAACTAGACAAAGATTTTAAAAATATGTTACAACTGGAAAGGCCTAATGTGATCTATGGTGTGTTTGGTATTGTGTTAAGAAGTAGAACAACATTTTCTAATGCATGGTATAGCTGTACTGAATCTGATTATCACAAATTACTATAGGGTTATATTAGTTCGAATAGCTTTAGCTTAAATAGTGGCGGACCCAGGACCAAGAGTCATCACGTTCATTTTATGAAAATTAAGTACCGAAAATCGTAACCCAAAAATTAAGGACCAGGTTCATGTTAGAAAAATCGGTATATTTGACATAACTTTACTTACACTACGCAAGAGAAATCCATGGGGTTCCCGTGCACCCTGGGAACCCCCTCGGTCCGCCCCTGAGCTTAAATATTCAGTTTTGATAATGGTAGCTGCAACAAGACAGTTTTGGAATTAAAACTGGGGGCGCTAACACTCGGCTATCGGGCTATGTTAGCATCTCTTAGCTCAGACCGGTTAAAGGCCACCTATATATGACTATATGAGCCCATTTGGGGGTCCTTATCAACCTTAGGTGCAAGCATCAACTTCTAATTAATTATCTTTTAGTATATTGGCATACCATTTTGAAAGCATAGAAGGAAATCCAAAAAGTATACTTTTTCCCAAACTTCTTATTTTTAAGTTGCTTAGCCTAAAAGTATAAGCAATCCCAAACACCATTTTAATAACAAACTGCTTTGCCTTAAAATGGAAATGGAAATAGCACTAGATGAGTTTACGTACCGCACCAGGAGTAAAGGATTCAAAGTACTCCCCTTGAGTTTTCTTCATTCGATTACGCATGTAAGGATCACATGACAGATATAGATTCTTAACAAGGATACCATTAGAACCTTCTGCTAGCTTAAGGTTAATGGTTTCGGATGTATTGAGGAACATGTCGGATTCCTTAGGAAACCCATTAATGTAGTCCTTGAATATTATCTGTGTGTTCTTCACTATTTGTTCCATTAGATTGCTAAAACTCTAGTTTGAGTTTGAATGTGAAGAGGGTCTCGAACCACTGCGAATGTTGCAACTGAGTGTGATGACCATAGACTATTGAGTTTGATTGTAATGTGAGTGGATAGGATGGTGCAAACATGTTTGCATAATGACCATAGATTGCAAACATGTGTAACTCATTTTTTTACTTTTACTTTTTCTTGCTTTCCATCAGGTCATATTATCTTGCTTTCCATCAGTATTTTTGTGCAAACATGGTAACATCTTTTAGTTTTACATTCTTACCATCCTTCTTTTGCCTTTGGTAGTTTTGTTATTGTGGTATATGGGGGTGACCAGCGAAAGGGTTTGGAAAAATCACGGGTATACACCGGTTAGGTCTCTTACATACAAGTCTAAGACTCGTCTTTTTTCAAGTAACCTGAATAGTGAAAACATCATTGTGCACCCATTTTATTTAAGAAAGAGGACCAGGATAAGGTGAATCACATATAGTTTGCTTATCAAATCATTACTACTTTATAACTTACTTTTTCGTGAAAATTACCATGTTCTTCAACAACAAATCATCATACGTTTTACTTAGCCGTTATAAGAGTGACCATCATATCAAACTAGAACATCCAAGTTCGCGTATTAAAAGAGACAAAGGAGTGTAAGTATAAATGTTACTCTAACCATTACACTTGTTACAATATCGTTATTACATGGGAAATATGATATGTAAAAACTAATTCTAAACAAACTATAAAAGTATGCTAGTGTTTATATAGACGTCAAGACAATTTATGCATGATCACGACAGTTAGCTAGCCTAAAGATTCAATCATTCTCGAGCCACAGCCACCACTTGCTTCCCGACGTTTTTACCAGAAAACAGACCAACCATTGCTGCAGGTGCATTCTCAAGTCCCTCTACAATGTCTTCTACGTAATGCATTGTCCCGTTTTTTATAAGCGGTATTACCATTTCTAGATACTTTGGGTACAAGTGATAGTGATCAGCCACATTGAACCCTTTCATGGTGACACGTTTTATCACGAGGGTAAAGAGGTTACGCACTCCCTCTGATTGCTCTAAGGTGTATTGTGAGACCATCCCACAAACTGTAATTCGACCATTTAATCTCATATTCAAGAGCACTGCATCCAACATCTTTCCACCAACGTTGTCAAAGTATATATCAATGCCATCAGGAAAGTACCTGACATATTAACTACTGCGTTAATCATGACTAGAAAAATAAAGTATATACAATATTAACCTAAATCTTTGGATAAAAATCGATTTAGGAGGTTGTGTTGTCGCTGATATTCAGACTAAAACAAGAATGTATGCGATTTTTAACTACCCATTTCAACTAACTATTTTGACTTAATTTGCATAAGATAAAACAGAACGTGAAATGACCCATTCCTAAATTGATACATATAGCACCTAAACAAAGAACTAGTGTGACGACTATGGTTCAGACTAACCTCTTAAGAGCTGCATCAAAATCTTGCTCTTCCTTATAGTTTAAAGCCTCGTCAAATCCAAGTTTATTCTTTAACAAATCAACCTTGAGTGATGAAGTTAAAAAAAAAGTTGAGACAAAAAAATCTGATAATCAACATTTATGGAAATACGCAGAAACTAACAGGATAGGAATACATTTAAATGTACTAGATGACGCTTGTTTATCATATAAGTAGAAACTCTATTAAGTTATAAGCACACCAACCTTTTCTTTACTACCCACACTACCGACAACATAGCACCCTAATAACTTTGCAAATTGCCCAACGAGCTGACCAACTGCACCTGCAGCAGCTGAAACAAAGACATACTCCCCTTTCTTTGGAGCACAAATTTCATAAAAACCAGCATATGCGGTCATACCCGTGGAACCTATGAAGAATCCAACAAAAAAGGATCATGAGAAAGGTGGTAAAATGGCCACATTAAGCGGGTTGGATTGTTTTTGAGCAAGGATCATATCATTTGAATATAGATATTTTGTTTACAAAGTAACTTCATAGGTTTTATGCATTATACTTACATGTCAAAACCTACAAAGTAACTTCATAGGTTTTATAATAAGTTGTCCATAAGAAGTACTATTTATGTCAAAAATGCTTTTACAGCTTATTATATGTATGTGCGTACTAACACTAAACGCTTATAGAACTCCTTATGGACAACTTATTTCACAAGATTGAGGCACGATAAAAGCACTTTTAACTTAAGAACATACCAAGAATTCCCATGTAATAAGAAAGAGGAACATCAGTATGTTGAATCTTGAATAGAGACTCGGGAGCACTGATAATGCTGTATTCTTCCCATCCCGTCAATCCCCAAACTAGGTCACCTTTCTTGAAGTTTGCATGCCCAGAATCCACCACTTTTGCGACTCCAGATCCTGATAGAGGCTACAAGATGGATAATTTGTACATGAGACTCAAGCTCAAATTGTAACATTACATGTTACTATATTTCTGTTTGTGTCGGCAACATAGTTACATGAGTCGTTAAAGCTGACCTTTTTTGATTCAATCTTTATTAGAAAACAGATGAGGTTTTCCCTATTCAGGTTACCTAGAGAGGGCGAGTCTTTCATTCAAATATACACGGCCAAAATGGATTATTTCGTAAACGTTTCTGACCTTACCTTTTTATTCAATCTTTGATTCACTTTAAGTCATAATAAGCTCAGAAAATCAGAATATAAGCTTCTAAATATGACGATATAAAATATAAGAGTCAAATATACTCATAAGAAACCTGTTGATACACACCACTAGGGATCACTTAAGATCCGTTAATGGGTTCACAATTAACTTGGACAAACAAGATTGAAGAATTGTTATAGTCGAAAGCTTAATTGGATTATCAATGATGGTTTGTTACAATGGTTGGTTACAAGTGAGTATTGAGAGAGAGAAAGGAATTACAATTCTAAAACTTAAATGAAAGAATGAAAGCTAACGACTATTTAAAGGTAGTTTTGGAGGGAAAGTTAGTTAGGAGTATTGTGGAGAACAATACATGTGCAACTCACAAATGTGATATAAATCCCATTTATGCCCCTCACATGCCACAAGACTCCTAACAATCCATCCTCCTTAAATGATTCTTGTCTCAAGAATCAAAATCAGGAAACCTCTTGTACAAATCTTCTAACAGCTCCCATGTTGCATCTTGAGGTCCACTGTTGCTCCATTGTACAAATCCATAAACTGCTACTGCATTTTTCTTCTTCACAATCTTCCTTTCAAGAATAGCTTGTGGTTCTACTTCAATTTGTCCTTCTTTATCCATTTGTGGAAGCATTGTTGTAACAGTGGTACTATGATCTCCTTTACACTTCTTAAGCTGTGAGACATGGAGGACATCATGAACTTGAGAGTGTGAAGGAAGGTCCAACTGATATGCCACTTGCCCAATCTTAGCCACTACTTGAAATGGACCAAAGAACTTAGGAGAGAATTTATTCTGCTTCCCTTGTCTTATGGAGACTTGTCTATGTGGTTGCAGCTTCAAAAGTACCCAATCTCCCACCACAAATTCTCTTTCAGTCCTATGTTTATCTGCTTGTTGCTTCATTCTATGTTGAGACCTTTCTAAATGAAACTTCAACATCTGAATAGCCTTTTCTCTTGCACTCAAGGACCTATCCACAACATCAACCTTACTGAACCCACTCATATATGGAACATGTACTGGTGGTGGTTGACCATATAAGGCTTCAAAGGGTGTAGTGTGTATAGCAGAATGGTAGTTGGAATTGTACCACAACTCTGCTAAAGATAGCCATTTTGATCATTCCTTTGGGTGCTCCCCTGTCATACACCTTAGGTAACCTTCCAAACATCTATTAACAACTTCGTTTGTCCATCCGTCTGTGGGTGGTAAGAAGTAGACAATAGTAACTTAACTTGCAGCACTTTAAACAATTCTTTCCAAAAAGTACTAAGGAACACCTTGTCTCTATCTGACACAATTGATTCAGGAACACCATGTAACTTGCAAACTGAGTCTAAGAAAACTTGGGCCACTTGTAGAGCATTAAAGGGGTGTGCAAGAGGAATGAAATGAGCATACTTAGTTAACCTATCCACCACCACCAATATAACAGTATAACCTTGGGACTTAGGAAGACTTTCTATGAAATCCATAGAAATGCTAGACCATACAGTTTGAGGAATAGGTAATGGCTGCAACAACCCAGGATAAGAATAGAGATCAGGTTTATACCTTTGGCATACCAAACATTCTTGTACCCATTTCTTGACTTGTTTCCTTAGACCCTTCCAATAGAGCACTGCACAAATTTTATGGCTAGTAACCTTGACCCCAGAATGTCCTCCAACAGCACCACTATGGAAGTTTTGCAACAATTCTCTTCTTAGTAACTCATCTGCCCCAACTACTAGTTTACCCTTCCTTAATAAGAGACCATTATGAAATGAGTAGTGTTTCTTCTCTTCACCCTTTGCAAGTGTATCCATTATAGCCTGTAAATGCTCATCATTGACCCAACTATCTTTCACTTTTTGAATCAACTCTGTAGATACAGTAGTAGTGTGCATACTAAAGAGTTCACTTTCACCTTGCATTCTTGATAGTGCATCAGCCACTACATTGTCTGCCCCTTCTTGTAATTCACCTCATAATCAAATCTCATTAGTTTAGGAAGCCACTTCATTTGAGCTGGTGTAGTGATCCTTTGGTCCAATAAGTACTTAAGGCTGTAATGATCAGTTTTTATCACAAAGTGTCTATCCAAAAGGTAACCTCTCCACTTCTCTAGAGCCAACAAAACAGACTAAAAATTCTTTTCATAAGTAGACAAACCTTGATGTTTAGTTGATAATGTCTTACTCAAAAATGCTATAGGATGGCCATTTTGTTGCAAGACTGCTCCTATTCCTACCCCAGATGCATCAGTCTCCACTATGAATGTCTGTTCAAAGTTTGTAAGGCTAACACAGGAGCTTGAACCATGGCTTGTTTGAGCTTAATGAAGGCCTCTTGAGCATCTGCATTCCATTTAAAAGAATTTTTCTTAAGTAACTGAGTAAGAGGTCTACTAACAGTGGCAAAGTCCTTGATAAATCTCCTGTAATACCCAGTCAACCCAAGGAACCCTCTAAGTTGCTTCACTGTAGTTGGAACAGGCCAGGACTGCATTGCTTGAACTTTAGCTGGATCTGTAGCTACCCTCTGGCGATATTACATGACCCATATATTCCACATGAGATGTCCCAAACACACACTTACTTTTCTTAGCATACAAACTGTGATTTCTCATGGTTGATAGGACAAGCAGTGAGGTGTTGTACATGATCTGACAAGCACTTACTATAGACCAGAATGTCATCAAAGAACACCAATGTGAACTTCCTTAAGAATGCCCTGAACACTTCATTCATTAAAGATTGGAAGGTAGATGGTGCATTTGTTAGTCCAAATGGCATGACTACAAACTCATAATGTCCTTCATGAGTTTTAAAAGCTGTCTTTGCCACATCATCTTCACTCATTCTGATTTGATGATAACCAGATCTCAAATCCAACTTAGAAAACACTGTTGAACCATGCAATTCATCAATTAGCTCTTCAATAATGGGAATTGGAAACTTGTCTTTAATGGTACTTTTGTTTAACGCTGTAATCTATACACATCCTCCGGGTATTATCCTTCTTCTTAACCATTACCACCGGTGATGCAAAAGAACTTTGACTGTGTTTAATGAATCCTGATTCCAGCATTTCTTGAACCATGTCTTCTATGGCATCCTTCTGCATTGGTGGGTGTCTATAGGGTCTGATATTGATAGGTTGTGTTCCTCGAATTAAAGGAATTTTGTGGTCATGAGATCTTGTTGGGGGTAAAGCTTTTGGGACTTCAAACACATCAGCATAAGTGTCAATTACTTGTTGAATCCTTTTGTCCAACTTTTCTTCACACTGATCCACCTCATTGGCTACATTCAAGGTTAAACCAGTGTTGGGATACACACTTAACATCATTAGTTCAGCCTGTTTCCCACCTTCCTTCTTATTAACTTGTTTTTTTCCTTCTAACCAGTGTGCCACAGTCTTGTTAGTGCCCCTCAAACATACCTTCCTACCATTGTACAAAAACTCCATCCTCAATTCTTTAAAATTGCACATCATATTCCCCAAAGTAGATAACCATTGGATACCCAAGACCATATCACACCCTCCAAGTGGTAACAACATTGCATCTGAAACAAAGGTCTCCCCCTTAAGCATCCACTTAAACCCTTTACATACACTTACAGTCATCAAATTCTTTCCTCCAAGCAATGAAACAGACATAGGACAAGTTTTTCTAATATCACACCCCAACCTCTTTGCTACATTGACATCTAGGAAATTGTAAGTTGACCCTGAATCTACCAAAATATGCAATTCATGTCCATTGGCTACTAAACCAATCACCCTCATAGTTTGATAAGAACTTACACGGATAGAGCATTTAGAGAGATTTGTGGCACCACCTCATCTAACACATTTTCTACCAAATAATCATCTGCATCCACAAATTCTTCCTCCTCTTCTTCCTCTTCTCCAGTAATCACAATAGTATACAATTGTCCCGCACACTTATGTCCTGGAGCAAATTTCTGATCACAATAGAAACAGAGGTTTTTCGCTCTTTTTTCCTCATATTCCTTCTGAGTCAACTGTTTCCTATTTTGTCCACCTTGTGAATTGTTTGGTCTACTCCTCCACCCATTGGTTGTTGTAGGTAAAGCTAACAAAGGTTTGCTATTACTAGTTCCTGCTGCAACATTCATTCTATTTCCATTCCCCATATTACTACTCATCTGCAGTCTATTCTTTTTCTTAATAGCATTTAAAATAGCCTCTTGAAGATTGGTTAAAGAATAAGCATCAGCCAAGGTTGTTGGTTTAAACATTCTAACCCCCATTTCCAACTCAGTTGGTAAACCCCAAGATAGAAATGATTGCATGTCCTTCACTGATGTCTACTCTACTTAGCAAAGTATCAAACACATCTTGATATTCTTTTGCATTAGTTTCATATTTAACATTCTTTAGTTCAGACATTGGATCATCAAACACAGTTCCAAATCTTTGAATGATAGCATCTCTATAAACCATCCAAGAAACCAATTCCCCATGCAATCTAATAAACTGTCTATGCCAAAGAAGTGCTTTATCAAGCAAGTGAACAGAAATTAACCTCACCTTCTGATCATCTGGAATGCTATCAATTGCAAAGAACTGTTCACACCTAAAGATCCACCCTCTTACATCATCCCCTGAAAACTTAGGAAACTCCACTTTAGTCATCCTAGTGTACTGGTTTTGACTTGGTCCCCTATTCACCAACCGATTACGACTCATCATCTGGAGTTGACTCATCATCTGCTCCATAGTTTGTCTGAACCCATTCAATGCTTCGTCCACATATCTTCTTGTGTTATCATCATTGTTTTCCCCACTACTGGTACCAGTTGTTCTTGTTGATGGCGCCATTGTTTTGTGATCTTTCTTGAATTATGAATGAATCTTGAATAACAGAATTTGGCGGGAAAACTCAACAGAATCTTGAACTATGGATCTTGAATCTGTTTCAATAAGACTTCACCAGGAAAAGTCTCTGATACCATTGATACACACCACTAGGGATCACTTAAGATCCGTTAATGGGTTCACAATTAACTTGGACAAACAAGATTTAAGAATTGTTATAGTCGAAAGCTTAATTGGATTATCAATGATGGTTTGTTACAATGGTTGGTTACAAGTGAGTATTGAGAGAGAGAAAGGAATTACAATTCTAAAACTTAAATGAAAGAATGAAAGCTAACGACTATTTAAAGGTAGTTTTGGAGGGAAAGTTAGTTAGGAGTATTGTGGAGAACAATACATGTGCAACTCACAAATGTGATATAAATCCCATTTATGCCCCTCACATGCCACAAGACTCCTAACACCTGTTCACATAGTCTTAAACAAACACCCCCTAAATAGACAAATAGTGTTTCGACACTGAATGACAATTCCTTTAAAAAATTAGAGCACATAATCATATCCTTTCCCGTTCGTAAAAAGCATAACCATATCTTTTTACGAAGTACATTATAATGGAAACCTACACATGATCCAATCTATCAGTTAATCAGATTGCTCAATTTTTCCAACATCATCAGTAGGGAATAACCAAGAATTCATTCTATGACTATTGGTCAATGCTAGCTGTGATTACGCAAGGGTCTCAAAATTTTACTCCATCTTTCCAAGTTAATCACCCTAGGTGTGAAAATTAGGGGGTGTTTGTTTCGGCTTATATAGCCCGCTTATGGCTTATTTGATTTCGGGCTTATGTTTCATAAACTCACTTTTGTGGCTTATTTTGAAACTTTTGGGCTTATGTTTCATAAGCTCACTTTTTGTGGCTTATTTTGAAACTTTTCGGCTTATTATATAAGCCGAAAAGTTTCAAAATAAGCCACAAAAAGTGAGCTTATGAAACATAAGCCCAAAACCAAATAAGCCATAAGGAGGCTATATAAGCACCCCCGTAAAAAGAAAATGGATCTACAGCACTATGATCTATTAATGAATCATACCTAATTTCTTACACGGGGTCATACATTAGTTTTTAGGGCTAATAACCTATTAAAGCATCATACTTGTCACAAATGTCAGTTCGATGTAGCGAACAAAAAAAATAGCTCTTCTAGACATTAAACTTGACATTCTTGTCTTCAATTGAGTAAAATAAATTTGTGATGACCATTTTACCCTTAAATTTATATAAATTGCATCCTTTGTCCCAACTATATAAATTCAACCTAACCTAACCTAAACCGCGTACTCGTTAATGATTTTGTTGGGACATTCATCAGGTTCTTCTATTAATTAATGAAGAAGTTTTTTTTAGTGTCTATTTTTCTACTGTTATGCAAATAAGCATTTGAATGCTTATTTGCTTATTACTCATTCTACATAATCAAAAGTGTCCTTTCAAGTTACTAAGTCAGATTTTATAAAAGAGAATCCAAGTACAAGTTTTGAAAAATCATATTTTAGTGCAGATTGCCCATTGAGGGGTGTTTGGTTTGAGTTGAAAAACTGGGTCAAAAACCTATTTTTACCCATTTTGACTTTGAAAGTCAGTGTTAATCAGAGTATTGGGTCATTTTCAACGGTTTTAAGTCTTATCTGGTTTCAAAGAAAAAAAGAAGAAAAAAAAATATTTTTTGAATTCTGTCAGATTTTCCTTAACAGTTTAGACAAGTTTTAGACGAGATAAAAATTTGTAAAAAATAAAAATAGTGAGTTCAGTAGCTTATTTATCTTGGGTCAAAAGAGAAAAAATCAAAAAATTGTTTTAGTGGGTCTGCTAATGGGTTAAAGTGGGTAATGTAGGCAAGTTACTGTTCTGTGCACAGATTTTTGTCTTATCAGCAAGTTTTCTCAGCTTATTAACAAGCTGTTAACAGCTTATTTAGGTCAGATATGGGGGGCAAAGGTTTGTCAGCCTGGTGAACTTGAAATATCCAGAAGCTCTTGGGTTAAATCCTTCTGCAACCTATTGAAAATAAGCTCCAAATAGCCCTCATCACCCTGTTTCTACCATTGCTTAATTTCACCTTTTTCTAGTTTTAAGGATCCCCCTAGTGTAAATGGTTTGTTAGTGAACACATGTAGACATGTAGTAGTACATATTTCTAGTAAACAATGTTATATATAACATTTCTGACTTGAATTTGTGATGTGCCTGATCAGGTCTGATCAGGTCTGGAGTTGGAGGTGAAACCAGTGAGGGTAGACCTTGGAGAAGTTTATTCCTATGGTCAACCGAAAAAGTTATAAAGATGGCTGATGTCATGGAGGAGAAATGGCTACCGGAGGGGGAATATGTGGTGGACGCTGAGTTGGAATCCGGCGATACGGATGATGTCTTGTCTAGCAATGAATTTGAAACCACTAATAGCCCGAAAGAAGTTCATGGCCGCAACTTGGACAAAAAGAAAGGTAATTTCATGAACTTACCCAACTTATTCATTTAGCAGCGCTTTTTGTGAAAATAAATTTTTGGGTAATTAATATAGTTTAGCAAAAATGTTCATCGCAAATGTTAGTTGGTTTTGTTTTTGACAAAACAAGTATAGAAGTTTCGGACATGATGAGATATTCTTACAAGACTGCTAATGTTAAATTCTATAGTAGAGTCTGTAATTCTGTTTTCTTCGTTGTATTCAAACAGAATCATGTTTAAGCATGTTTTGGGCTATCGGGAAAAAACAAAACGATCCGAAAGCAGAAGATCCTCAGCAACCAAATCCAGTGTCCAATGGAAAAGGTGAAGTTTTCACTGTTCAATGTCTTCAAAAATAGTTTGCATTACTAACTTAATCAAGAAATGGATCTAAACTGAAAACAAGTAACATAATGGTTTGGTTTGTAAACAGATTACAACGTGCTAGGATGTTTTTCAGGTCTGTAGAACAGCTTAAAGTAGGGGTCTCAGGGCTGTTGTGCTGTTTGATTGTTGTGTTTGAAGAAAATGGAGAAAGAGCAGTTGGAGAAGAAAAGGCTGAAGGAGGCCAAGGAGAAAGCCGAGAAAGAGAATAATCACAACTATTGCTAAGGTCTCCCTGGATTTAATCCGGGGTTGTTTAATTATACTATTTGTATTTCTTTTTGGTTGGTTTTAAGTGTAATCATACAAGGGGCAGTTTATACTTGGTTGATTCAATATTATGAATTGCTAAGGGTTTTTATAGATCTGTGTATTGTAATGATAATAATGACAACTATTGCATTAATTTTGATGCTAAATCTGAAAAAAAAAATTTTGGTACAAAAATTTCGAAAGAAAAAGGACGATGGATGCAATTTTTTCTAAACGACAGGGACCATTTATGTAATTTAGCCTAGGGACGATGGATGCAATTTTTGCAAACCCACAAGGACCATTTATGTAATTTAGAAGGGTAAAATGGTCATAATACTCAATTGAAGACAAAAATGTCAAGTTTAATGTCTAGAAGAGCTATTTTTTTTGTTCGCTACGTCGAACTGACATTTGTGACAAGTATGATGCTTTAATAAGTTATTAGCCCTAGTTTTTAAATGCAGAAAAATTTACAAATAAGCAAAAAAACAAGTTTATATATTTACGTACCAAACCAGGAGTAAAAGATTCAGGACCTCCAGTTTTAGTCATGCGAGCACGCATGTAAGGGTAACACGACAAATAAAGATTCTTAACAAGTACACCATTAGAACCTTCGGGTAGTTTAAGGTTAATCTTTTCAGATGTTTTAAGGATCATGTCGGATTCTTTAGGAAACCCTACAACGTAGTCTTTGAATATTATTTGTTTGTTGGTGATCATTTGTTGTTGTTCCATGATGAAAATGTTTTCTTTTTTTTCGGCTTGAAGGTGAAGAGATAGAGATAGTCAAATGGTGTTGTAGTGCATGCGGTGCCATTATGAATGTTTAATTCAAACATGTGATGTACTATGAAGAGATGTGAGTGGATATGATTGATTGAGTTAACATGTTTGTATTATGACCATGCAATCTTGATATTTTGATAAGATTAAAAGGAAAGAAAGAGAAATGATACATAGGCTTAAAACTTGACTTACAAGTGGACTTAAAAATATTTGGCAAAATTCTGATGCGTTGTAAAATAAGCGAGTTCTTGTCTGCAACCATCAGGATTTTGTCAAGTGTTTTTAGATCCACTTTTAGGTCTAAGTTTTAGGCCCATGTATCATTTCTCGGAATCAAATTATTATGAAAAGAGTAACTTGCAAACACCGTCCTTATGTCCAAATCGCAGGTGCAGTTTAATAACTTTAAATGGGGGCAGTTTATACGGACCCCCTATAAAGAGGTTTCCAATCATTGCACGCATCAGAAGATTGTACAGTGTGCATCACGGTGTTGTACTATTTGAGGAACTCACGGTTTACTTTTTGTCAGGGGAGTTTAATAACTTTAAAAATGCATGAACAGTCTTTGCGAGGAACTCCCGGTTTACTTTTTGTCACGGGAAAAAGTGAAATGAATGGGTTGAAACTGAGACTAGTTCATACGTATTTCAAGTACGCTAGGTATTTTTAGAAGTGTATTCACGCTATAAGCCGGTAATGAAGATGAAAAAGACAACGACCTGAGGCGCGGTTTTGAACTTCAGATAGTTTTGAGAAATGTGCGTGTGGATGAATAAAAATGAGGAAAAAAATGCATCCTAAAAATGAAAGCTTGTAATTTCAGGTTTATTTAATACCAAAACTATATATTTAATAACTAGTAAAATAAATATATCAAGGCAACATCACAATGACCACATATTGCACAAATTTATTCCATACAATCCCACTCTTTGACCAAATTAAACCAAAAAAGTATTCATAGTAACACCATTTAGCCTAAAGACATAGATCACTCGCGCGCCACGACCACCACTTGCTTTCCAATATTTTTTCCAGAATGCGTACCAATCAAAGCCGCGGGTGCATTCTCGAGCCCTTCTACAATGTCTTCTATGTAATTTATCGTGCCATTTTTAATTAAGGGTATAATCGTTTCTAGATACTTTTGGTACTTGTGATAGTGATCAAATACAAGGAACCCTTGCATGCGCAAACGTTTTGTTACTATCTTATTAAGGTTACGCACCCCCTCCCCTTGCTCCAAATTGTAATGTGAGATCATACCGCAAGCTGAAATTCGGCCATTTAGTCTCATGTTCAAGAGTACTGCTTCCAACATCTTTCCACCAACACTATCAAAGTAAATATCAATTCCTTTGGGAAAGTACCTAAAACATAAAAAGCACCATCTTAAGAAACTAGAGATGTTAAACCAAACATATTTATATGGAAACCAGTCGCTTTTATTGTACTCTATGGATAATGGGTCAAAATGGTCAAATGTTACCAAAAAAACTATTGAACGAGTCAAACGGATCAAATGGTTAAACATGATAAAATTTGCCTTACGTGTTATAAGCAATTTTTTTTACTTAAACCCGTTTTGACCCATTACTGGACCACACCAACTTGTTTATCTGCTCCTACAAATAACTAATATTTTAATGGTTTTGCTCTATTTTGAATGACAACTATGGTTCAAACAAACCTCTTAAGAGCAGCGTCAAGATCTTGCTCTTCCTTGTAGTTAAAAGCCTCATTAAATCCAAATTTATTCTTGAGCAAATCAACCTTGGGTGATATAGCACACATAAAAACGATCAAGACGAAAAGAAAACAATAACTTTCAAACTTGAAACATTAGGAAGAAATACTTAAGGTGTCTGCGTCATACAACGCCAATCAGAAGACAGAATCATAAGCTAACGTCACTAATTTTTATAGTGGAGATAAATTAACATGAGCCTAGTAATCATATAAGTATAAATATTCAAAAATGTGAAAAGCACGAACCTTTTCGTTCGTACCAGCACTCCCAACAACGTAGCATCCTGACAGCTTAGCAAACTGACCAACCAGCTGCCCAATTGCACCAGAAGCAGCCGAAACAAAGACATACTCTCCTAACTTTGGAGCACAATTATCATAGAAACCGATATAAGCAGTCATACCAGACAAACCTATACAAACATCAAAACAAAGAAAATCCAAAGTTAAAAGACAAGGTCATAATTAAAGAAACCTATTCTACACTTCCCTTTTCAGAACATTAGCATAAACTATTTAAAGTTTACTAACATACTTTTCAATAATGATTTTTTTTTTTTTTTTTTTTTTTTTGATTAACCTGGGTTCCGACTCGACATTGCGAGCCGACTAATCCCATAAACCAAAAACAACAGAATGAATTATTGAAAATTATACACTGAATACTGTTTATCAAGTCTTAATAAATCTTAGCATGCAGTTATGAGGCTATACATACTATATTCATCATATAAGACATCAAGACACTCCCTTATTATAATAACCAAGGATTACGGTATAATATGAATCTGGCCTACTATTAAAGCTCCTAGTGTACATTACATGTTTATTAACAACCACAAACAACTCAAATAGAATTCATACCAAGGATTCCGATATAATATGAAAGAGGCACATCAGTATGTTCAATCTTGAAAAAATCCTCAGGAACATTGATAATGCTATATTCCTCCCATCCGGTAGTTCCCCAAATTAGGTCGCCTTTCTTAAAGTTTGCATGCCCAGATTCAAGAACTTTAGCTACTCCATATCCTGTTATAGGCTGCAAGGTGGTAGATTACATCAAATACAACTTCCACAGTAATAACTCATTTGACCTTAAATGTCAAAAAATTATATCCAACTATGAAACGAAAGTAGTAGATAAGACTGGTAATTCATATACGTGTGTAATGTATCAACTATGCCAAAAATAAGAGTAGAAGCACCTCCCAATTTCAAAACGGAAGTAGACACTCTATATGTGACTATACAAAAACAAGGCACATAATTACATAAGGTTTTATTGTTAACCTCAACTAATCCAAAGCATAATTACATAATTAGGTTTAGGCTACATAAGCTCTTTTTCTTCATTGCACAACAAAACTTGTGTGTGTATTATCTCTTTCTCTCAGTTTTGTATAAAGCAATTTAGGGTTTGTTCATGTGTAATTTATTTATTTCTTTTGCAAGTTTTGAACTTCAAACATTTTCTAGTACTGTACCTGAGTTGATATGCAGTTATAAAATAAAGAGGTGGTTGAATTTATAATCAGTTGTTTGTGATCTTTAATCTCCTTAAATAAAAGATTATTTGGTATCAGAGCCACGGTTGACTCTTTACTAAAGGTTCATCGTTGTTTTTATCATTTAAATTTTTTTTTAGGGTTTCATCAAATTTGGAGGTTTTACAGTTTGATGTTAGTTTGTAATTCAACAAGTGTTGAATCGTGTTAATATGTTGTTTTGAGTTGTTAATTTCAGGCTTCCATAAATTAGGATTTCTTGATTTTTGGGGGTTTTTTAAAAATGAGAGAGTTTTTAAGTTCTTTGATATCTTTATCGTCTTATTGGGTTAAGATCTGGTTTGTGGTATTTGTATTAGTCCAAAATTGATAAGTTTAAACTAAGGTTTTTTGTATCAAATCCTAATTCAAGTTTTGTGGCATTTTAATTGTTGCATTGTGAAAGATCTTAGGTCTAATTGAGTCAATTAGACTGTTTTCATGAAAAACCCTAATTTTCCAAAATTATGGTTTTCTTGTTTTTCAAATCTGTGTTATTTTGTTATCATTCTTGACCAATATAAGTTATTTGTTTGTATTTCAGGCTGTCTTCCGTTGTGATATTTGATTGTAAGGAAAGATCATCTTGATCTTGTTGCTTTGCTAGGACGTGTGCTTTGCAGCACCTCTCTAGGTGTTTTTTTTAGGTTTTTTAGATATTGGTTGATAGGTTAAGGGATTTGTTGATTGAGAAGTTGTTGGTGTTGTTTGATTGAAGGAGGTTTATTTGTGTTTGATTGGGTGTTTGGTTTGGGCCTTTTGATTGTTTGTTAGTTTTCATATTGTTTCTGTGTTAGTTATTATTAATTGGTCTGGTCAAAATAGTGGACGGTGATAATTCTGATAAGAATAAAAATAAAGGGTATGGGGGTTCTGGTTCAAGTGAATTCCACAAAAAGGTGTAGATTGGCGGGAACACCCTGACCCCAGGTGCTTTTTGGCACCAGCCATTGTCCACCCCACAAGGAATAGCTCCGGCAACTCTCCTGGCCTAGTGGGGCACCAACTGGAGTGAGCACAAGCCAAGACTTGGACCCCTGAGCTCTTATTCTACAAAGTCTCTCCAGTGTGCCCATAGGTTTTGCGGAGGTGGGTACCTATATGAAGCAAATTCCAAGGATGGGACTTGAACCTGGGTCTATTGACTCAAGCACAAGTGTTCCAGCCATTGGACTAATGCTTCATTGGTTCTGGTTCAAGTGAATTAAAACTTAGTGATTATGATCATTTGTTTTTACATATAAATGATTATAGTAGTACTCCACTAATTACTTTTAAACTTGAGGTTATTGAAAATTATAAGGTTTGGGTCTGCTGCAATAAAGCTAGCTTTACATAGCGAAAAATAAACTTTGTTTTATAATTGGAAAATGTATGAGACGAGATGATGATGATGTTTTAAAACATGAACAGTGAGACATATGTAATTTTGTTGTTTTATCTTGGATTCTTGGTTGCGTTACTCAAGATTTGTACTTGGGTCAAATTTATTCTTGTAATGCTAAAATTGTGTGGAATGAATTGGAAGAAACTTATAGTAAAACTGATGAGTCTATGATTTTTAACATGCACTATAAAATACATACACAATTTGGTATGCCATTAGCTGATACTATCATAAGTTCAATTTTCAATGGAGACAATATGATTCTTTGGTTGATTTGCCTAGGTGTACTTGTGACACAACATATAAGCCAAAGAAGCCTGACAGCTGATTAGGCTTATGTAGTTTCTTTTGAGACTTGATGATATGTTTAGTAATGTTAGGAGTAATATTTTAATCACTGATCCTTTGCATTATGTTAAGTCTACTTTTGCTACGCCGTCTAGAAATGATTCACATATAAATTCTAATGTGGATGCTTCTAGTAGTAGATCTAATTTATCTAGAACCAACGATGATTGGTTTACCAATAGAAATAATCAAAACAGAAGGTTTAATAGAGGTCCTATTTTGGTTTGTAAGCATTGTAACATGAATGGCCATACAATTGATAAGTGTTTTGAGTTAGTGGGTTATCCTCCACGTTTTGAAAAGAATCCTAAGGCTGCTGTTAATAATGTGTCTGCATGTAGTTCTGGTACTAATTCAAGTACCTCTCATACTTTGACTAGTAATCAGTATCGAAAATTGATGAATTTGTTGAGTAGTTCAGGAACCGATACTGCTTGTGACATTCAGGGAAATGTTACAAGTATACCTATTGTTTCCAATCATGTGTTTTGTTTTGTATCATGTGGATTCTTTAATTTTAACTCTGATATAAGTACTTATGGTGCTGATATTGGTTGGATTATTCATTCTAGGTAAGTCAATGCATGACATATACTGCAATGGTTTTATTCAAAGTTATTGATGTTTCTCACTTAAATATTACTGTTGCACATCTCAATAGGACTATTGCAAAATTTAACCAGGTTGCATCTTTTAAACTTACTAAAACTTTGATTATTCATGGTGTGTTGGTTGTCCCTAGTTATCATGTCAGTCTTTTATCTGTGCATAAAATTGCTAGTGCTAATAAGCTGAGTGAGACCTTTAATGAAATAAACTGCCTTATTCAGGACTCTGCTCAAAAGTCCCAGGTGAGGACTGGTAGTATGGTTGGTGGTTTATATTTTCTTGATTAAGGTAAGAAACATGTTAACAGTAATGCTAAAACTTGTGTTGTGTCTAAATGTTTATGACATAATAGATTAGGTCACCCCGCATATCAAGTTTTGAGTGTTTTAAAAATAAAATTGACCTAGGAGAGTTCACCTCTTATCTTAGTGAAGTTTGTCACAAGGCTAAACAAACTAGAGAGCCATTTACTCTTAGTAATCAAAAAACCAATGAGTTAGGGCAACTTGTTCATCTTGATGTTTGAGGCCTATATATGGTCAAAAAGTAGATAAGGATTTAAGTATTTCCCCACCATCGTTGATGACTTTAGCAGGGTTGTTTGGGTGTCAATGTTAAAAAGGCACATATGAGGTTTTTTCAAATATAATTATGTTTTTCAACTTGATTAAAACTCAGTTTGGTAAAATTGTTAGAATGTTAAGAAGTGATAATGGAACATAACATGTGAATAAACAGTTTAACAGAATTTTTGTGAATCAAATGGAATCATACATCAAACATCTTATACCTATACCCCTAAGTAAATTGGTATTCTTTGAGAGGATACATAGACCTTTACTTAATGTTATTAGGGCACTCATGTTTCGAGGGGGAAGGGGCATACCTCTGAATGTGTAGATTGAATTTGTTCTAACTGTTGTGTATTTAGTTAACAGGTTACCATTTGCTGTCCTTTTAGGAAAAAGTCCATATGAATTAATACACAATATAGAACCTAATTTCTATCATTTTAAGTCTTTTGGGTGTCTATGTTATGCAAATGTACTTAATAATTTTGATAAGTTTTCTACAAGGTCTGAAAAATGTGTTTTTATAGGTTATTATCTGAATACAAAGGGTATAAAATGTGTTGTTTAGATTCTAAACACGTTTTGTTTAGTAGAGATGTAAAATTTTATGAAACTGATTATCCTTTCAAAAATGAATCTTTAACTAAAGATTAATTAAACGATATAAACAGTTTATTTTCTTTTATAACCAAAGATCTAATGAACCCTATGATGATGAAAGAGATAATAGTAATAAAGATGATGGCATTGATTCATTATTTGAGGTTAATGCAGAACCTAACAATAGTCCTACTGTTATAGAGGGTTTTGCAGACCTGTAATGCTTCTACCAATGATGAAAATGTTCAATCTCCTACTACTTCTAGTACTGTAGAGAACATTAATACACTTGGCAATATAAAGCATAAGGTAACTCAGATGATGATAATGTAACTTCTAAAGATGTAAATAACTAATCTGAGGGTGAAGATTTCATAAACTTTAATCTTTTATTTGGTTAAGATGAAGGTGACCTATAAAGTGTAGCAAATGTGGAGTCTATTAGGAGATCCAATAGGAAATATAGGGGGTGTTTGATTGCTGCTTAATAGAATGGGTCAGCGCTGAATGCTGAAGCAGGCAGCATTAAGTGTGTTTGACTGGCAAAAAAGCACACCTCTGAATGAGCTATATGGCTCTGACCGATTCCACCAAATGTGTTCTCTAAACCATTAAGCGACAAACTTTTAAGCTACTCTATTGTTTCACATGCATCTTTTTGTTTATCATTTTTTTATTCTCTTTTTTATTCACATGTCACTATCGTCATTTGTTTACTTTTGTGTTGTCATGTCCTTTTATCCAAGCACAGTGTTTTTCAATGGGAGCTACTATTGAGACGGGATCTACCCCTTAGGTAGGTCCCCTTTGTCCTCCCTCTCTCTTCCACGTTACCCCTTAGGCTGCCGACTGCCACTAGTGGGCCCCCTAGGCGCAGGTATTTTTTTTTTTTTTTTTTTAAATTTTATTTAAATGTGTATAATTTATTTTGTGTGGTATATTTAATTTGTGTAGTGTTTTTATATGTATAGTGTATTTATTTGTGTGGTATATTTAATTTGTGTAGTGTTTTTACAAACTTTTTTTATAAACTTTTTTTTATATACTTTTTATAAACTTTTTATAAACTTTTTTTTATAAACATTTTTTATAAACTTTTTTTTATAAACTTTTTTTATAAATTTTTTTTATAAACTTTTTATAAACTTTTTTTATAAAAAGTAACGTAAAATAAATACCATATAAAAACATTACACAATTAAAAACACTATACATATAAAAACACTACACAAATAAATACACTATACATATACCTAAACACTACACAATTAAATTAAAAAAAAAAAAAATGTCATTTGCATATATATCCCTTCAAAGATGCAAAATTACATATATATCCTTTACATGCATAAAATCCATTGTAATATGTGCATAAAAAACTTGTAAAAATGATATATATGAAATTATTCATCTTTAGAGGGATATAAATGCAATTCCCAAAAAAAAAAAACAAACAAATGGTACAGCCATGGGGACCCACAGCCAATGGGAGAGAGAGGGGGACAAGGGGACAAGAAAGTACCCCTAGTTACTAGGAAGGGTTAGAATAAAAAACTAGGTACCGTCAAAATAACCCACCCCTTTTCAATATGGAATAGCTGACACATTCACATATATATTTTCAAGGGAATTGATACTCACACTACACTTTTTGATTCATGCACCACTAGTTGTGCATTACAGTATTGTACTGTACAATACTGTAATGCACAACTAGTGTTGCATGAATCAAAAAGTGTGGTGTGAGTATCACCTCTCTATTTTCAAAGACCGGTCATGATATGATGATTTTGGTTCTTGTATATGTTGGTTCTTGCATTTTTTAATGCTACGTATTTTGGTTTTTGTGTTGTTTTAGTGAAAAAATATATGCCATTATGCCTTTATAATAATTATAAATGATTGCCATGAAAAATTAAAATCGTAATTTTAGACATTCAGAATATTGAATCATACTAGCTATCAAATAGTCAAAACAAAATCATACAGAGCTTTTGAATCATTCAGAAAACAAAATCATTCAGTGCTAAATCATTCTGTTTTATCAAACAGCCCCATAGTTTTCCTAGTAGACTGCAAGATTATGAATTAGAAAGGTTAAATATGGTATTATTAGATATGTCAACTATGCTAATCTAAGTTCTGAAAATTATTCTTTTGTGACTAATTTAAATAAGACTGTTGAACCTAAGACACATAGAGAGGCTTCAAATGATAACAAATGGGTTGAGGCTATAAATAATGAGATGTAAATAGAAACAATGATGTAAATAGAAACAATACTGGGAAATATATGATTCTAATGGTGCAAATGGACATATAAAATTAAGTATAATTCTAATGGTGACGTTAAAAGGTACAAAGCAATGTTAATTGCTGAAGGGTATAGTCACAAAGAGGACATTGACTATGAGAAAGCAATTTCAAAAATGGTGAAAATGGTGACTGTTAGGTGTGTTTGAGTCTTGTTGTCCAAAATAATTGGTATATTTTTCAACTTGATGTGAATAATTCTTTCCTTTATAGTGACATGGTTGAAGATGTTTATATGTCTTTGCAAAAGGGGTATTTTGTTGATGTTGATCAAAGAGTTTGCAAATTAAAAAACTCTTTATATGCTTTAAAACAAGCTCCTAAAAAATGGAATGAGAAGTTAAATAGTATTCTGTGTGAGTTTACTTTTAATCAAAACAAAAATGATTATTCATTGTGTGTGAGTTTGCTTTAATCAAAACAAAAATGATCATTTATTGTTTACAAGATCTGAAAATGATGTTTATGTTGTATTACTTGTTTATTTTGATGATATTATTTTAACTGATAATAAAATTGATGAAATTAACAAGTTTAAAGCATTGTTGAGTTCTAAATTCATGATTAAAGATATGGGTGAGTTAAAATACTTTTTAGGAATAGAAGTTATAAAACGTGAAACCGATGTTTGTTTTTCTCAACGAAAATGCTATTTGGACCTATTGAATAAGTTTGGTATGCTGGGGTGTAAACCACTTTCTACTCCTATCGAAGTTAAACCAAATAAAACTAATGTGAGAATTATTGATAAAAATGATTATCCATTAGCTAAAATAAAAAGTCAAATATCCGTATAAAGGATACAAATGATTTTTTTTAAAGTTTTTGAAAATATTCCATAAGATCAGGTATGTTGGTGCATAAAAAGTTGGTGAAGGAAGTTTTTCTAATTTTGAATTTTAATACGTTTTTCTAATGGACAAAAAACAAAATTTTGATGTACAAAAAATTTTGATGCAAAAAAAAAATTTTGATGCACAAAATTTTTAATTTATTATACTGCGATGCGCAATAAAATTTTGATGCAAAAAATCAAAAGAAGTTAGGTTTAAAAACGAAATTTTGATGCACAAGAAAACGATTTATTGCGCAAACGTGTTTTTTTATATTTTTCGGCAAAACTATCAACTTTTAGAAAAACTACTTTTACAACTTTTTTATGAACCAACACATACCCGATCTTGTGAAATTTTTTTGAAAATTTTCAAGAACTTTAAAAAAAAAAATCTTTTGTAGCCTTTATATGGATATTTAACTTTTTATTTAAAAAATAACTTTCAAAATGCACCCTTAACCTACTTAATAACTTTAAAAACTACTCGAAAGTTTGTTTAAACCACATGATCCATAGACATACAATTCTATGAAAGTATGAATTATATATAAATAATTGATATTATGCTACAAACTTTATTTACCAAATATCTAACAAATATTTATCAATTTCTTTAGTAAAAAATATACCGTCAAAAAGACTTCTGAATTATGAACAAAATGGGCCAATATTAATATACTTTTGACATACGTATAATTTTATATTAAAATTTAAATTAAAGCCCCGCCGCAACGCGCGGGTGCTATCTTCCTCATTAAAAATATTCTTGCACCCAAATACCTAAATATTTTATTACAACAAAAACAAATCCCTAAGACAAATAAACAAATGTTACATACCGAACCAGGAGTATAAGACTCGGCATAACTTTCTTCAGTTTTAGTCATACGACTAGTCATGCCAGGTTCACACGACAAATAAAGATTCTTAACAAGTACACCATTAGAACCTTTTGGAAGCTTGAGTGTCATGGTTTCAGATGTTTTAAGGATCATGTCGGATTCCTTAGGAAACCCTACAACGTAGTCTTTTAGTATTATTTGTTTGTTGGTGATCATTTGTGGTTGTTGTTGTTCCATCATGAAAATGTTATTTGAGGGTTGAAAAGGTGGATTTAAAAGTGAGGCTCTCGGCTAGGAGGATATATATAAGACTGGGATGAGTTCCTGTGAAAATGCTTGTCAAAGTAAAAAACGTAGGAGATAACAAGAAGATGCCACCTGTACATCCCCTTCAAGGGTAACTGCAATATTACTAAAGTGTCAAATTACGAAAATAGCCCTCCACCAATATTATCTGGGCTTTATAACTTTATTTTATTTACAAAAATGTCACACTCATCTTTAGCATTTGATCAAGTCAAAGTAGGTGTTTTATTTGAACTCATCCCATAACTATTTCTTAGAAGTTACTTATTGTTATTTATGTTTAATACTCTATTTGACGAAATATAATAGCTAATATGTAAGTTATTGCATTTAATCATATAATTGCTAGTGTAAAAATAATAATAAAATTCAGGGTTTTTTTAGTGAGAAGCCGTGAGTTTTAAGGGTTTTCTTTCGCGGGTCTTTCCTAGTGGTTCGGGTCCCGATGTCTACCCGTTTTGGATGGTTTAACTCGGGAGTCAGATTTTAAATGTGATGTCGTTTTAGAAAATATTTAAATAAATAAATAAACGTTGAACACTGTGAGTTTGGTAGAGCATCGCATCTAAAAAGAACTATTAATAAGATATCCAATGGGAAATAGGTCGGGTTTATGGAGCATCTTGCCCCTACTTCATTTAGGTTGAATGCAATGGTAGACTTCGACTTCGATTGACCGATCGGTCGAGATCGGTCGGACCGTTGTGGACTTAGGTCGGGATCGATCGCATGGAAAAAAAAACAAAGACCTTGGTCGGGTGAACGACCGATTGAAACACATTCAAAAACTAACCGTTTGAAATTAAAAAAAAAAAAAAAACATTTTTTTTAACTTTACCCCTTTTACAACATTATAAATACAATCTGAAACTTATTTTTAAACATACAATTTCAAACACAATTCAAATAACTTCTCATCAAAATTCATCATGTCAAGCAAAAAAACTCCCAAAGTAAAAACCCCACGATCCTTACTACCACAAAATTTCTCGAATTTGAATTTCTTGCCGGATCCAAATTTTCAATTAACCGGTATAACACTACCTCCAAATGTACGTATTCGCTTTCGTGCACCCAATTTTTGAATATCAAACACGACTACCACAACCAACACAAAATCAAAACACGTTTTACCTTAATCATCATAATCCCGATTTTCACCAATCACCAAGTGGGTCGTCCTATCATCCTACCATGGATTTCTCGACGTTTTCCTAGCCAAATCAAGTGTTTCCCCGCTTGAGCGTATTAATCTTGATGCGGATATGGAGCAGTTAATGCAAGACTATCTGACTCAACATTAATCGACTCAAAACTATCCGACTCAACATTATGCGAGTCAACATTGATCGAGTCAAGATGTTTTGATGGGGCAAGGTTTGGGTCACGGTTCGCACCACGGTTCGTTTCAAGGTTTCATTTCGGTTGAAGACGATGATGGTGTGGAAGAGACGTCACCCGTCAAACCAAAGAAGCCTTCGAGACGTGCTACAAAGGCGAAGGCCCAATCCAAGGGCAAGAGTGTCGCAACCCAAGAGCCAAATCCCAAACCATGGACAAAGGCGGAAGAGGTCGCGCTGTGTAAGCTTGGACTCATGTGTTAGATAATTCCGAGAAAGGAAACGCTATCGGTAGGTTGGGGTTTGGGGATGAGGTGATAGCGTACTTTACAAATGAAAGTGGTTCATAGAGAACGTATGACTTGATTCTTTCCAAATGGAAGAATAGGAAACATCCAGTAGAATCACGAAAGTGGTGCAAATGACCACGATTCGTACCAAAAAGATCTTAGAGAATAAAAATTAATTTACCGTCATGATTTTACATTGGAGGAGTGTTGGAAAGTTTTGAGGAATAATACTGCTTGGAAGGATATTGAGATGCATTCTTTCATGAATAATAGTCGGAAGAAATCCAAGACTTCGAAAACCACCTCGGGGTCAACAAAAGGTGGTTTGTGTTACGCCCCTTTCCTGACTCGATTTTTTTTAACACTTGATGGTATTAGTCTAAAATAGACCCTTTTATACTCTGAGAAAGACTCATTTCCTGCATACCCTTGAAATAGACCCATTTACATCTATTATGGACCCACTTTCTTGGTACTCTAAAATTGACTCATTTACCACTAAAATGGACCCATTTTCTGCAGAATCCTTTAAAGGTTAGTATTAGTCTATACCAGACCCATTTATAGTCTAAAGTAGTCCCATTTTCCCTACACCCTAAAATAGACCCATTTGCATCTAAAATGGACCCATTTCCTGCACACTAAAAATGACTCATTTGCAGTCTAAAATAAACTCATTTACCTCTTAAATGAACCCATTTTCTATTACTCTAAGAGTGATTCATTGCAGTCTAAAATAGACCCATTTACCTTCAAAATAGACCCATTTTCTGCACACTTGCATATTTTGACCCATGTTCTGGAAAATGACTTATGCCACTTTAACAATACATGAAAACTTCCAGAAATAATTAGTACGTTAAAAATATCATATTCATAATCATTAACCCGTTTACAACCCAAAATGGTTATAATTACGCATTATCCAAAACACCTCTTAAAGACCAACTATAACATACACTTTAACCAATTAAACCATAACTATAACATACCATTGCCAACCGAGTACTATAACGATCATGACATACACTTGACACATGAAGAAACATTTATAAACCATTAAACGACCCAGACTCACGGGGGTACAACATCGACATTGAGCTCGGTATACTACCTACATCTTACTTCATACATCACCAATCTTTCACATAATCAATCAATGATCCCAATCCAAGCCATAGTACTTCAAAACAATGAACCCACAAGAACATGGCAACTATAACATGTAAGCGATAACGCTTAATAAGTAATTAGGCTAATACATGATAATGCTTCCATCATTACAAATGCATCAAAACACATCAAATAACACATAAGTATAACCAACTATAACACAATTAGCATTCCACACATACCTTAATTCTTCCATTAGGCAACTAACTCTATACCATTTAAATACTCGCATCCTTGGTCCATCTAGGCATTACTTAACTATAACAAAACATAACATAACGTGCATGATCACATCATATAACAATTTCCACATTAGTGACATAGTAACCAAATTACTTACCTTAGCATCCAAGCTAAACAATTATAACAACATCATCATCTTCATCATCAATATCCCTCATCATCCATAGCTAACATCTTAGTTACATAATTAACATGCACTTAGTACATAATCAAATAATTATAACCATAGCTAACATAACCAACCTCTAATCATCATATAATCATATCTTGATTATATGATGACCCAACCAATAAATTACTCAACTTTTACCCATAATAAAATTACCCAAAGATTACTATAACTCTTTTAATCAACCAAATGATCATAACATGATCACATCCAAAATTACTGATTTTGCCTTCAATTAAATTAAAGGGGCTTCACCTCATAGTACTATAACACCTTACTTTAAGTTTAAAACCATAATTACCCAAAACCCCCAAATTGGGTGCATGAACCCTAATTTACAAATTACAATTAATACATCACTTGGATACTTACTTGTATAAGGATTAACATTAAGACTTCAATACTTGATATAACACCTTAATCCATCATTAAATTGGTCTCAAGACCATCTACTCTTTTTCCCTCCAATTTCATTCACGACCCACACCACACATACTTATTATTTCTTGATAGAAATGAAGGATGTGGAATTTTACAGAATTATGTAGGTGGTAACTTTGGCCATTTGACATAAATGGTCCCTCAAGTCTCGTTATTTCTATATTGGCCACCAATACTTCTATAACATATTTACAAAATGGCAACTTAGGTCCCCCTTCTTTCTATAACTATAACATAACATGTGGTAACTATTAGTTTTACTATCGGGTTGACTAGTCAATTTAACATTTGTTGACTAACCCAATCACGTTAAACCTTGGTCAATTTCATCTAAGGTGGGCCTATTTGTATCCAGGATACGGGTCTAACAGTTTGAATTTGCACAACGTGGATAATTCCGAGGAAGAAGAGACTCGAGAATCACGACCACAGGGTCGTGACGCATCCAAAAAGAAATCAACCGCCTCCTTTCGTGAGCCACATGCATCATTTGTTAGTTCGTTAGCCGAGAAGTACTTCGGCTTCAAGTCAAAATCGGGAAAAAAGAAGGAGATCTCAGAGGACTACATAAAGTTGAGGGAAAAAGAGCTGGAGATGGAAGAGGCAAGAAGTCGGCAAGCCTAGGAGTTTGAAATGCAGAAACATGAGCTCCAACGTCGGCAAATTGAAATAATGGAAAAAGCGAAACGGGACCAAGACTTAATTTTCTACAATTCAGCAATCGACCCAAATTTTCCCGAACGACAACGAAAGGAACTTATGGAAATGAAGGCACAATTCAAGATAATGTATAACTTAGATTATTAGTTTACGTTTTTAGCTGTCTTTGTAATGTTTTTATTATTTCAAGTATTGTAATGTTTCAATTTTGTTATTAATGAAGTTTAAATTTATTGTTTAAAAATTTTGAATTAAAAAAAAAAGAATTAACTTTAATTACGCCACTGTGGCAATTTAGTCGTCTCAAATCGTCGAAGAGAGAAAGCTGATGTGACATGATTTCCTCAGGTCGCCATTGTGTTCAGACTTAGAAGGTATGTATATGCATTCCCACAAATATATTATTTTTGACAATTATTCTCTTGTACAATGATTGAAAGAGCATTTTATTTTTTTATTTCTTTTTCTTATTGTGCTAGGATTAAATTGTCAAAAAGAGATATATAATGTCAAAGTGGAAGGTTACATGTACCCTAAAAATATAAGTGATACCCCCTCTCATTTTCATTGTCCCACTTAGTCATTCTAATTCATTGTACCACTTTAGTCATTGTAATTCATTGTGAATTTGTGATATGTGTTGTCGTTTATGAGTGTTAAATGGTTGTTGTGGTACCTTTCTTTTCATATGTGGCACATAGGCGTTGTTTTTTTTTGTTTTTTTTTTGAAATAAGTGGATTTAAAAGTAATTGGTCCCTTCTCTCTTGTTGCATCTAAATGAGGAGTAGTAGATTTTATTTAGCTTGGTGATATAAAGCATTTAACAAGAAAAAAACATTAAATTATTACTTGGTTTCACTTGCTTTAACGCTCAGACCATTTAACAATAAAAAGAAACGCCTCCTTAGTCATTGTAATTGTTTTAATAGTGGTTGTAGTTTCAATTACACACCTTGTTTCTTTGCAACTATGTATTTGATGAAAGGTTAGTTGGCCCAAACATGTCTTGTGAGTCGGATTCATTAGGGTTTTTTATGTCTTGTACTGACAAAATAATATATCTTAATTCAGGGGTTTTCATTGCCTAATGATATCAGAACAAGTCGATCAGACCTAGGCGGCTATGTTGAGCCGCCGTCTTTATACCACCCGTCAAACCTTAACTCACATCATAATCTCTAAACCCTAGTAACCCTAACTACCGTTCCTTCCGCTGAATACAATATTAGACGGCATTTTTTTTTTTCCTTTTCTTCACCAATTACACATCTACACCAACCAATAAAAACATCACCTTGCTTATGTGTTCTTTGACAAATTTGTGTAAGATTCTCTTTTCCCATGTGTTGTCATCTACAAGTTCTTCCACGTGTTGCCATCCAGAGTCAAATTCTCTTTAAGCATTGTCCATTAATTAATTCCCAACGCATATACTAACAAATTATTTATTATGAATTGTGTAATTTTTTAGTGGTGCACACGATTTTGTTAATAGTCCGTGATTGTGTTGCCGAAAAAAAAAAAGAATGTTTTTTATCTTTTCAAGTGAAGAATATATTGATTTATTCTTCGGGATATTTTGGTTTATCTTGATTCGGGATATTTTCGTTTTTCTCGTATGAAAAAAAAGAGATACTTTGGATTATCTCGGGTTATTTCGTATGAAAAAAAAAATTGGTTTTTTCAAGTTTATCAGTTCGTGACTTTCTGTTTTGAAGATCAGCCCGCTTACTGTCGGATGTCTTCATCAAATAACTAGTTATTGCTTTAATATTTTATTTTGTTTTCTGCTCCAGTTCGAGCTTTCGAAATTTCGCCGCTCGGACTGCGGGAAAGTATAATTTCTTTTTGGCATACCTGGGTTTCCGAATTGACATTGCGAGCTGACTAATCCCTGGGCGACTACCCTTTTGGATAGCCCGGAGTCATCACAAGTGAACCTCCGTGGCCAATGGGGGATTAAATTTCTCTCCAGGATTCGAACCCAAGACCTCTAAGCACTTTCGTCCTAAGAGGTTAAGCCCTTACCGTTAGGTCACCCCCATTAGTTGCGAGAGAGTATTAGGTGATAGGTTAGTTGGCTCGAAGCACATTGCTTGTGAGTTGGGTCCATTAAGATTTCTCTACGTCATGTACACTATAAATAGTGACGAAATAATATATCTTAGGGGTTTACATTGTCAAACACCATGGTCATAATTTACGCACCAAGTGTTTTTCAAAACTCTTTGTGACGTTGGTTACATGGGATGATGTCTCTTTTTATTTTAATAGTGGCCGTAGTTCGAATTAGCCACCTGTTATCTCTATCTATAAAGTGAAGCAAATCAAGGTTTTCATGTGCCAAGATTTCTTTTTAGTTGAATCATTTTAATGATAATTGTTTGTTAGTACTCCGTATAAGATTAAGATATATGATAGGAAAAGTGAACTTAAAGGGGTGTTTATTTTTCTCTTCTCGAGTCTAAATTTTAAAAAATAGAAAAGAATTAAATATGAAGGGCAAAATAAGGGATGACAATGCAAAGAAAGTGGTTATTGCGATTTGTGTTTTTGAGTTTGTATTTTAAGTAGCAAGGAAAGGATAAAGAACCTAACAAAATTACCAATATACTCTCGAAACTGTTGAGATTTTAGATCTAGTTAACCAGTAACATCTACGAGTACGCAGCGGATATTGGATCTAGTTAACACAATTATGTTAACACGTAATTAATAAACACATAATTTAATACAATATTAAATAATTAAAAGGGAATTAAGAAGGCTAACCTTGCTTGGCAATTGAACTCTAATAACGGAACAAGAAACCCTACAAAACCTTTAAGTGTCTAAAATAAACACCTTGAAGAGTATCACACACAAACCCGATTCACGTATACGTTCGATATAGCTAGTCGAGAACGTAAACTAAAAAAAAAACCAAACAACCTTTGTTGTCTCTTGAATAATCCCACGTCTGAAGAAAAACCCAAGGAAAACAGCTTCACAATTTTGTCGTGATGTACCAAGCTGGAAAACAGCTTATATGAGTCACCCGATATCGGACACGCCTTGTCCGATATTTATACCTTTTCTGTCCGAGAAGTAGCTCAACCAGAAAACCCAAAACCCTTATTCTTTGCTACTGATTTAGTCGACCAGGAAATAGTGTCAAAGAAACTTCTAAACTCTTGAATAGATAAGCTATGCAAGTTTAGATTATTAACAAACCAAACAACCCTAAACGACTAGAGATGTCGAATAGGATTTAGAAGCAGAATGTGTAAATCGTTTAGGATATTAGATAGTATGTGTTATGCATGTGATAATGTGTAGGGTATGTTTGCTTATATAGTCAAGCACCTCAAACCCTAGAAGGGGTGTATACTTGGTCGACAAGTCACAAAGCAAACCAAAACCCATTCATAAACTTGTACCCGATCAGTGTGAATTACAAGGCCCAAGGCTCCACACTTCAACGACCCAAATATTAACCTCAACAGCCCACGGGTCAGTTTTATTGATCGGGTCAACATCATGCATAACGGGTACAAATACATTCAAGTATTAGTTACGTTCAACAAGTATACTCGTGCTTATCGCGTGTGCCCCCATCGGCTCACACACATCTAGTTGCTTTGTCGTGTTTTAGAACTCCCACAAACCAACATCTCCCACTTGGGAGTTGGTGTGTCGAATGGCACACAAAACTAACGACGGACACGCCTAGCAAACGCTCTCACTCGCTTTTTAACTAAATGTGTGCGAGAGAATAGTTTAAGTAAAAGTTTCTCAGTATCATGGTCATTCAATGTCTTGCTTTAATCATCCTTTGTTATAGATACCATTAAACCATGGATTATGAATCTTTAATCATTCCATATAGTTTAACCATTTAGAATCTCGTTATAGATTTTAATTGAGATATACCAAATGTAATCAAGAATCATCTTGTATTACCCTTTGGGTCCGGAACGATTATCGATTAAATTTGGAGAGCGCCATGGTATCTTTATCGCACATATCAAGTGGAGTAACAAATTCTTTATTGACTACAAGCGGTGTGGATCGCTTCACATCACTCCGAAATATAGCTTTTATAACTACCTTGTTAGAGATAGCATTTTGCATATACTTACAAAAAGTGATATCCACACATAACAGAACTTACTTGCATCTCAAGTCTAAGGACGAAGATAACAAACCATTTTCAATATTTTACTTATGACAAGGATCCAAAAGTAAATGTTTGAAAGTTGGGGAATCCAATATGCATCTCTAGTGAATACATATGAGTTTGGCGGGAACAATTCGAATTCTCGTTAGAATTATAACCAACACTCACATTTGCCTTATCATAACAATATTCCCATATTGTTAACCGACAATGGACATATTTGAATGATAAATAATTTCATGGATTAAACATGCAAAAAATGGAATAACAGAATATATGAATATAATAACAAATATCTCGTATCTTTATTAATCAGAAAATAATAACTGTTTTACAACTCCAAATTATCCAAATACTAATTAACACACAGTTTACATGAGACTACTAGCAGGTACCAAACCTATTTCTCTAGTCAATTTAGAATGCTTAGGAAAATTCAAAGCTTTCATAAATGGATCAGCTAGATTGTCATCTGTGTGAACCTTTAATATCTTCACATCACCCATTTCAATGGTCTCTCGAAGATAATGAACTTTAGCGCGATAATATCTAGCACCTTTAGTGATTCCGCTTTCATTTGCTATAGTAATGGCTCCAGTATTATCACAATACATATTTATGGGTTCTTCAATTGTGGGAACAATGTTCAACCCGAAATGAATTCTGAATCCATACAACCTCTTTTGATGCATCACAAGCGGCAATATACTCTGCTTCAGATAGATGAAGTAGCAAAATACTTTGTTTAGTGCTTTTCCAATCAACGGCACCTCCATTAGAACAAATACATATCGGTCGAGATTTTAAGTCGTCCGGCATCTGTCGGATATCCGGCATCAGTGTAGCAAGAAACCACGAGCTCTTGTTCATCTTTCCTCCATAAACCAGAAACATATCCTTAGTATTGCGTAAATGCTTAGAATATTTTCCTGGCATCGATGAAGTTCACACGGATTACATTTGGAATCGGCTTGTCACATGCAATGCTGAGCGCAACATCGGGGCGAGTACATCTCACGGCATACATAATAGAACCTATAGCCGAAGCATAAGGTATTCTTTGCATCGCTCTTTTACGGCGGTGTTTTACGGCACCTTGTGATTTACTCAATTTAGGCTTATCTTGCATTGGGATCGCGTCACGTTTGGAGTTCTCCATATAAAATATCTTCAAGATTTTCTCAATGTAAGCACTTTGACATAAACCAATCAATCGTTTAGATGCGTCTCCGATAGATCTTAATTCCAAGAATATATGCAACTTCTCCTAAATCTTTCATAGCGAAACATCTTCCAAGATAGGATTTTACATCTTGTAACATTGGAATATTTTTTCCCATAATCAATATGTCATCAACATATAGAATTAGGAAAGTGATTTAACTCCCACTAGCTTTCTGATATACACATGGCTCATCTTGATGTTGAGAAAATCCAAATTTCTTTATCTCATCATCAAAACGTTTATTCCATTGCCTCGATGCTTGCTTAAGTCCATAAATGGAACGCTTGAGCTTGCATACGCGGTTAGGATATTTTGGATCAACAAAACCCTCAGGTTGCTCCATATAGACCTCTTCGTAAAGATGTCCATTGAAGAAGGCGGTTTTGACGTCCATTTGCCATATCTCAAAGTCATAGTATCTTTGCTATGGCTATGAGAATCCTTATAGCTCTAATGTCGCTTTCACAGGAGAAAAGGTTTCTTCATAATCAATCTCGTAGGTTTGAGTGAAGCCCTTTGCTATGAGACGAGCTTTAAAGGTGTATACCTTACCATCCATGTCGTCTTCTTCTTGAAGAGCCACTTGCGCCAAGCTGTCTTGCGGTTAGGAGGAAGCTCAACTAAGACCCATACATCATTGTCTTTCATGGATTGCATTTCCACATTCATCGCATCAAGCCATTTCTTGGATTAGGATCGGCAATGCGGCTTTATAGTTATTGGGTTCACCAAGATCCCCTAACTCATGTTCCTCGGCGTCAATGTATAAACACATACGGTCGAGAACACGGCGTGTCCTATTGGACTTTCGAATGGGAACAATATCACTTTGAGGTTCTTCAATTTCTTGATCATCCTCATCATGATGAATGCTAGTATCTAAAGAAGGATTTGTATCTTCTTATTGAAGTAATTCAAGATCATCCATACTCCCACTTGATTTAAGATCCATAAGATTACTCTCAAAGAACTCAGCATTTCGAGCAACAAAAACTTTGTTCTCGGATGGAAGATAGAAAGAATATCCCATAGTTTCCTTAGGGTATCCTACGAAGATACACTTAATAGCTCTAGGTTCAAGTTTTTTGAGGGTTTGGTAAGTGTATCACGCTTAGCAAGTGCCTCATAACCCGACGGACTTTTAAGTAAGACAGCGGCTTAGGGGCTTGCCGTGCCATACCATTATGGTGTCTTTTCAACCTTCTTAGTTGGAACCATATTGAGAATGCGTCAGCGAGACTCAAGGGCATAATCCTAAAAGGACTTTGGAAGAGTAGTTTGTTTCATCATAGAATGCACCATGTCAAGCGAGGGTTCGATTTCTCTCTCGGATACACACCATTGTGTTGTAGAGTATAAGGAGGAGTTCGATGGGCAATAATCCCATGCTCCTTAAGATGATCAAAAAACTCTTGACTCATATATTCACCTCCACGTCGATGCGTAGTGATTTTATGGTCTTCCCGAGTTGATTTTCTACTTCCTTTGAAACACTTTGAATGTTTCAAACACTTCATGTTTATGTTTACAACTAGTAAACATAACCATACCGACTATAGTCGTCGATTAAAGAATCACGAAGTAATTTGATCCTTGTCTTGAAGTGATTCTAAATGGGCCACATACATCTGAGTGTATAAGTCCAAGTAAATCTTTAGCCCTTTCCACTTGATGTGAATAAGGTTTTCTAGCCATCTTACGAGACATACAAGCAACACACTTTTCAAGAGACTTAATGTCGGATGAGTTGAGAAGTCCATCGTGTTGCAACTTCTCCATGCGTTTCTTGCTAATGTGTCCAAGCCGACCATGCCACAAGAGAGCAGAGTCCAAGTTAGTGTTGGCTCTTTTATTGCTTACATTAAACATAGAACTTTCATTTGTATTCGAACAAGACATTTCAATTTCAAAACACCATCACGAGGAATAGCAATAAAATAAACAACGTTATTCTTAGAAACTGAAATATAATTATTCGATTCAAAATAGTTAATAAAACCATCGTCATACAAGCGGAAACGAAATAATCCCCTAGTAATAGGGAGCATAATGACAATCTTTTAAAACAATAACTAATCCACTAGGGAGTGATAAATGATAGTTTCCAATAGTTTCAACTTCTGCGCGTTGACCATTGCCAGCATCTGGACTTAAAGCACGGTTTTGCCCTCTTGCCCTTAGACCACGAGTATTATTACGGATGTGAGTACCATAGCCGGTGTCATATACTAAGGATGATTTAGGGAAAGAGTAGAGTTCTATAGTAAAAATACCTGAAGAACTAACTACAAGAGATTGTTTCTTCTTTTTCATTAACTTCGGCGAGATCTTGGGGACAATTCCTTCTCGATGTCTGTCTCACCCTGCGTGACAGTAGCGTCCTTTTTTGGATTATCCTTCTTGGGTGGTGGAGGAATCTTGGGTTTGGATTTAGAGGTAGAAGCATTGTATGGCTTATACTCAGTAGCATAACCAAACTTCTTTGTTTCCATTCCGCGATTCCCCCCGCGGCCTTGAGCGATTTGTTATTCTTCTTTTGGTTTTACGGACCTTACCACCAGCATAATGGAGTGCGGTGCGGCATCTTTCTTCATGAGCGTCGCTCATGTTGCTTAAGCATAGCATGCAGGTTCATTTATAGTCTTCCCATCTTGTGCATATTAAAGTTACGCACAAGCGAGATGTACTCTTTTGAAAGACCGATTAGGATCAAACTAATTCCATAGTGGAGAGTAGCTGGGTGACCAAGGCGTTCCAAGCTGTCAATGTAGCTCTTCATCTTTAGAACATAGGAGCTAACCGATTGACCCTCTTCACCTTGCATGCGTGGAATTCACGCGTGCGGTTTGTAGAAGCTCTTGTTACGCTTGTTGGGAGAACATAGACTTAAACTCCTGAAGCATGTCATAAGCACCAAGATGAGTTAGATTTCGTTGGATCTCTAACTCCATGGTTATGAGCATAAAGGCAACTATGTCCTTTGAACCTTTGACCCAAGCGGTGTGGTGCAAGAGCCTCAGTAGGGCACGGGTGGCGGGGTAGCAACAGTCTTTGCAGGTATGGGATGCTCTAGTTAAGCTTCCTTATCTTGGTGATAGTATAATGCGAAGGCTGGCGATACAAATCAATGAAATTAGGTCGAGTGAGTTTTGTTTCTCAAAGAAACTCACAGTACTGAAGCTGTTTCGATTTAAGTAGTCATCTACAATTGAAAAGTTCAAATAATTAGTATTTTCGATAATTACATTCTTAAAGAATTAACTACCCAATTAATTACTAATAAGACTAAGATCCAACTTACAACCCCATTAATTACCATAGGTCGACGATTATATAAAAATGGGACAAGAGGTAGCGGGCGTTAATTAATTGCATAATCAACTCTTAGATTTATAAGATTGTTTAAGGCATTAGTATCAAGTAATAATGTCAAAAGCATGTTTAGTTCTCATCGTTATGCCGGGTCAGAATGCGACCCGAGTTAACTTCGATATAAGTCGACCAAGTATGAATGTGTAAAATAACCGAGAGCGACCGGTGAGAAATAATTACCATGGGTTGGAAAGGCCCTTAGGTCGACGAGAGAGTCAATCAAGTGCACGTGTCCAGAGTTGGGTGGCATAGACTTAATATTAACAAATAGGTATGCACACATAAATGTGGTAAAAGTGGTGTACAAAGAAGCATGCAAAACAACTTTGTAACACTAATTTTAAAAACTATTTGGTAATGACAACGTAGTGATCATCATGGTTCACGGTAGCTCAATCGAGCATTAGCGAGGCAAATGAGGACCGAGGTAAGCAAAGCATAACCTTAGACATCCTTTGGTAAGGCTGTGCTCACTTCTTTCAACCCCCTTTCTAGTTTGTTCTAGTGGGTGAGCCGTACATCCCAAGTGTCCATAGCGTCTAGTTTTAAATTCTTGAAAACGTGTTTCATATATTAGGTCACTTTATTTTACAAAAACAATTTTCCACGAATCAAATAGCAGTTCACAATGAGCATGGTATTTAGGCGTGTAAATAAAGACCAATATTAATGTTATGGTTACGATATGTATTATTCCATATTGCATACAATTAGGTGTCAAAACAAGTAATAATGCACATATAGGAATCACAAACATACAAGCATAAACATTAATATAAATAACCACATATTGTTCTGAGTCCTCTTTCGAGTCTTCCCCAAACGGAGAACCATAAGACCGTCACTAGGATCGCGATACCTAGATCGCCCCATACATCACTTAGAAAAGCAATTGAGTGGGTCTTGTGGCAGGAAAAACACATAAAGCATGGCAATCCCAATTAACAAGTAATTACATAATATGTGTATTTAAGTCAATATGTAATTCTAATTATCACAATAATTCTAATTAACAATTAATGAATACAAATTAACTTTTAATTCTAATTAGAAAGTAATTATTAATTTAACATGTAATCTTAATTAACATTTAATTTTACTTAACAAAGTAATTATAATTCACATGTAAATTAAATTCTAATTAACAGATTAATTCTAATTATCAATATAATTTTAATTTGTGTGTGACTAGTTATTATTTATTAAAATTGACAAGTATTGCATGTAATTGTCAAAATAAAAATAAAACATAATAACTACACTAGGTTTCATGCATTGCTTTTAAAACATGTTTATTAATATCAGGCGTGTAACGTAATACATAATCGCAAAGCGAGGTTATTTCGTGATGCCCTTGTTGGGATTTTAGATCTAGTTAAGCGATAACCTCTACGATGCGCATCGGATATTGGATCTAGTTAATACAATTATGTTAACACGTAATTAATAAACACATAATTTAATACAATATTAAATAATTAAAAGGGAATTAAGAAGGCTAACCTTGCTTGGCAATTGAACTCTAATAGCGGAACGAAACCCTCTGAAACCTTTAAGTGTCTAAAATAAACACCTCGAAGAGTATCACACACAAACCGATTCCGCATATCACGTTCGATATAGCTAGTCGAGCGTTAGAATAAAAACCAAACAACCTTTGTTGTCTCTTGAATAATCCCACGTCTGAGAAAAACCCAAGGAAAACAGCTTCACAATTGCGTGCGTGATGTACCAATTTGGAAAAGCGACTTATATGAGTCACCGATGATCTCCGGACCGCGCTTGTCCGATATTTATACCTGCTACGTCAGAAGTAGCTCAACGAGAAGCCCAAAACCCTTCTTTTTGCTACTGTTGATCGGCCGAGGAAAGCGGCGTCAAAGAAACTTCTAAACTCTTGAATAGATAAGCTATGCAAGTTTAGATTATTAACAAACCAAACAACCCTAAATGTGACAACTCGTACTTTCAGGTCATTTCTCAAAACAATTCATGCTTCACAATTTCATCATTTATCGTTAACTAGGTTTGAGTGTTCCAAATTAGTAACTTAATGGTTTATGGCCGAATTCATGATCATACCATCACGGACATTTCATATAGACTAAGTTTAGTCTACATTTCATTAACATCATTTTCATCATGTTAGTTCATTCATGACTTTGCATTTCACATTAAACGCGTAAATTTTATATTAAATAAACGTTATCGCGTAAGTTATTATTTGAACATTTAATCCAATACTTTCAAAAATTACCCCGATATATTTTTATACTTACATTTATTTTATAAAAATAATATTTTGAGTTTACCTAGTGTTTTAAATTTATTTTGTATATAAATCGTTAAATTTATATTATTATGACGCTTTTCTTAAAAACTACACGATAATTATTATATCACTCAAATTTTATAAGAAATGTATTTTTACAATTTTTATGACCTCAATATATTTTACTTTGATCTATTAAAAATTACTTTTAGCCAATACTACCCTAATTACTCAAGTGTATATAAAAGTTACAAGTTATCACTTATCTTAAACTACTTTAACTTATACATTTTTCTTACACATGTATATATGCAATTAATAAAAAAAAAAATGTATTTTTGATATACATCCCCAAAACCGGCAACCATAGGGGTGATGTATTAATGAGATTGGTAACATTTTTCTTACATATAGATCTACACTCAACCTTACTCTTACACTTCATTTCACAATCAAATAATTCAAGTTCAAGTCAAGATTGTTTTTCTCTCTTTTTCTTCTCTCAAAAACCGGCCACCCCAAGGTGGAAGAAGATTTCATCAAAAATTTATTAAGATCAAGTTTTAACAATCTAGTTACACTCTTATTAAAGGTTTTGAAATAAAAACCTAGGGTGTTTAGGTTTAATCCTTTGTTCTAATCACCTCATCAAGTAACTAGTAAGCATATCATTTTCATTTTACATCTTTCATTATCATTTCATATCTATTTCATCATTTTTGAGCAAAGCATGCAAGACTTATGGATATTTATACCATTTTTACATTGTTTTTAGAGTTATACATATATAAGTCATCCTATAATTTATCCCTTGTTATATATTAGTCTTGATGATGTTTAGGAACCCATGACACCCTAAGAAGGTGTATGGTAGGATTAGAATAGCTTTGGAGTTGTTTTGAAGGGATTGGAATAGGTTTAGTACGAGAAAAATTCATTTTGACAAGTATTAAAAAGTGGTCTGATCTTATTTTGTAATTCTGGAAAATCCGACTGTAGACATAAATTTTTGGCCTCGATATTTAGAAAATATACTTTAAAAAGCGAAGCAGCTTGGTAGTACAGGCGGATTAAAGCAACTTATAGCAGAAGAAGTTATGAATTTTTCAAGTTTGTGACCAGAAATTTTATATCCTGAAATTTCAGCAAGCTGTTTTGTGTTATGCGAGTCAAAAAGCGAGTCCTAAGCGTTATAAATTATTTCGACTTATCAAAAATATATTAGTATACTTTGTCTACGAAGCTAAGGGCGTATATCGTAGAAAGCGGTTTATAGCGACTAAAATATACACGTTTTCACAAAATTGCAGTAACTTTATTATTTCTGAAAAACTATATTATTTTTAGACAAGTGTTACGGTAAAACAAGTGACCATATTGAGGCTATTTTTAGCGTTGGCGTAGAACTCTTTGTAGCGAGATGTCTTCTAATAAAAGTCATCAAGTATATTTTCCAAAGCGACCAACCGTTTGTATAGCGGAGTTGTAATGAATTATTCTGTTTTAAACTTTGCGAAATTCACTTTTAAACAATATTTTGGACAAAATCACCCTACTTAACCTATATTTTCTTTATGAGCGAGACCTCTAGGATAAAACTTAAATGCAAAACTTTGAGTTTATGATACAAACTTTCCAAAACCGTTGAGTTAGTTTCCTAGCGTTCGGCGTACACCATTTACACGACTAGCTTTTGAGGCCATTTTGTCACTTTCATGAAATTTCCAGCGATATTATTTTCGACGAAAAGTTATAAATTCACAATAAATCATTAAGAAACTATTGTAGGATGACATTTTGACGTAAATACTTGCAAAGTAATTTAAGAATGGTCAAGACGTCAAAAGAGTATTTTTCGACGAAGAGTATTATTTTCAAAACTCACAAATGGTATAAATAACATACGAAATGCATGCATAACATTACATCATAACTTATTACGTATCATATCATTCACAATAGGTCAAGGTTAAAGTATCAGCTACATTTGAGTGTATCCTTTTGTCATCATAATCATTTACAGCGGTGAGTTTTCATAGCCCGATTTATTCAAGTTTTACTTTATTTCAAACCTCGAGGAGAATACATTGCACACCATTTTATTACGCTACCAAGTATGTCAAATTCATTGTATTGCTTAAGTTACCGCATTGCCAGTTAAATGTCCCCATTTCATAAGCATGAACCGTTAATTTCCTAGAAGCGTGGGTGAGTGGATAGATCTATCGAGGGTGGCCTTCTCCATCCGGGTTGGTGGATCCCAACTAGTCATCTGGATGCATTTCATTTAAAAAACATTATTTGAGTTGTTTGGCAAGACACTCTGTTGGAAGAACATCATGAGCGATCGAGCTTGGGTGTCATGTGCTTAAGCAATTGTAACATCATTTTGTGACATCATTGTCATACATAATTTATACTTGTGGTAGTCATATTAACATTTACATAAACATATGATTTCTCACCAACATTATTGTTGACCGTTTTAGCAATGTATTTTCGGGTAACTAAGGCATTCACTTCATGGCATGCATGTGGACATATCATAAAGTCATGGGTGGCAGCGTCTCACATGGGATTTATATACTTTAAAAACATCGTTTGACTTGTACTAAACTTATTTTCCGTGCATAGTAACTTTCATTTGGGACCTATCTTTGTAACTCTGAATGTTTTTATTAAATCAAGCGATGTATTTTCCAAACGACACTTTAGGTCGTTCAATATAACTGTGATTGTGATGCTATGACAGTCAATCCCCAGGAATTCCATTCCGCTGCAAAACAGGTAATTTGGGGGTGTGACACTAAACGACTAGAGATGTCGAATAGGATTTAGAAGCAGAATGTGTAAATCGTTTAGGATATTAGATAGTATGTGTTATGCATGTGATAATGTGTAGGGTATGTTTGCTTATATAGTCAAGCACCTCAAACCCTAGAAGGGGTGTATACTTGGTCGACAAGTCACAAAGCAAACCAAAACCCATTCATAAACTTGTACCCGATCAGTGTGAATTACAAGGCCCAAGGCTCCACACTTCAACGACCCAAATATTAACCTCAACAGCCCACGGGTCAGTTTTATTGATCGGGTCAACATCATGCATAACGGGTACAAATACATTCAAGTATTAGTTACGTTCAACACGTATACTCGTGCTTATCGCGTGTGCCCCCATCGGCTCACACACATCTAGTTGCTTTGTCGTGTTTTAGAACTCCCACAAACCAACATAAACTATATACTGAATTTGGTCATTTTGATTTGTTTGACCCATTTCATTATTATTAATTTTTTAAACTGTTTGATCAAAATGTTGTATAACCAAAACAAGTTAACGCTAATGAAATCCATCATCCTTCATGTTCCATAGAACTGATTACATACGTCGCCATCACCATATAATTTTGTTTTTGCTGACATTTATTGTAATGGTGTCGGAAGGGTACTAGTGGGTGTGAACCATTTGATAAGTGACGATGAAGAACATATGCCTCATTATGGGATCTTTTAATTGTTTTGGTCATATTAATTATTAAATTTGTAACATTACTTGTAATATATTATTATTATGTGATAAGCATATGTAGACGATTTTCTCTGTTCAATCTCGGATCGTCTTGAGAGAACAGGTCATGTTTGTGCTCTTGCTGCTGGATGGAATGCCTGGCCGTCCACAGTGGAAGAAATCTCCGAAATGCAAGATCTCAGCTATTTGTTGGCCTCGGTTTCTTTTGCAGGTTCAAAGGATGTTTGGCTATGGGATGAGGATTCCAATCATGTTTTCACAGTCGCTAATTTCAAGAGGAACCTGTCGATAAACAACAACAATAGAAGTCCGACCCTTTTCAAGTGGGAATCTTGGGTCCCCCTCAAGATTAACATACATATGTGGCGTTTGGAAATGGACCGGCTTCCGACCCGTCTAGCTCTTCAAAGGCGGCATATTCTTTTACCAAACACTTCATGTTCTTTGTGTGAAGTTGCGGACGAGAGCTGTGGCCATATCTTTGTTTCATGTGGATTTGCTGTTGAGGTTTGGAGGCGTATTAAAACTTGGTGCAAGCTTTCATTTGTCAGGAACTCAGGATTGTGGACATTGAAGACTTGCTCACGTTTTACAGGCATGTGCAAGGGCCGAAGTGGGCAAATAAAATTATTAAGGGGATTGTTATGACGACGTCTTTGGGCGATTTGGATTGTTAGGAATAAAAAGGTTTTTGAGAACTCCGCGCCTAAAGTAGCCGATGTGGTGGCTTCGGTTAAATCTCTTTCTTTCTTATGGCTTAAGAGTCGGTCTAGATTTAACTCGATTATGTGGAAGGATTGGGTCATGTATCCCTTGTATATGTTGTAATTGTTCCTTGGAGGTCCTCGTTTTGAGGACTTGCCGTTTTTAATGAAGTTCACCGTTCAAAAAAAAAAAAATATGTAAACGATTTGAATTCATCTTTGAATGTTAGACGTATACATCCAGGTAAGTACCGATGTTTCTTTATTGACAAATACTCCAACATGAAAAAAAAGGAGGATATAATTGTAATTTAACTCAAATTCATGACGATAGTTACATATTTTCCTTCCTAATCCTTTCAATTTTGGAAGGAACAAATCCACACAAAAAAACCCATAATTTCCCTCCCTCACCCCTTCCCCTATCTTCCCATCTAAAAAAAACTTAAGAACACTAATATTTGTAATTTCCCTTCCCATCCCTTATTTTTCTATTAAAAACTTCGAGAACAAAGTTAATGGAGAAAAAGTGGGTTCAAAACTTTTAATGGCTCTTAATTGGGAGAATCATTAAAGCTTGTCTCTCTCTAATAACCTTTATATACAACCACTTAATTTAGTAAACACCCCTTTTAAATGATGACGGCGATTGGGTGAAAAACCTTATAGGTAAACAAAAGGGGCATTTACATACATCCCCACATACACACCACTATTTACATATTTTCCCAAACATTGCTTTAATAGGCTTGTATATCATGCATCAAAAACTTGTATTTGGGGAAATATGTAAATATTATGTGTATATGGGGATATATATTCTAAACAAAAAAATAAAAGTAAAAAGAGACGAAAAAGTAGTGGCTAGTTTGATACATTTAAAAATAAATTATCTCTTAATTTATCCCGTCTTTAAATGTGACATGGGCTTTAGAACGACGAGGACAAAGTGAATAACATGAGACCATGAGTATTACTGGCGAGGGTTTTTTTTTTTCGTCACATCAGCTCCACAATTTAGCTTTCTCGTCAATTAATTGAAAAAATCATATGGCAGTTATGTTGTAAGCATGCGTATTTTTCTTATTTATAAATGAAGTATATACGGTTAAATAAAATTCTAAGCTTGGAATCTGGACATCTTTTTCTAATTTGATTGTAGAGTTGGAGTTGGCTTTATCAAAAGCTTTTCAAAAGGGGGGAATTCAAATTCGAATTTGATGACTAACAGTGTTATGTTTTTGGGTATATTTGGGAAAAATAGGTGTTGTTGTTAGTGCCTGTTGTTGTTGTTTATTGATGTTGGTCTTTATTCTTATTTGCGATTCTTTGAAAAAATTAAAATTGTAGTTTTTTTAATGTGTTTGTCAAATTAGTACTTTTAGATTAAAAATGTAAAATGATATAAAATTTGTGAAAAATAATCTTCAGAATCTTTTAAAAGTTGGTTTTAGGAACTTATTTTTTCTAAAATAATCCATAATCTTTGTCGCCAAAAATTATTTTTTGACAAAAGTTTTTATTTTATTTATTTAAAAAAAAAAACCAAAAGTTTATTTTTCAATAAAATAATCTTAAGCCTCCATAATCTTCTACAATCTCTCGTGCCAAACATGACCATAATCAAATAATACTTTAACTACTTAATTACTTGGATTCTTTTCCAGTTAAATATAGTATAGTAAATGCTCTAATAGAATTCTTTATCGATCTTTTGTTAAAAAATATATATATAAATATCATAATAAACAAAAAAGTAAAGTAAAGTAGAGGTGTAAAAAAATCGAGGAATCATCTTTGTTAACAACTGCTAGGAACAAAACCGTATATTAAAACCATGATACGGTTCTTGGTTCTTGAAATTAAATTTTGATTTTCTAGACGGTTCATATCATGCTGTCGGTTACGGTATTTTCGAAAATACCCGATTCTTTTGAAAATATAAACTTTGCTACACAAAAGGGGCAACACCCATGAATTTTTCTAGCGAAATTTCGTAGAAATACTTATGGAATTCTTACAATTTACCTACTAGTTATAATACCTGTACTCGCATAGGATTTTGACAAAAAAAATTATTTTGTATCAAAGTTGAATATTGTGTCTTTAAAAGTAATTACATATAATTATATACTTATGCACGAGTTTTTCATTATCCATTAATATCCATTAGAATTTTGTATAATCAAATTTTGTAAAAAATTTTGTTAGATAACTCAAGATTCAACTATATTTAGCTGATATAGTTGTTGATGTTCCTATTTAAATTTCACTATTGATATTATGATGTACACAAGATGCGAGTTTAGTTGCGCATAATAAACGTTGATGAAATTAAAATGTACTCCCTAAAGTTTTTAAAAAATATTTTTCTACATATCCTTATATAAATAAATAAAAATTACATGAGTAGTTGTTATAAGTACAATCGCGTTTTTTTTTATTACGATGCTTCGTTCTTACTATTTGATAATTATATTCTCGTTTTCAATTATTTAGCCATATTTAATATTCAAATTCGTGTCCACATTTGTCATACTTTTAATATGAAATAAATGAGTCCTTAGTAAACATATATAGTAAAAAAAATTATATTTATAATCTTATGTATATTTATATGTTGGAGTTTTAAAATAACATATATATTATATTTTTAAGTTATAAAGTATATGGGGTATAAAGTATAAGGGGGTATTTGTTTAATTTTCAAAAAGTTATTAAAAAATATGGAAACTTATAATATTACACTTAATTCTATACAATTTTTAAAATTTTAACCACTAAAGTTTTATTAATTTCTTTTTAAGTTTTGTTTTCACAAATTTGACACTTATGTTTTATGTGTTTTTCTTACCTTAAATTTCTCCAAATTAATTAAAGGTTGACCAAAATCAATTTAATTTTGACTTTATTAACCATCCATGTCACACGATTTTTACTTACGTGGAAATCGAGCTCTCTATATTGGTCCAATTGTTTTTCATAAGAATGAATTCTAAAATTCAGAAATGATGTAATTAGTTTATTATATAAAAGATGGATTATGACCATAATAATTAGTGACAGTTTTCTTAGTGATTTTCTAGCATGGTTTTCATTAGGGGTTTTTAGTTAGAGATTAGTCACTAAAGGCCATTTGTGACGGATTTCCTAAGGTTTTACCGTAGGTAAAGACCCTTTTTCATTGTTGTGTACATGCAGCCTTTAAAAAAATAGAAAATAAAAACCTTACCCATTAAAAAATAGGATTTTAAAAAATAAAATTATTATGAAAAGAGTAAATTGAAAAAACCGTTATTATATCCAAATCGCAGGTACAATATAACTTTAAAAATGCATGAACAATCTTTGTGAGGAATTCTCGGTTTACTTTTTGTCACGAGCAAAAGTGAAATGAAGTAGTCGAAACTGAAATCAGTTAATACGTATTTTAAGTACAATACGCTAAGTATTTTTAGAAGCGTATTCACGTTATAAGGCGGTAATGAAGATGAAAAAGACTACGGTTTGTGGCGCGACATTGAACCTTAGTTTTGAGAAATGTGGGTGTGTAAAAGATTGATAAAAATGAGGAAAAAAGTGCATCCTAAAAATGAAAGCTTGTGATTCCAGGTTTATTTAACGGGAAATGATACATGGACCTAAATTTAGGCCTAAATTTAGACCTAAAACAAAGTGTCAGCATTCTGATAGCTGCAGATAAGGACCCACTTATTTTACAACCCATCAAAATGATCCCAAGTAGTTTTAGGTTTAAGTTTAGGTGCTTGTATCATTTCCCTTATTTTAACACCCAAACTATATGTTTAATAACTACTTGTAACATGCATATTTCAAGGCAACATCACACTTGACACCACAATGACCACATATTGCACAAATTTATTCCATATATACAATCCCACTCTCTTTGACAACAAACCAAAAAAGGATTCATAGTAACACCATTTAGCCTTAAGACTAACCATTTAGCTAAGAATATGTCGATCATTCACGAGCCACAAGCACCACCTTGCTTCCGACATTTTTCCAGAAAACAGACCAACCAAAGCCGAGTGCATTCTCGAGCCCCTCTACAATGTCTTCTATGTAACATATCTTCCCTTCTCTTATCAAGGGTATAATTATTTCGAGATACTTTGGGTACTTATCATAGTAATGAGTAACGATGAACCCTTGCATGCGAACACTTTTGTTATGAGGTTAGTCAAGTTATGAACCCGTCCCTTGCTCAAGGTTGTATTGTGAGATCATCCCAAACATGCAATTCGACCAAGCATTCTTATGTTCAAGAGTACTGCCTCCAACATATTTCCACCAACATTGTCGAAGTAAATATCAATGCCATTGGGAAAGTACCTGAAAATTTTGCATTATAGTACTGTGTCAAAGAGCTTATATGATACGGGTTCTGCTTTATTATGTTTTAAGCTTACCTTTTTAGAGCTGCATCAAGATCTTGCTCTTCTTTGTAGTTGAAAGCCTCGTCGAATCCAAATTTACTTTTCAGAAGCTCAACCTTTGGTGATGAAAACGATTTTAAATTAAAAAAAAAAGAAATTGATAACCATTAGTAGACGTAGTAAAATAGGCGGGTTTGGCATGTTGGGTAATGTGTTAAAAGGGTTATGGATCACACTGGTAATTTTATAAAAGTGTCAATGGGTTGGGTTGGGTTGGGTTGACCGACCTCTCTATAGACTATACTACTAACCAACCTTCTCTTTTGTACCGGCACTCCCGACAACATAGCATCCTGACAACTTAGCAAACTGTCCAACAAGCTGACCAACTGCACCTGAAGCAGCTGAAACAAAGACATACTCTCCTTTCTTTGGAGCACAAATCTCGTAGAAACCAGCATAAGCAGTCATACCAGGCATACCTAGAAACAATCCAAATGAAATACAATCAGGATAAGGTAAAGGTCACTAGGCAGGTCGGATGGTTGGTAACAGGTCGAAATCGAGTTAGGATGACTTAACAATTTTTGTAACTTCAATGCTAATATAAGTTCTTAATATAATATTTTTGAAGGTTTTATGTATTAGAAATAGACCTCAAACATCTGTCAATCGATTTGACCAGTTAGACCCTTTTTGAATATATAAGTCCATCGGGGCAATGTGAAATTAACCTAGTATAGAAGCACCTCGTGTACCTTAACAAGACGACTTTAAACAAAGAAAAACATACCAAGAATTCCAGTATATCTGAAAGAGGTACATCTGTATGTTGAATCTTGAATAGATTCTCAGTAGCAGTGATTATGCTGTATTCCTCCCATCCGGTCCATCCCCAAATAAGATCATCTTTCTTGAAGTCTGAATGCCCGGAGTCAAGAATTTTAGCTACCCCGTATCCTGTTAAAGGCTGCACGTTTAAGTAGTAAGTTACTGATATATGTAAGTAAAACGCGTGCACCAGCGCCTCACATAAATGCAGACTCCCTTTACCCTTTTGAAAAGAGACAGTTGATATTAAGTAATATCGTTGGTTTTAATACTATTAGAAATAAACTCATCTGACTATGACTTTCGAAAGATTTACTTGATATAATTTTCTCTAGTGTAACGGAAGTGTAATAAATAGATTGATAAAGATAAAGTTACTGACTGAACCAGGAGTGTAGGGTGCAAATCCTTTCTCGGTCATAAAAGTACGCAAGTATGGATCACATGAGAGATAAAGGTTCTTGACGAGGACACCATTAAAACCTTCTGGAAGCTTCAGGTGGATGGTGGCGGAAGTACTGAAAAGCATGTCGGATTCCTTAGGAAAGCCATTAACATAATCCTGAAATATTATCTGTTTGTTCCTCACTTCTTCCATTTGGGTGAAATTTTTTTCTTGAACTGAAGAATGAGCAGCAGTGTCGTATACTGATTATGATGCAAGTTAGTGAGAAAGAGGAAATATGCTAAACCGGAATAAAAACGGTTTGATTCTAGTTGTAAACTACTGTAAAAAAACTAGTTTTCAGAAAGAAAATTTTTTTTGAACCCCTAATGATGGATTGTGCGCAAACACTTTTTTCGTCTATTTTTTTAGAAATTATTAACGTGTCAATATTGATTACAAAAACAGCGGTGTTACAATTATAATCTAAATCTTTGAAATAAAACAACTCAGGGGATTGTGTGCGATATATATGAACTTTTTCTTTACCCAACATCCATTTCTCCGTAACTGTTTTTAATATTTGACCCGTTTGAAATTAAACAAAATCTAAACGCGCGAAAATTCTTTGCAGTTTCTAGCCTAGAATAACAACTATAGACAAGGCCAACAATTTCGACAAACCTTAACCTAAAGGAACTCAATCAATCAAGTTCTCAACATACTTTAACAATTCAGTTAACTGCAACCAATATCAATAAACACTAATAATAAAATTTAACAAACAGAAACTAAGAAAAAAACAAGAATTTTTTTTATAAGAAAGATAAGTGATACCTTAAAAATGAGTGTCTGGAGATTAGTATTCTGTGAGTGAATGAGATCAGATCATATGTATATATAATTTTTTTCTAAATTTCCTCCCAGGCATGGTTATGTGATCAATGAGTTAGCAATGATGTCATCAATTTAAATAACTATATTTAAATAACTACTTGCAAAATGCATATATTGAGGCAAGCTAGGTCACACCTTACATCACATATGTATTAAGTATTAGAACTTGCACAAATTTATTCCATACAATCTCACTCTCTTTGACCAAAATCAAACCAAAAAAGTATTCATAGTACCACCATTTAGCCTAAAGACAGATCATTCGCGAGCTACGACCACCACTTGCTTCCCAACGTTTTTTCCTGAATACAGACCAATCAAAGCCGCGGGTGCATTTTCGAGCCCTTCTACAATGTCTTCTATGTAATTTATCGTGCCATTTTTAATTAGGGGTATAATCATTTCTAGATACTTTGGGTACTTATGATAGTGATCAAACACAATGAACCCTTTCATGGTCACGCGTTTTGTTATGAGGGTGAAGAGGTTACGCACTCCCTCAGATTGCTCTAAGTTGTACTGTGAGATCATACCGCAAGCTGAAATTCTCCCATATAGTCTCATGTTCAAGAGTACCGTATCCAACATCTTTCCACCAACGTTCTCATAGTAAATATCAATTCCTTCGGGAAAGTATCTTAAACATAAAAAGAACCATCTTAATGTTAAATCAAAAATATTTATATGGAAACAAGTCGCTTTTATTGTACTCTATGGATAATGGGTCAAAATGGTCAAATGTTACCAAAAAAACTATTGAACGAGTCAAACGGATCAAATGGTTAAACATGATAAAATTTGCCTAACGTGTTATAAGCAACTTACACAGTTGTAGCCTTATAATAATCTAATCTTTCTTTTTGAATAAAATTGGACAGAAAAACTGTTTGACAGGTCGATCCAACCGGACCCGTTTTGACTCACACTAAAAAACTACATATTTTGACTAAAACCCGTTTTGACCCATTACTGAACCCACTTGTTTATCCGCTCCTACAAATAACTAATCTGATAACGGTTTTGCTTTATTTCGAATGATAACTATGGTTCAAACAAACCTCTTCAGAGCAGTGTCAAGATCTTGCTCTTCCTTGTAATTAAAAGCTTCATCAAATCCAAATTTGTTCTTCAGCAAATCAACCTTGGGTGATAAAGCACACATAAAACAAATCAAGACGATAGAAAACGATAATTTTCAGGTTTGAAACATTTGAACGAAATACTTATAGTGGAGATAAATTAACATAAGCCCATTAATCATATAAGTATAAAGTAAGCTAAAAATTCAAAAGCGCGAACCTTTTCCTTCGTACCAGCACTCCCAACAACATAACATCCTGACAGCTTAGCAAACTGTCCAACCAGTTGCCCAACTGCACCAGAAGCAGCCGAAACATAGACATATTCTCCTTTCTTTGGAGTACATATATCATAGAAACCAATATAAGCTGTCATACCAGGCATACCTAGACAAACATCAAAACAAAACAAAAATCGAAAGTTAAAACACTAAACACTTCTCCTTTCAGCACATTAACTTTAACTATCTGAATTTTACCAAGATACTTTTCACTAATGACAAAATAGGAGAATCTCATAAACCAAAAACAATAGAATGAATTATTTGTGTTTCACAGAACTTTATACACTGATAACTGTTTATCAAGTCCTGATAAATTTCAAAATTTAGACCATTTCTTATTATAGTTGCTATGATTTCTTATCCTATCTGCAATTGCACGTTCTTAAGTATGCCACTGCACTCTAGACACTGAAGCAACTAAGCATAAGCATATGTCTGTTTACACGCACAAGCACACATATAGTTACACATTCTTATGTAAGATCAAGTGACAGAGTATGTGTGTGGCATGTTCTCCATCTGCATGAGATAAATAGGGGCGCTGTGAAAGTGGCCTACTATTAAAGCTCCTAGTGTATTTTACAAGTATATAGAATGACCAAAAGCACTTTAAACAGAAATCATACCAAGGATTCCGGTATAATAAGAAAGAGGCACATCGGTATGTTCAATCTTGAATAGACCCTCAGTAGTATTGATAATGCTATATTCCTCCCATCCCGTAAAGCCCCAAATTAGGTCGCCTTTCTTAAAGTTTGGATGCCCAGATTCAAGAACCTTAGCTACTCCATATCCTGTTATAGGCTGCAAGGCAGTAAAGACTAGATCAAAATATAGCTTCCGGAAATATAACTCATTTGACCAAATGTCAAACATTATCTCCAACTTTGAAACAATTAAAAGTAGTAGTGAATACTCGTAATGCACCTCCCAATTGCGCAAAACGGAAGTAGACACTCAATATGTGACTATTCAAAAAGAGGCACATAAACTAACATTCAGCATACATTTAGTTTTATAAATTTGTGACAGCAGAATAATACGAGTAACATGACGCGTTATTGCTAACCTCAGCTGATCCAAAGCAATTATAAACATTCATTTTTTAAACATACTTTTTCGTATAATAATAGAGTTCTTTGCCATTCACTCTAGAATGCGTTGTAGCCATTTGACTTTTTTGTCACTGTCAGTCCTAAAAAATACTACTGAAGATATCATAAACACAGTTTAATATTCCAACTACACAAAGATACAAATGCATACAACCCTTTTGAGTGCCGAGTGACCGTTCCCCAAGTACCTAGCCCAGGCAATGAGCACATGTTACCGGAGTTGGGATTGAACCGGCCCAGACCTAGCTTTTAGTGATACTAATTTTGACTGGCTAGTTATTTAGTTATCCAAACACTCTTTTATGGTCACCTACAACAGCATTGATTCTGATTATTAGGTTATTATTTAACCCGAAACCCAAGCTCAAACCCCACAAACCCCACAGGCAGAAACTTTGGGCAAGCCTCGGGAAACATCCTTATGGGCCAAAAAAAGTAGAGGGCTTCTAAAAAATACGTCTTGCGTTCAATCCCAACTCCCGCGGTTCACAGGACAAACAGCTAAACATTACTCGAGGTGCAATCCTTAGTGAAGAGTCACATCAGATCCAAAATCAATTACTCCAGTTCAGGCCTTTAGGGGGTGTTTGTTTAAGCTTATATGTGGGCTTATGAGCTTATTTAATTTCGGCTTATATTTCATAAGCCCCAATTATTCTGCTTATTTTGAGACTTCTGAGCCGGAAATTTATAGCTTATGAAATATAAGCCGAAAGACAAATAAGCTCATAAACCATGTATAAGCTTATATAAACAAACCCAAAAAAAAAAAACAAAAAACCAATTAGGGTTTAGCATCTAAGTTATCAAATAATTAAAAAAAAGTTTCTGACACCCAAATAACTGAATATTTTATTACAAACAAAACATACATATCCTTAAGACAAATGTAATAATTAAACAAAGGTTACATACCGAACCAGGAGTAAAAGAGTCGACATAACTGCCTTCAGTTTTAGTCATACGACCACGCATGTAAGGATCACACGACAAATAAAGATTCTTAACAAGTAAACCATTAGAGCCTTCTGGCAGCTTCAGTGTAATGGTTTCAGATGTTTTAAGGATCATGTCGGATTCCTTAGGAAACCCTACAACATAGTCTTTTAGTATTACTTTTTTGTTGGTGATCACTTGTTGTTGTTGTTGTTGTTCCATGATGAAATTTGTGTTTGAAGGTGAATTGAAGAGGTGGAGTGGATTTGAAAAGTGAGGCTCTGGAACAACCTAGCTAGGCCTAGGAGGATATATGTGATGTGAACGTGTTAAATGTGTGCATGTGTGGTGACCACAAAGATATACTATACATGTTTGGTACTTTGGTTTCAACGGGTAATTAATTTTGGCCTAACATGTTTGGTGCTTTGGTTTTTAAGGAGTAATTTTAATTTGGCACGAGAAATAATATATCCTCCTATTATATGTTGTTATTCACAGAATTTTGACAAATGTTAAAATATACAATTTAGATGCAGAGAGATAATGAGTGAAGAAAAAACATATTATATTATTATCTGTGTAGAATGATATATAGGAAATATAAGCTTGTATAGCGGCAGGAATTTTACCTAATTTCATCACATCACCTCTTTCTCCGACAACTGACATACTGTACAGTAGAAATAATTTACAAGATTTATTTTTAATTCAAATATTTTAAAAAACAAGATTAAGCTTCATTAATAAAATCGTAAACATTTACAATAATAATTAAAAACTTATACTAATAAAACGTAGACATTACAATAGTTATTAAAAACTGAAATTAATAATCTAAGTTGTGCCGTTCTTTGATTGTTGCCTTAAGTTATTGAAGTTCGTGTAGTTGGCGTGTGGGCATAGTTGCGTCGAGGGGTGTGTTGTAGAAAATCAAGTCTTGAGTCCGGTTGATTGTGGCCGCCAAGGTTCTTTGATGTGGATCTCAAGCCCTTTAAACTCCTCAGCCAGCCTTTAAGGCTACTCTCAAGTAAGCTCCAACTCTTTTTGATTCAACTTTAAGTATTTTTCTTCCATATTCTTATTTTTTTTCCTTACTTACTGCTTGAGCTTGAAAAAGTTCTTAGTTGTTGGCCTCAAACGTTTGGATCTAAGGTCTATAACGTGGTCAAGATATACTGAAAATAAGAACAATGAATCTGTAAAAGCTTTAATATTGAATCTGTTATCTATCTTTACAATATGTATGTTCTAAGTATATATACATAACGAATGGGTACAAGAGAATCGTTGTGATGCTTCGATCCATCCAATAGATGTGTCCCTTAGTTTATAACTCGCGTAATCGTTTTGTAACTGTCAAGAAAAATGCACTAGTTGACTTTTGTTCTTCTGACTTTGGGGTTGACTTGGATCGATTGGGTGTTTGACTTGGGTCGATTGGGATTAACCCAATATTCTCCTCCTTAATCACAATCGCTTTGTTGCAGATTTTTGACTCCAATTAGTTGTCTCATTGTGAGAAACTTGATCCTGTGAGTGCTTTTGTGAGTATGCCACCTTCTAAAATTATCCACTTATGAACTCGACTTGAAATCTCTCTTCGATGTATTCTCTTATAAAGTGGTATTTTATATCAATGTGCTTACTCCTTCCATGAAATACGAGGTTTCTTCATTAGTTCTATGGCGGACTTGTTGTCAATTATTATTGTAACCTTTTCTTCTTATGTGTGTAAGCTTGCTTAGTAATCTCTTTAACCATAATGCTTGTGTTGTCACGCTGCCGCATAAATTGGATTCATGATGATAGAGCTATCGTGGCTTTGTTTTGCGTACTCAAAGATTGGTGATTCACCATAGTAGAATATAACCCAGTAGTTCATTTTCCTTCTTGAGTGTTAACCGTTAGCCACCGCCACTATAACCTTGTAACTCCTCTATTGTGTTTGTAGGTGATTCCATAGTCTTTTGTTTCTTTTACATAGCGTAGTACTTGCCTTATAGCTTTCATGTGTTGTTCTCTTGGTTCTTCCATAAACGTCTAGTAATCCAACTTAATAACTTGTCGGGTCTTGTATGTAGCAGATATCTTAAGCATCCAATTAAACTCTATATTATTGAGTGACCATTGTTTCTTCAATTTTCTTTGTTAGTCTTGTTCCTGGATCCATAGGTATTAGAGTTTCGCTTGTACTATCATTCCAACTTCTTTTAGGATCTTGCTTGCGTAGGCGGGTTGTTTTATTGATATGTCACCTCCAGTTTGTGTTACTTCAATTCCTAAATAGTAGGATAATAATCCTAGGTAACTCATCTCGAATTTTTCTTTCATTTGAGCTTTGAACTTGTCTCTCTCCTCTTTTGGTGTGCCAGTGATGATTAAGTCATCTACATAGACTCCTACTAGAAGTATTGAGTCCTTTGATTTTTTCGTAGACAAATTTTGTTCCAAAGTGCATTTCTTGAAATCTAAAGACTTCAAGGTGTTTTCTAATTTTATGTTCCATGCACGTGGTGCTTGTTTTAAACCGTATAGAGCCTTTATGAGTCTGTAGACTTTCCATTATCTTCTTTCTTTATAAATCCTTCGGGTTGTGTAATATACACTTCTTCTTTTAAGTCTCCACGCAGAAATGCAGATTTGACGTCAAGGTGATGTACTTCCTATTTATTATTAGCAGCTATGGCTAATAGTAATCGGACAGTTTCCATTCTTGTTAGCAGGTAAAAGACTTTCAAAGTCTATGCTATGCTCTTTTGTATGTAGCCTTTGGCTGCTAGTCTTGCTTTATGCTTGACTATATTTTCATTAGCATCTTTCTTAGTCTTGAATACCCACTTTAATCCAATTTCTTTATGTCCTTTGGTAGAGTGGTTAGTTCTCATGTATTGTTCCTATTGATGGAATCTAATTCGACCTTCATTGCTTCAATCCATTTCTGATCACTGATGCTTCCTTGTAATTCTTAGGTTCATCTCACCAGAATACTTCCCGGGCATAATTCTCGGTGTTATCGTATAAGTCATTTAATGTTCTAAAACCTTGTAATGGTGTATGATCAAAGTTTGGATGTAAATTCCTAGTTGTGTTTGAATTACTTTGATAAGTTGATCGATCGACGAGTTGTGTAATTTGAGAGTTTACTCGGTGAAATTGTTGATGAGTGTGAAGTGTTTGAGTGATAAGCTGAGTTTGTTGTTGATGTTGCATATTCATCATCATCATTGTTAGGGAAATTGTTGTCTTCTTCATTTGGTTGGATTTCTTGCTCTTGATGTTCACTTGTAGCTTAAAGGTTTTCGACTTCGAAGTCAAACCATTCAGGTTCATCATTAGTGTGCTCATTCAAGTAATCCTTCCAATCCCATGCTTCATCCTCTTTAAACTTCACATCTCTACTAACACATATCCTTTGTGTTGTTAGATCAAATAGTCGGTAGGCTTTGGATCCTTGTTCGTTTCCTAATTATACCATTCTGTTGCTTCTATCATCTAAATTCGTCAGACGTTGTGATGGTACCTTTGCATATGCTATGCAGGCGAAAACTTTAAGATTTTCTAAGTTTAGCTTTCTTTGTTTGATTGCTTCATATGGAGTGATGTCTTCTAAGGCTTTTGTAAGAACGCTGTTTAGAATGTGTATAACATGTCTAACAACTTTAGCCCAAAAAAATTGAGGCATGTTAGTTGCTTTCATCATGCATCTCGTTGTAGACATAATTGTCCTATTTCTTCGTTCAACTACTCCATTTTATTGCGGTGAGTAAGATGCAGTAAGTTGTCGTGCTATGCCATTTTCTTTGCAAAGATTGAGTGAATTCATTAGATGTGAATTCTCCATGATCACTTCTTAAAATTTATAATGTTCTCCTAGCCTTTTCTATCAGTATTCTTGTATTCCTTGAAAGTATCAAATGCTTGATCTTTCGTGTTTAGTAAATATGCCCACATATATCTTGAGTAGTCCACTAGTAAAATATATGTATTTTTTCAGATGGTGTTGGTGGTGTGATTGGTCCACATAAATCTCCATATACTAAATTTAAAGGTGATGTTGATCTAGTCTTTCTTTTCTTGGGAAATGCCGGCTCTACTTGTGTTTACTAACTAAAACAAACATCCTTTATTTATGTAATGTTTAATTATGTATTCCTTGAACTAAGCTGTTAGGTCACTTAGATTTACAAACACGTTTAATAGAAAGATAGCATGCATTGAACAATAATCAAACACACACACGTAAGACTTGACCGGTTATGTAGCGGTATGTGTAAAGAAATAAATTGAATAACCAACCCTCAAGTGAGGGTTATACAAGAGTATTTATAGGAGGGAAGCTAGGGCAATAATTCTAGTTCTCTTCCTTTCCTTATTGGGCTTTGGGCTAGGCTTATGGCCTTCTAGCATGCCTCCAAGGCCATTACTAACATAAAGGTCATATTAAACTAACTATTACACATTAATTACTAACACTTGAATTAAGGTTTGTATGATTCCAACAATCTCCCCAAGTGTTGGTGATGAATCTGACGTGAAAGTGTTGATGTAATAGTAGCTTGATTTTCTCTTCGGCATTCTTCTTCTTGTAGAAGAATTGCCTGATTCTACAATCTCCTAGTGTAGAGAAATTGGTTTTAAACGGCTCTGCTTTGGCGTCATCTTAATCTTTGTTCTTTGATCATTGTTCTTTGTGATGGTAGTGATAGTATGTTGTTGTTGTCCTGCATCAAGTCATTTCAGTTCATTTCGCCGCTTCCATGTCTCCCGTCATTCTTCAACATGCTCACATGCTTCTTTGACGTTGGATTTCGAGATCATGAAGTTCTTTAAGTCTTTAATTTGTAGATTATTTGGTTTGATTTAAGAATCAATCAATTTTGTGTTGCTTTGAAGTTAGAACTTCCATTAGTGATGATGATGGTGTTGAGTATGAAGATCTCCGCACGATCACCCGCCGAGCTTCCATAGTAAACATAAGAAAGGTTAGTACGTTTGGATTCCGGTATTTACAAGTTCGAATCCGAGTGTTAAATGAGGAAAGAAACACAACTCTAATTCTCGCTAAAGGCCACTTAACCGGAGTCCCAAGTGAGATAACGATGTACGAAGTACACTCCATAGGTTCGAATGAGTCAGTTGAGGTACACCGAAGCATCACCTCACGCATCAGACCGTTTGGAGCACACACCGTGGCGTAATCCACGGGAGTTACCAAAGTGACTCACCATGTAGAGGCATTTGATGTTGACCTCTGGCAGGTTTCCATTCAATCACCGAGGATCACAATTGTGGAACCTCTCTAAAATGTTCTCGTTTGATTGCTAGATCTCGAAGGACTCGAGCAATTGCACTAAGCGATGTTCTTATTGTTGAATATCAAGTAATGAAATGTCAAGTGTACTTAAGAGATCTTTTGATGAATCTCGTGGCTCTATACTCAATAGTCGTTTTTGTTTTCTGTAGAGACTAGGAGAGGGTCTCTTCTTCCAACAATCTCTAATAGAAAGCCGTAGTTTTAGCTGGGGTCTGTGAGAATGAAACAAGCTTCTTGAGAGAAACTTGAGTGGCAGAATTTAGTGCATGCGTCATTTGGGTCCATGACGACTTTTAATCTTCAATACGGTGTCATCAAGTGACACACCAGTAGCATATGAATTGAACCTTAATACTTCTAAGTTGAATAATCTCGGAGGCCAATTTTTCACCCTCTTTGCATTTCTTTTAATTCTTCAACTCATTCTTTCTCCGATTCTCATTTTTCCTTTTTATAATCATACCTAAGGACTTCTAAATTCTAACTATTGGTAGTGTCCTTGGGTAGATCCTCCTGACCCATGGATCATAGGACGGTTTTCCTAACCTTAATCACCTTATAACTCCATTGCCATAAAACCAAGAAAAATCTCTCAAAGGTTTGTAAATGAAAACATGTTTGAACCATCGTGAGAGTTTTATCTTTTAGCGTAAATACTTCCACATGTGCTTTAGAGTTTTGATAAATCTGTATCAATTGAGGAAAGCAGATTTTTGAATTGATTGACTCAAGATAGATATTCTCAGCGAGATACTTCCGATGGCATAGTTAAAGAGTTGCATTGCCGCTTTAGGTGACAACTAGCTCTAATAATCTATTGAAAGTGTGACAACCCCGAAAGGTTGTCAAACCCGCTAAGGTTCATGTCTACCAAGAGTCAATGGTACATTCTACTTGGACAAATCCTTTTATAGAGACAGCTACACAATTAACTGAACTAGCTTGAAATTAATGGCCTGGCCCAAGTCTTTTCGAGTTACAGCTAAGATCTCACAATTCATGGGTTGAAGTCTTTTAACACGAGAGTTCATATAGCAAAACACAACATATTTTTTATCACGTATTTTTCTCCCCCTCAAAAATGGCATATAAAGTGTTATTTTTGAAAAGTTGAGAATAAATATGACCATTTTGATTGTTAAGTGGGAAGAATGACCATTGTGAACAATTTGTGAACAAAGATTTTAGTCAAGTACTCCCTCAACGAAAGGTGATATAAATGGTTGAGGTTTTGTAAATTATAAGGAAAGTACTTGTTCTTTTGAGCAAAACTTGAAAAATGAAAGGTTTGATAGGTTTTAATTAAAAGTAGAAGCTACTCTTTTATAAGGATTGTGGTAATCGGCTACCACGGTCCTTATTTATAAAGAGCGGTTGTACATCGATATTGCACAAGCCATGGACATAATTTAATCACACATCCAAAATATAATGAAATAGAAGCAGTGAGTACCTGTGGAGTCCATCAATTTTTCCAGAATGCGAATCGGGCTTTGATAGCCGTGAGCAATTTCGACGATCTCCTACAAAGCTTCCAAGTGTCCTCAAGCGGGATCCGCGATACAACCTTTCATCAATCATTTGATGATCCTCTTCACATCCCTTCGATCTCGAGAATTCCATCGCTAGGAGACCCAATCTTCTCATGTATATCCTTCAACCGATAATCAATCCGCCCCTAACCATCTTCAAAGTGTGATCTCCAAACTTGTGAAGATCTCTACACGCCATTAAGCAATTTCTTTGAAGTTCCACTACGTAAACGATGCCGAATGGTCTTGATGAGTGTAAATTCAGAAAGCGGTTGATGCCTGAAGATCAAGCCGCTACGGGAGTGAAGTTGACACGGTCCGATAAGATTCAACCGCAGTCGGAGATCTTCTACACGCTTTGATGACTATGCGTCCGATGAAGACGAGCAATGACTTGATGAATTCACGTTGTATGAGTGGAGAATTGTCTCATGCGACCTTGTACTTTGGAAAGGCATATGTCTTCAATGTCGCTCATAGACAAATTCTCAAAGTCACTTTAGAATGCATAACTTTCATCTTGCCTTTTGACCACAATGTTCTTGAGAAAAGTGTAGTCCCATTTGGACGAAAGATCAACGTGTTTGATGGAAACGATACTTTTAGGACTCACACTTCATGTTGAGATTTCAACCTGGCGCCTTCAGAGTAGATTCTTCGGCGCTCCGACGTAATGGTGAATTCATTACATTGCATCTCGGTTGTACTCTTCCCATTTGTGGAGAACAAGCGGTTAGATCGCTCCTCGATGGCTATGCAGCTTAGAGTAAATTTGCCGAGAATGGAAGTGTCAAAGATGTAGCGATTTCCTTGAACCATTCACCGCGTGTAGAAGAAATTCCAAGTCTTTGTTGAAGAAATATCTCGAATGGAATTCTAGGCTCATTCGGTTGGCCAATTGTGGTAGGGGTTTTGACCGGTCTGTAATATGGAGGGTTGTCCCGTTTGTAAAGTCGATGTTTGCCTTGGTTGAGCTACCCATGTTGTTAGACATAGCTCGAGCAATGTTTTCAGGTGATATTCAATTTCGATGGCACTTTCTCGAGCTATCTTTTAACAGCTTGAAAAGCTTTATTCTTTATTCCCGTGAACTCGTGTTTCGGCATCTTCTTTACTCCGAATTTTTCTAATATCTTTGAATGCTCCAATGTATTACCGTCTACCGGATCTTGACCTTCAAAGAGGGTAGGAGTGGAATTAACAAGTGTAGAAAACCGGTCAAATTCCTTTAGGTATCGCCATCTAGCCATGATAGATGGGCTTCTTCTTCTTTGTATTAGGCCTAGATGAGAGTTCCGGTTTCGTACTTTGTCGAGAGGCGGGTTGTTGTTGGGCTCATGTATTCTTCATCGTCACCCCCGTATACTCAAAGTGGTCACCGGTTTTTGAGTCGGGTGGTGTCTCTAATCATGAGGTTTATCTGCAGTAAGAGGGAGGAGGAGATCTTTTGTCGAGCAGGAGTCCTTTGTGGAGGTTGCATTGAGTCTTGAATGGAGGACGATTCACCGACTTCTTTGTGCGCTTGGGCTCTTTATCCTTATCCCGATCTTGTCTTCTATCATCTCTTGACGCAGCTTAGGCCTTATGCCTTCTCCAATGATGACTTGAGTTGGTATTCCAGCAATGCTTCAAATAGTTTAGCTTCATGGGAGGCAAACATTGCAGAGCGTGTTGACATTTGTGCTACTAGCCGTCTACCACCCGCATCATCCGGTAATTGTGGATCAACTGGATTGATGCTCAAATCTCATGGAGTTGATTTCATGGCTTGCTTGGCTAAATGTAAGAGATTGGATAAAGTTAACCGTATACATCTCCTTTGTCAGTTTCGGAACGACCTCCATTGTAAAACCCTAAAAATCGTAAACGAGTGAAAAGACTATTTTGCCCCTCTATTTAATATTTATAAAATACGTAAAACTGGCAAGCCCAAGAATGTAGAATTTAACCTACCTTATAAATTGTTCACAAATCAGTATATGAGATTTATTTAGGTTTACATTTGGAAGTTCATTACACATTTATACATTACATGAACCGAAATTTACTAAGTTGGGTAAAGGGATATTAACTTAAATGTAAAAGGCCCATCTAAATTGGAGTTGGACTTGGCCCATTTTATTTTTTCTCTCCCTTTGGCCTCGCCCAAGTTACATCCAGATATCTCCTCCTCTTTATTTATTTCCACAAAGCTAAGCAAAAGAAAACCTAGTTTTGCAAGTGACAATTTGGACCTTAGTTTCTTCTTCAACTGATCGTAAAACAAACGCAAGTACAAGAAGATTGATGAAGGGTAGCCGCTTGGTGTTGGCCTTGTCGTGGGTATTTCTAAGCCTAGTGAGGCCGCTTTGACCTACGTATCATGTATGTCACGACTTTTGTCCTTGTATCCTCCTTCGCTCAAGCCTTAGGTATCCTCATCACCACGCTTCCTTTTGTTTTCTCGGTTTGGAGTCATGGTTGTGTCCTCCATGAGGTTGTGTACAAGGATACATATGTTACATAAAATGTTGAAACAAAACAAAGGTAATCAAGGAAAATGACTACATAAAATCATGTATATAAAACCCTATATGTGAATTATTATGCATTGAAAACCTTGGTATTGAATCCGATTTTGAACCACTCAATACTCACATTTGTTAATTCTTCTACCATTGAAAATAAGGATAATGAAAGTATATGTAATCTTGCTTATGGAGGCGAAAGCAAGAATAGAAAACCCTAGCTAAGTCAGCTTTTAATAGTAAAATAATTATGATTTTATGTGGAATGTGGGATTGTTGGTTCATAAAACTTGAAACGGGTATGTATAAATTCATAAGCTGGAAAATATAAATGTTGGGCATGTTGAGATGCTATTAAAACAGGTCATATGGCTTTCATGGGTCATGGGTGCGTTTGGGTAGGTTAAACATGTGCTTATATTGGTTTTTAAATCTAAAACTGGACAGCATCATATGTCAATCTGTGTGTTATAGATCCAATTTTATAAGTGCAATAATCTGGGTTTTTGTGGAAAAGTTTATTTTATGTCTTAGTTAAGTTTTCCAAGTGGTTTGGTCGAATTTGGAGTTGTCTAAGCCGTATTTTTGAATTTTACAAGATCAAGTGTCAAAGCTGAGAAAACGGGTCTGAAATTTAGTTGGATTGTTTGATTTTTCATTTTCAAAACATAAGTTAGTAGGATATCTCCTTTTACAGGAGTGACATTTAGGATATAAATGAATTTCTGGGAGTTTTGGGAATTTTTCCAAGGTGTCTAAACAGGTCCAATAAGCGTAAACTTTTATATTTTCTAATCACTTTCTGGACAGGTCTGGACTTGTGATTTTCCATAGGCCATTTGGCATAGATATAGAACCCACCAATTTTTGAGAGTATTTTAACTCATGGGGAACCTCTGGGAATTTCCTTGATTTTATTTGAACTAAGTAAGTATTTTATAAAAATCGCTAAATTCGGGCCCGATATGAAGTTAAGAAAATAAAAGATAAAAAAGATTATACAATAAGTAAAACACTTAAAAATGCATAAGAAGCTTATAAAATGAGTATATAAGTAATATATGATATCAATTCGTGTAGATTCATGATCTAAGATACTGACGTTGCTTTCCTGTTACTTTTCCGTTGTTTTCACATTGCTGCTAAATATTCGGAATTCTTCTTAAAGCAGCTTTCATGACGTTTTCTCAACGTTAGCTTTTCTATTTCAATTATTAGGTTTCTATGCCATTGCTATGAACCCTCTCGATTGTTTGATCTGTTGCTTGTTTGAAACACTGCTTTATTGAATCATGCAATATATGATTTGAACGTTATGTTAGAAAGACTTTGATATGCACATTTGTTGAACCTTGCTATATTTGACTATGAATTTCTAAATTGTGAACATTTGGTTATGAAAGTATGATATGTGACTACGACATTAACTTCGACTTCAACCTTTGAACATGAACCTTATGATATGAATTTATCCGATATGTTATTCAAGTTGAACTTTGTGTTTGATTATGATCCGTGTCAATTATGACAATGCTTGACCTAAGTTAGTTGACACCCGAGCCAATATTTCACTAGTCATGGGGGTTCCATGTCCGTGTCGTTGATGCACCCTCGGCATGACTCTAGGCAAGAGAGTGATGTCTCGCCAATGCTCTTTCCGTTATCTGCTTATTGATAGTATGGCCACTATCTCGGTCTCGCTAGCTTATGGATGCATCCTAGATCCGATTCAAGTATCCGATATGTTTTTGGTGAATATGTACGTGCAATATTGCCTTCATGTAAAATTCTCGGGAGCTTAGCTACTCTAATTAGTTTATGAGGTTATTCTTCTGGAATAAGTTAAAGATATTTTATATGATAAGGTTCTGGTGCTCCGCTGGTATGTTAAATTAAATCTTTTATCTCGTTATATTTAGATAAGTTGATTCCATGTTGATGTGCTGATATAGAAAGTATATATTATTATATATGAACTTTTTAGATAAGTGCTTATGTTTGATCTCCATGTTTAGATTCTGTTTTATATTAAGTTTTGGTTTGGAAAATGGTTTAATTATGATATCCGCTTGATAATTTGCTAATTGTTATGCTATGTCTTTTGCTTATTTAGTTATAGTTTTCCTACTATGTTTTCTATTTGCATGTGTGGATCGCCATGATTTGATCAGCTATTCCTTTGCTACAATATTGATTAAGTGTGTTAAATATAGATTAATTGACCTGTATGAATGCCATGTTTACTTTCTAGAAATTGTTTCGCTTAGCCTTTGATATTTCGTTTGGCTCATATGTACTCGAATTTCATTTAGTTAATGTTTGGTTATCTTGATGCGTTTGCATTGGTGCCATCAATATGATATGTGTTTGTTCTTAATTGCTATTTGTTCTTCCTAGATTTCGATGATTGTGTTTCCACAAAATCCTAATGATTCATTAATTCATTCCCAATGCGATTTTGTTATCCGTTTCCTTTGTTTCATTTTGCATTTTACTTTATTTAGTTTTCGCTTTGTTATATCTATTCACTGGGCTTTTTAAGCTCAAATGCATTTCTTTTCCCTGCAAGGGTTTTTAGGTTTGAAGATGGGCTTCGATGGGCTGAGAGTTAGAGTATCTTAGTGGACCAACCCTAGTACTATAGTACTTATGGACTTACTTTGAAGAGTTTTGTTTTGAGATTTCATTCATTTTGATATTGTATTTTCCTCACGACAATTGTTTATATGATTTGAAACTTCATTTTTTTTAGGTCGCTTGTAAATATTTTATTTGTATGTTCTGATATGACACCGGAATGTGACACTTCTACCCTTGTCGGGTTGGGGTGTTACATCCATAAGGAACTTGTGAGAGTATCCTTTGATCATTTCGTCCATGCTTCCTTGAAGATCATCCTTCATAAGCTTCTATACATACTCCCTTTCAACTTTCATCTCGTCTTGCTCATCATGAAGATATCAGACCGGGTCGAAGGAAATTCAACTTCTCAGAGAGAATGTCTTTCTTCACTCGTTTCTGACTTTAACTATTAGATTCTTTTGATTGAGAGATCCAAGATGGAGTTGGCTTCTTTCATCGATTTGGATGATGATTTGGTTGATTTCTTTAATGGTGGTGGTGAAGAGTGAGAAGATGAATCAGATGATGATGAGATGTGAGGAGACTCAGTCCTTTGGGTGGCTCAAGTTTCTTCCTTTGACCGTCTGGGACTATCTAGAAGAAACTTATCATACTCAACATCTTCATTCTTCAACTTAACTTGTTCATCTGTCTTTGTTTCATCACCGAAGTCTTTTGGCCTTATCCTTTTCTGTTCTTCAAAGTCATACACAAGAGTGTCCTCCACGTGTTTGTTGTTGAAACAAAGTGGCAGGCACCAGATCCCTTTATCGTTGATTAACCGTGATCAGACTGGTGAAGGTTGAGCTCCACCACTTACCCCGGCCACCCATTTGTTCTTGAGCAAATTGTTGTAACGCGGTGAAGTCTAATCTAATTTGAACTTCTTCTGTATGATTTATCCAGGTTGCTCTTCATCCGAGCTTGAGCTTCTCATAAGGGCAAGTAATCGAGTCTTCCTTTCCTTGATCATTTGGAGGACTAGGAGGTTTAGATACCGCTTGTAGTGTCATCTTTAGCCGCTTTTGAGAGAAAGTCTCTTCATCCGATGCGGTACCCTCTCGAAGTCCTCGCCAATTAGCTTTCTTTGATTTGAGCATCGAATAGAAAGCCTTTCCTTATGAATCGTTCTTCGCGGGAGGATTCCTCCCGAATTTCTCTCGACTTCTAAAGGTTTGCAAGACTTCTCGTGACTTCTCTCTCCGTTTTCCTCAAAAGGTGTTCGGAAGACTTCTCATCGAGATGACCAACTTGCCTTCACTTATCAAGTACGGATACCTTTTGTATGTCTCGAGCTTTTTGATTTCATTAGGTCGAAGGTGATCGTAACACAAAGACTGCTTCTTTGTTGACGATTCCTTGATTCTGTCTCGATAGGGTAGGCTCGGTCAACATATCGTGATTGTCGGGGTCATTGAGCCTCTGGGAATATCTGATGAAGTCCAAGTGCTCTCTGGATCACAGCTTTGTGTATCGATGTAGGAATCTTTGAGCCAAGTTTCTTTAGAAACGACATCATGTCTTCCCATATCGAGCCGACTCATGTCCTTTTGTTGATTAATGACCAGAAGATTTGTAGTTCCATGAGCTTGGGATGCTCATAACCACTATCACGACCGTAGATTATGGTAATGATGATGTAGATGATTCTCCACGGTTGAGGAATGTTCTTAAGCTCCACATGAGAGTGCTTAGAAATTAATCCTGAAGCTTCATCATAGCCAATATCAATCGGAATTGCGTAACTGCCCTTGATGGAGTGTGGCATAGAAGTCGCTTGGCTCGATTTCGTGAATTAAGAAAAAAACGCCTCGATCTGCAGTAAAGTACTTGATTTGTTTGTGATTGAGGGTCATCACACGACTTTGACCTTTGATCCTTTGCATTGAATTCGAATTGTTGAATGTAGATTTCGAACAAGAGCAGAGTGTGAGAGCATACCCGTAGGGATGATTCTTAAGAACATCCACAAGAATTGCAGAGAAGACTCGAGCATGTGAGGGTTTCAAATTCAACTCTTAGATTGTTCTTTCCAATCTTCCTTGGATAGCCATTAGGAGACATCGGAATTGTGAGAACCCTGGGTGCATCCACATGCATTCGAAAGTACCATGTCGTGATCTCAAATAACATTAGCCAAAAGAACCAACATATTGAAAGACATAATGTTAGTCAACATAAGGTTTTATTGTCTAATTATTGAACGTATAATGTCAATGGTTGTTACGAGTCCAAAGTCACTTGTATGTCTAATAGTCCAATGACGCGTGAGAAAGGTTTCTGCGGAGTTAGTTAACTTTGAATTTTAAAGTTTATGTTATCACTTATTAATCACAACATATTGAACGTTTAAGCTCATTAGTGACATTATTGGTTTCGTGACGTTATGATTCATTTATATACAAGTTTGTACTGCACAATCAATAACGAAGGTTTGATCAAGGATTATGCGTAGAAATGGTAGCTTATACAAGCAGGGGGTTATATGTGACAAGCTTATGCATAGGAACTCACTTACGCTGGTAAGAAATGTTACGCGCTGGAACGAGTATCCTTATGAGTTACGCTAAGATATGATATATAAAACCTTACGTAAGGCTTACTCGCTGTAAGAGTAGACCTTACGCGAGAGGTCATCACACGCATATCCTTCGGGATACGCTGAGTCCCTTTAGAACCTACGCTGAAGATTTCTCTTACGCATAACTTCACGCGCGTAAGCGTGATCCTTATGAGAGTTTCAATGACCTTGATTCGAAGTTTTAGCGAGTAAGCTTTGAAATATCATCATTATCACATCATTATTAACACTAACATTCATCTTATAATCGATCATGGCATGAAAGTTCATTAAATAGCTTTATAAGAAGTCATACTGTAAGTCAAAACCCTAAAGTTCATGAATTACGATATGATTTCTAGCCATGGATATGCACCAAAGTTTTTCCGAGGTATAGTATATTGAGTATGTTTATCCAAGTTTTAACATCAAAATGTCGTGAATCAAAATACCAAACGATGAATATAAAACCTAATTTTCAATTTATGAATCATTAGTGTTTAGGTGATTTCGGGTTTGAATATACTTAATTCAACTTGAATACAACTTTATACAACAATCTTTAACACCAAAAAACCTTCATATATGAAAACATTCATACCCACGCATAAACCCTAATTTTCAAAATCCATCAATTCGTGTTTCTAGGTGCATTTTGAGGATAAAAAAGATATCATGATGTTATAAAACGTTTGACACTATCTTTTAACCACAACACATAATCTTGATCATGTGTTCCACGCGACACGCCAGAACACACAAAATCAAGCATACACAAGAATTTGACCAGTTGGATTCATGTAAAATCAAAACCATTGTTTGAAAACATGTAAGAAACATTAAACCACTCTATAAAATTGATGATCCAAAAACACGTGATTTGGTGAAATTAATCTTAGGCGAGGATAGGTTTGGGTGATGATAATAAATGTGAAGTGAAAGTTAGGTGGAAGGGACTTTTATTAAAAATGACTTTAAGCCTTTTGCAGTTTTGGTCCCTCCACCTTTTCCTTTTTTCATCCAAGGCCATATAACTTCCATTTTGGTTACCAAATGAAAGATTTTAAGAAAGAGACTTAATTGACACTCCCCTTGACTTAAGAAAAATAATAAAAGGTTATAAATTTTAGTCCGAGGAGTCAGTTTGAACCTAAAATTTACCACCATTGATAAAAAAGAAACAACTGGATAGGATAACATGCAAGTACAGGATGTTTTGAAGCAGCTATGTTTATTTTCTCCTCAATACTTGATCGGAAAAATACTGAATTTTGAAAGATTATAGTGTTGACGGAAGAAATGTACTTGCAATGTTTGAAGGAAAAATTAGATAAAAGAATATTTTTGTTGTTTTGACATATTTTTTTGTTTTTGTATTTTGTTTTTGGAAAAATATTTACAAAAGAGATTTTGGTGTTTGACAGGTTTTTAAGACTGTTTTAGGAGTTCATCCAGTTCCTCTTGAGTCAAACACCGCATACCAATCTGGTGGACCAACTCATTAAACCTAGCGGAGGCAAGGCTTTTGAGTAGATCCGCCAATTGGTATTCTCAACTCCACGGGTATAATTCCATCTGCATCTGCTCCACGTGGTCCTTGATGAAATGATATCAAAGATCGATGTGCTTTGATTTCGAAAGTGTTGAATCGAAGTAATGCAGATTGCGTACAGCACTCGATTGTCGCAGATGACGGATTCTCTAAATACGTGAACCATAGTCTTTGAGTTGTGTTCTCATCCAAATGACTTGAGCACAACACGCCGGCTATGGCTACATATTCCGGTTGAGGACAACGATGTACAATCCCGCTTCTTCGATTGCCATGACACCAGCTTTATCACCAAAATTGTAAAGCTCCTCAAGTACTTTTCCAATCTAAGCATCTGCGTGGTCGTCAAAAAGCGATTAGTTCAAAACTTGAATCCTTGGATACTGCATTCCCAAATTAATGGTGCCCTTGATGTACGGAGGATTCTTTTAGCCTCGAGAGGTGGGTTTCGCTTGGTAGCGATTGATAAGCGGGAGCGTAGATAGACGCTAATGACAATATCGTGTCCGCTTACAAGTTAGATATACATAGAGACCCATAATACTACGGTATTTTGTGGGGTCCACCAATTCCCATGTAAATGGCCTAGCTTCTTGGTATGAGCCATGGTGTGGCATAAGTGTCACAGCTTTTCATTCCAAATTTGTTTTAGCAGTTCAAGGGCATATTTGGACTGACTCAAGAAATAATACTGGGTGATTGATGAATATGCAGTCCTAGAAAGAACGTAAGTTCACCCATCATGGACATTTCAAAATGTTCTTCATTAGTTTTGCAAAAGCGATTGAGTACTTTTATGAGTTGACCCAAAAATGATGTCATCCACATAAATTTGAACAATTAAAATATGTTACCCGTGATATTGTAGGAAAGAGTTGGGTCAACCGAACCTTTGACAAAATTATTGGCAATTAAGAAAGATGATAGCTTATCATACTATGCCCGAGGAGCTTGTTTGAGACCATACGAGCTTTGTTAGTTTGTAGATATGGTTCGAAGCGGGATCAATCGAATCCTTCTAGCCTGGTGACATAAACCGTTTCTTTCGATTGACCATTGAAGCGCATTTTGACTCCATCCGAAGACCGTTATGTTCATATGAGTGCGAACGCCAGAAATTTCCTAACGACTCCAAGACGAAGCAACCGGAGCAAATGATTCTTCAAAGTCAACCCTCTTCCCGTCTATAACCCTTAGCCACCGTGACGCGACTTGTTCCCGATAACGCCTTCAAGATCCAATTTGTTTTTCCATATCCATTTTAGACCAATGACGAGACCCTCGTTGGTTTCAAACCAGTTCATACTTCAAGACGTTTGAATTGGTTGAGTTCTTCTTGCATGGATTCAATCCAGTTATCCTTTGTCATTGCATCCTTAATGTTTTGGGTTCAAATTGGCGGCAGGAGTGCATAAATGCAATGTTCATCGTCTGCGGTGAAGACGCTTGTCTCAGAATTCATCGGTTGATTCTGGATTGCCAATAATATTTTCCGGAGGATGGTCTTTTGTCCATCTATATGTAGAGGTTGATGTTGGTATATACAGTGATTTTGAGGATTCAAATGGTTTGTGGAAGATTCCCATATCAACGTCGCAGCTTTCATTAGCAAACGGGTTAAGAACGATTTGGATCAAAATATGCGTGGGGGTACTTCATTCGTGAACATCATCACCGGCCTCATCATTTTGGAAGGTTTGTTCAACTGCTGTATTGGAGTCAACTGGTGCATCTTCACAAAGAGTTGTTGAAGCAGTGTAATGTAAGAGTATTATCGTGTTGAGCAAACGGAAGTCAAATGATACACCGGGGCACTATCATCAATATCGCCACCGAACGCAGGAGCAAATAGTCCTTCCATTTGTTGACGAGTAAGCCGAGGCTCAGATTCCCCGATGATGGGGTTTGGGGAAAGTTTGCGGTTGTGACCGGTTCCAAGCCTGATATACTCGGCCATCTCAGTGAGTTCATCAAAATTGGCATGAATTGTTTCCATAAACCGCTTTGTCCGGACGATTCCGTGATCCGTAACCTTTAGAATTCTCACAATATCCATAAAGACTAATGCGTTTCGGCTTTGAGTCCAAAGTCATCACGCCATTATTCTGATAGCAAAGAGATCCAAAGACATGAAAGTGTTTGAGATTCGGTTTACGTTGTGGAAGCTCAAAATGGTGTTTTGTTGTGGCGCTTTGTAATCATTGAGCGTTTTGTGTATAGCATGCGCTGGAGACAAATTTCGACCCCAAGTAATCTGAAGTTTAGCATTAATTAACATCGCTTTACTGACTTCCACTAACGTCATCGTTTAGGCCTTTAACAACCCATTTTGTTATGGTGATGCACATAGATGTTTGATGCTCAATTCCTACTCTCATAATATTCCGAAGAGTTTGATTCACAAATTCTTCCTTTGTGTCAATTTGTCTACTTGTTCAGTTGAATTTGAATTTTCGTGAAGAAAGGTGATGATCATCCGTGGAGCTTGGTCTTTACTTCAAGAAAATAAACCCCAAGTCCATCTTGAGTAGTCATCAACAATTACCGTGATGTAGCGTTTGCCATTTATCGCTGCAGACGCCGCATCGGCCACACAAATCCATGTGAAGAAGATGAAGCAACGCCAGAGCCGTGTTCCAACTTTGAAGGAAAATGAGCACGAGTGCTTTTCCTTGTTCAAGCCGAAGCATAGGTGATCTTTAGAATACACGGTCGGGAGACCTTCAACAAGTCTGTGTCGAGCAAGGTTGGTGATGGTTTGAAAGTTTAGATGTGAGAGGCAACGATTGCCATAGCCAAGATTTTTTAGATGTAGCCTTTGAGAGTAAACAAATGGGAGATGAAGCAACCATGTCTTGCATGGAGATAGTATGGACTAGATGAGCGCTTAAGGCCATACATAAGATCATTTGAAGATCACGAATCAAACAAGTTTTCTCCTCAAAGCGACTTCCAAGTCTCCATCACAAAATTGACCAACGAGAATAGATTGTAGTACCGAGGCCTTCCACATAATAAACCCCGCTAAATTGGATGTTGCCATTAATGTAATTCTCCAGTAGCCTATGATAGTCATGCGATGATCATTCCCGACCGACAAGGCTAATGAACTTTGAAACAAAGTTTGATAACAGCTTAAGGTTTCACATGTGTGTCGGGAACATCCATCAATCAACAATTAGTGATGATCTCAGACACCTGATGACACTGCATCGCACAGATGGAATAGAAGTAGATGTGGAACCCGAAGAGCTAGAGGGTTCCAAAGAAGTTATAGTAGAAATACACACATAATTAACTTTAGGCATCCATTTAAATCCTAGTGTATTATGTATCCATTTCTTCCATCTCCAAGTAGTCTTAGCTTTAGTCTTAGTGAATGCACTAGGTGGTACAACAATCCTTGGAGGTGAAACTGGAGCTACAGGGACATTAATGCGGTTCTTAGAATCTAAAGAGGGCGGTCTACCAAGCACATACTTAGAAAGATTAGTTGGCCTAAGGTATTCCATTCTTAGGATCTTAAAGCGAGAGATGATAGCTTTAGCAACACATTTTTAATGACAATCAATTCATACTTTTATCGACAAATAACACAAGGTGCATCGATCAATATCAAAAGTACTTTAAAGGTTTAGCATTGTTACATCACTATTCCTATTACTTGCTGGACGCATATTAAAGGGAAGCAACATGAGTCTTATTGATAGTCCTAGTGTTCTTCTATTCAAAGATTCTTTATTGTTCTCTTAGGTCGCAATTCCTATTCTTCCTTGTATTGCTCCTAGGCGTGAAGTGCTGGACGCTTGGAAAAGAGGCAACTATTCTTGTTGCAGTAAGGAAGCACGCTAGCAACTTGTGATTTGGTAAGAAAGGGATTCTAGGTTCACGATTACTAAGTGTTCTTGGTGCTATTCTCTTAATCATAGTAGCTGAAGTAGTTTATACTTTCTAACATTTCTTTAACTTATGGTAGTGTGCACACAAAATCTGATTTTCAGAACAAAGATTTCCAAAGAAAAATTCATGACTTTTTAGTGTGTGCAAGATAATGGGTTCGTTTGATGCTTCATCACTTCAGTCTGGTTTTGAGTAAATCAAATATGACACCATTCCTTTAACTTTTGCAAGTTCTTGTTCATATTTTGAGATTTGACACTTAAAAGACACGTTTTGATCATCCAGTTGCTCAAGTTTAGGATCAGAAGATTTTACACGCAACTGGGCGATTTTGTTTTGAAAAACAAGTTGTTGATCGTGAATATCTTTTTGACACCAATTAAGACGTCGTTTTGCATTTGAAAGCTCGTTTAACAATCGTTCATTTTCAGCTTTTAAAGACTCGATCTGATGCATCATATCAGTATTCACAACAATATCAACAGAATCAACAGAATCAGCAGAGATATGATCAGATGCATATGCAACAGATTGTAATAACACAGCATTCTGGATATCAAAGATGTATAAAATTTTCCAAGAGTCGATCAACATCTTTCTCAACAGTTTCTTTTTACGTTTAGTGTTTGAAATAGATGTTTCTGTTTTCTCGAAACTGTTTTCATGAGACCAAGTTCCTTGTGAAAATCCTTTCCCAATATAGTGCACAATTTTTCAAATTTTTGAGATAGGGTAAAATTCTTTTCTGAAGAATATCTCTATGTTCTCGCCATTGGCTTAGGTAAAATGTTGAACTTTTATTTCAGAATGAAATTCAATCTCACGTTCCAAAAATTTTGAGGTCAGATAAGAAAGTGTCAAAGTATTTGATAACGCGACAACTTTCGGCATTAGTTTTACTTCACTAAGTGAAGGTAAAGGACCATTAATTTGTGCACCTTTTGGTTGAGGACTGACTTCAGAAACTGGTGTGATAACCAAAGGTGTGTTTGATGTATCTTGTTGTTTGACAAAGTTACGGCTTTGAATAGTTAAATGGTTTATTATAAACGACATTTTCCATTTTTGACGACTCCTCGTCATCAGCAGATCTAATTCCTCCATCCGATTATATTCAACAACAGTATAATGAATCATCAATTCTATGTTCCACGTAAACTTCAGGATTTGGTTTGAATGCTCTGTGTGAAAACTTAGGTTTATAATCTACAAGATTCGGTGCATATCCATTTGGATTTGGTTTGAAAGAAAACTTTTGAATCGTTGTGATTGATTCACCATGTTTATAAACAACAGTTTTAAACTCTTTGATTTTGGTTTGTAAGTCGACAATTTCCTCAAGATAGTCATCTATTCTTTTCGTTGAATGCTTTTTGTACTCAGAGAACTGTATTTGACAAGTTAACAACTCAGCTTTGGCTTTTTGATTTTCCAAGGTAAGAGCGTTAAGTTGTTGTTTATGTTCATGTTTCATTTGTTCTATTTGAGACAACAAAGCATTCTTCGAAGCGGCTAGATCACAAATCTGTCGTTCCAAATATTTTTCATTTTGGTGTGATTTGGCAAAAGCGGCTTCAAAACCTTTTCACGGTTTTCTTGAGTTTTGAAAAAGTTGATTTGTCGAATTAAGCATTCTTTATCCCCAGTTAATTGCATTTTTCTCTTTTTAATTTCGTGCAAATTTCCAAACGAGAATGTTGGTCTTTAATTAAGGTCAAGAGCTCATTTCTCAGTGGACAAAAGCTCATCTTGTTCAACGTGATTCTTAACATGATCATTCTTTAGATCCTCAAATATAATGATGGAGTCAACTTGATTATCAATGTTAACCATATGGTCATCTTGATCATCAAATATAACTACGGGATCTATTTGATAATCATCGGAATGAGATGTGGAAGAGTCATGTTAAACTCTCTGATCCTTGTCTGATAGAGAAAGTGGCAGAGATATCAGTTCATTAATGATAATGGTTTGTTCAGGTACCTGAGACAAGCCGTCAGTGTCATACACTGGGCCTGTGTCACTCATGTGTAGAGCTTGCATCACGTGCCATCAACATCATTGTTGCATTAGCCTGCAAGTCCTCCATATCATCATCAGAATCTGCATCTGCCATAAAGCTCTATTCCTTGTTGGTAAGAGTTCCACCAGCTTCATCCTTAAGAGCCAAGAGCAAAGCCTCTTTGAAATAAGCACTGCCTCTTGTCCTTGGTTTAGGACATACATTAGCCAGATGACCCTTCTCATTACAGTTATAGCTTCGAAGACCATTAACCCCATTCTGATCATTTCCCTGTTCAACCACTTGAGCCCTTAGCTGCTGCGGAGCACCCATATTATTCCTTCCCATAGCATTGAACCCTTGACCACCTCCCATCCGACTGACCATAACCACGATTTTGAACTTCAACGCGTCCATTGTTTACAACAACCTGATTCCTTGTATTAGATGAAGAACGAATGCGATTGTTGGATTTGTTTGTATAGCGGCCAAATGCTTTAGCAATCATAACAAATCCTTGTTGCAGTTCATCAAAGGCATCGGAGCCCTCATCAGTTTCACTGTAAAGAGCTTGAGCAGTGTTGTTGTTGTATGGAACCAATTGAGTTTGTTGAGGTTGTTGCTGTGACGGATCAGAAGGTTTGATAGTTGCAGTTGTTTGAGGAGCGGGTTGAGGAGCTTGTTGAGGAGGAATGTTTGTTTGAGCCCACAAAGCAAGTTGCTGATTGTCCGAAAGTGATGGTGGAGCAGTTTGACCACGGAGAATCCTTTCCTTATCAACTTCTTTTTGGTGAGGCTTCAGATAGTCGTACAATAATCCGTAGGTAGCATGATGCATATCTTTTGCTTACGGAGAAAATGACATACTTCTCCCATTTCGGACCAAGACTACTTAGGAACTTTGTGTTGACAGAAATTCGTGGCATGATGATATTGTGTTTATCCAAATCATTAATGACAATGTCAAATGGATGATGATAAGATTTTAATGACTCTCCTGGTTCAATCATGAAGTGTTCATAAGCCAAGTAGATTTTGGATTCCATGTCTTCCTGATTGAGTGTTGTGCCTTGGATAAGAAGATGAATCTGTTCCCACATTGCTTTGGCAATTTTTTGAGCATCAACACTTCGAAGGATTGGATTTGGTAGTCCTAAAAGGATGTATTGCATTGCAAGTTCGTCGGCTTCAAAGTGTAGAAGTTGATCACCCGTGAGTTCTGCAACAGTGGCAATCACTACAACAAAAGTGGCTTTTTAGGACCCTTTGTGTGGGACGGTATGATAATGGAGTCCTAAAAAACTATTTAATAGGACATATGAGCGTTTAGGGTCCTTTTTAAATATTTGCTACTTAGGCGATGTCCTAAAAAGGTATATAATAGGATGGTCGATGATTTGGGGTCCTATTATCATATAACTTAATATGACACTTAAAATATGGATCCTAATAAATTACCTTTATAAGACGTTTATTCATTATGGTTGTATTATAATAAACCATAATAGGACACTGAGTTTGAGTCATAAGACGTCCGATTAGTTAAAACGCTTATTCACAAAAAGTTTTATTATAGCAAAATTTAATAGGACTTTACGTGGGTATTATAATGATAACCTTTATAGGACGCTTATGTACAATGGTTTTATAACATCATTTTTTAAAACGATTATTTGCAAAAGTTTTATTATAACAAAACTTAATAGGACCCTTAAAGGATGCATATTAATTATGGTTTTATTACAATACACCATAATAGGACACTTGATATATAAGTCATAAAACATTAATTATTTAAAACGCTTATTCGCAAACGTATTATTAAAACATAACTTAATATGACAGTTGACACTTGGGTCCCATAGATTGATACACCATCATAAGACACTTGATATTTGAGTCATAAAACATCGGTTTTATGAAACACTTATTCGCAAAGCTTTTTTATAAGAAAAGTGAATAGGACCCTTGACAATAGCGTCTTATAACGCTTAACCTTTATAGAACACTTATTCATAATGGTTTGTTTATGATACACCACAATATGGCACATCTTTTTAGAGTCGTAAAACATCCGCTTTTTATAACGCTTATTCAATTTTATAGAACGCTTAATTGCAAAAGTTTTATTTGAAAAAAAATTAACAGGACCCTTGACAACCGTGTCTTTTAACATTAACCTTTATAGTATGCTTATTTGTTGTGGTTTTATTATCCTACGTCATAATAGAACACTCCTTTATTTGAGTCATAAAACATCAGTTTTTTAGAACGCTTATTTACAAAAGTTTTATTTAAACATTAGTTAGTATGAAACTTGATACTTGGGTATCAAAACTTGATACACCATAATAGGACACTTGTTATCTGTCTTTGTATTGTTATATGTCTCAATCTTTTGGAAGTTATGTATGGGTTATCTGTCTTTGTATTGTCCTTATCTATCAATGATAATGGTTAATTTGGTGCATTATTGCTGTAATACTAAGCCAAATTGCACTCACAAAATAAACTAGGCTTGATTAAAAACAAAAATGACTGAGAAGGGCATCTCAGTCCCTAATGGGGTGATTTGAGCACCAAATTAAAGCAACAAGATAAGATCTAGAATCCCAATTAAGCAAATTCAGTAGAATGAGTACAAGCTACTAAAGGAAACAAAAAAGAAGAAGAAACAATAGTGAATAAGCAGAAATTAAGCTCTCAATATGGGCATTTGAGCCAAACAGTGATAAGCCATATTGACCCGTTTGACCCATTTGAGCCAAACACCCCTTAAGCAAGGTTGTTTTGAGATCTCAAAGTGAAAATATAAATAACAAGAAGCTAAAAAGTTAAAATTACCTAAATTTAAATAAGAAATGTATAAGAAAGAGTTATACAAAAGCGTTAATGAGGATTGTCATTGATTCTTAACAACTAATTTTACATAAAAACAGGGACTATTATTATTTAGCTAATTGAAATCATTAAGCTTCTTCAACTGGATCTTCTTCATCGGCAATAACTAAGTCATTGTTGTCCACAACGGTTCCATCGAAACCACCTCTAACCAATTCAATATCCATTGTTTCATCATGTTGAGGACACATAAATGAGTCACCCTGCAAATGTGTTTCCACGTCATCAAGACTTGTTTGTTCATCCATGTCATAAACATGTCTGGGCGCTGTCTTGATCACAACTTGCCATCCTTTTTCAACACTATCTGCAACCACTACTACAAAAAAGTCTATAAACACCCCTTAATAGAGACTAGTTTTATAAAAACCAATTTATATGGTAAAATATTAGCGGGTATGGGAAGTATTAACAAGTTTCTTTAATATAATATCCATAAACACCAGTTCTTTATATTAAAAATGGTTACATTAGTTTTCTTTTGTTCATTCCTCTATTACACAAGAAATTCTTACCACATTGTTTAAATGAGTCGCAAACTAATTGAAATCAACTCGATTTAAATGAGTCGAGCTCGAGCTACTCGAGTATACTTTTGAGTCGAGTTCGAGTTTCATAATACTCGGCCCGTGAGGCTCATGAGCCTTATCGAGCTCTTATTAAATTAAATTTTCATGTTGTACTTAATTTTGCATAAAATCGAGTCGAGTCGAGCTTCATAAGCCGAGTTTTTATCAATTTTAAGCTTAAAGTGTTTAGGTATTCGATCTCAAGTCGAGTTTCGAGCTTGAGTTTTAGATGATTAGTCGAGCTCGAGTTTGAAATCCAAAGCTCGATCGAGCTCGAGCCGAGTTTTAGTCGAGTCAAATTCAAACTTGGGAGTACTCTGCCCGATTAGGCTCGTTTACATCGTGGAGAGACATTAGTTGCACTATAAACATTACTCTATTTCGCACGCTCCCAAACTAAATTAATTTTCAAGTGAAACCAAAAATTGTATTCCGCTTTGAATTTTTCCTTCAAATATCACGAAATTTCATGTGATGCCCAAAATTCCCCCCATCTAAAGATTCAGATCATAAATTGACATTCAGCTATCCATAATCCCGGATCCGCATTTATCTCCACCAAACCCTCCTTATTCAATATCCCAGATCCTCATCCGCCATTGAACGGTTTTAGAATATGCCTTTGAACGATCTGGGTAACTCTTAACTCCGAATTAAAGAAATTGGGTATTGTTTAATGATATCTAGATTAAATTAGTTTAATATGTATTCTAAAATTTAATGGTTTATTGATTTGGCCATAAGACGTTTAACACCAGGTTCTTTTTTGTCTCAATTTATTTCATAAGATCATGTTATTTTTTGTGTTTTGTTTTAATAGGTGTTGAACTTCTTATACATGGGTTTTCTCCTTTGTTCTTGATTTATGGTTTATAGGTGGTAATATTGCTATTTTATTAGGTAAACAGTATATCATTTGATTAATTTGTGTTGCTGCTTTGTTAAGTAAGTATTTGGGGTGCTTTTACTTGACATATTGTATTGCTGTTTGGTGAATTAATCATGTAAAATACTGTATTGCAGATACGTGCCATTATTTCCTTACTTCGAGAATCTCAAGGATCTCTCGGATACGGCTTTCAACGTTGTTGCAAAGGATTATGTAACTGCGGATACTGGAACTGATTGGTGTCACTTTACTTAATCAGCTAAGGGATTAGGTATATCTTACATTCTATATCGAATTTTGTGCCCTTACTTTCTGTGCTTGGGGTTATTCTATGTTGGGGTACGTTAAGATTAATGAAGTAGTTTTACTTAATAGATTCTGAACATGCTAAGAAATTTCTGTTACATGCAACAGTACCGAAGGAAAATTCAAATCCTGATTTACGTGTTATGGGTATCATTGGATCAACGACAATGTAGTTGTCGTGACCAACATCCATCAGCTTTCGGCTCGTTGGTAAGGTGAAAGTGACACGTAAGTTTTATGTTAATTGATATGACTTTATATCTCACTTTTTAATTAATAGGCATTGAAATATACTTTTAAGCAACATCTGGTCTTGGAAGTCAATTATACTCTGTTATTATTGCATAACATGTGGTAAGTAAGCCTACATGATAAACTTCTTATGATGATTGAACTGTTCTAGACAAGTTTGGAACTGCACTTTTTCATTATCTGCTATATAAATGCCACTGATGATGCACTTTAAAAGTTAAACGTAAAGAAAGTTCAAGTTATAAGCCTAGCAAAGTATGTAAAACAATTTTTCCTTCTGGAAACGGGCAACAAATCAAATAAATGAAAATGGTTAAGAGCTACTACCAATCAACTAATTTGTTCTGGTGCATCATAATGGGTGTAGTTCAGGACCTTGTGAAATATTGATACAAAGTATGATACAAAATCTAAGTGAAAGAGTATATTTAAGATGAAGAGAACAAACCAATTCTTGTTGATTAGCATTATAGATACTTATTGGACGCTCATTCTCAATAAACAATTATAATTTGTTTCTTCTCGATCATGCAGGAACAAGGAAGATTTATGACGTCGGGAATAGGTAAACACAAGGAAAAGTGCTGTTATATATCAAATTCTCCTCTCTACCAAAGAGCAGTGCCCGATTGGTACCCATTTTTTACTTATCGCTTTCCCGTCCGATCTTGAAGGGGGTGTTTCTATCCCAATTTTTTATTTGCTAGGCCCATGACCACAAACTTATGTGTATTTCTAATTGCTTACCTTAATAATTTCGTCTCCTATAATGTATATATTATCTGAATAAAGTGCTATCCTCATTAGCTTATTCTTGTTTCAGTTTAAAGGTTTGTTGCAGTAGAGAAGCTAAGAGATCAACTGCTAGCGATTAATGAGCAAACTACATGTGCTCTTGCTTTTGTGGAGGTAGGACAATTATGAGTATATAATTTACAACATATGCTTCAAATGTTTTAGTGTTGGCATCTTGTTAAGATTCAATTATATAATCCCATGGTTCAAATGACAGTTACAATGGAAATTTATGACATTATGAAGATATGGAAGCCCGGACTTATATTTCTTTATTTGCTATCACGTAGGTGGTCATATTGCTGGTTAAGTACTATCTCATTTCATAAGTTAATTGGAGGATTCACAACTGTGGTGACAATGAAGAACTTGTCAAGTATGATGGCTTGTTAGAAATGGATAGCATACCACAAGCTTCCATATGAATCATATATTTATCCTGCAATTTGTTTTGGTCTGATTTTTTGGTAATTCAGATGTAGAATTGTAGCATTGCCTGTGTCACTGAGCACAAGGGTGAAAGTCTTCCCAGCCCCTGTGAAGTTAACATCATGATCCTACTATTAACTACTGTATTATAATACGGTGTCCAAGTGACTTTCTCAACTCAATTACTTATAATTTGTTTGATTTGATTTTGTTATATCTCTAATGGGTCAAACTAGTAACATATAAAGTGAGACATATCCAACGGATCGGAACTCTTCTAAATATATCTGTAACAAATAAATATATTAAATCATTTTTTTAGATATTTTATACTATTGTATTGAAATAATAATTGACAACTATCTATATTTTAGCTTTTAGTTACGCTTTACGATTATGTAAAAAATTAACCCTCTTGTATCTTGTGTGTAGCTAATTCATTAGAAAAAAATAAGATAGCGTATGTAGAAAAAGAAATGATGAAGGTCCACCATGGAAGCATTACAAGTAACTGTTGTGCACAATAAAGTTTAAATGACTTATTTTTGTGACAAGTACTTTAAGTATTATAACGTAAAGCTGTAAGTGGTGTTTTGTTTTGCACATAATCTATTAGTTGTTTGATTAATCGGGTCAAACAAAACAACTTAAAGTTGTAACCATATTTTTAAGGATTATAGCTTAAGTTGTAGTAAACCAGTCTATTTGTTGTATTCAAACAAAAACAAGAATGTGTCTTTGTCAGTTAAGCAACAAATAAGATCTAGGCCAAAGCAAGTGCAAAAAAAACAATGGAAGAAGTTTGTGAAGTATTGGAATAAAGAAAACACTAAGGTGTGAAATACTCTTCCACTTTAAATAACATTACTTAATTTCCCATTATGATATTTTACTTTCCTGCTGCAGAGTTTAAGTGAAAAAAAACAAGGCGAATCGGGCAAAAAAGAAGATGATCCAAAGAACCGGTAAAAAAGTTATGCTCGCAAAAGGGAAGAGTTAAAGGTAAGTGTATGGAGAAAGTGGGATTGTTAATGTATCCTGTGGATATCCACTGTTAATATTCATTTTCTTTTATTTTCATACAGACATATTTGGGACGAGATCCAACTCGATTGGATCTTTTTAGTGCATGCTTCTCCAAAGATGGAAATACCAAAATGATGACACGCAAAGCGATTGTAAGTAATTTGCTTTTGTGTTTGCAAAAGTGTATTAATAGCATAAGTTAAACACAATATGATTTTTTTGTAATACATGCTTTTACTATATGTTGTTCATGTTTATATAAAATGCAGGATGATATGAAACGACTTAGTGATAATCTGCCCGAGGGTTCGATTTGTAATCCGACCGATGATATTTTTCTACGTTATGGGTAAAGATCAAAATGGTGATGCATGCATGTATGGTCTAGGTGTTCGTGCTTCTGCTGTTTGGGGTGTAATACCAAGTCGTTTAGCATGTCATAGAGAAAACAACGAATTGAAGTCTAGATGTGGAGAACTTACTAGTGAAAATGAAAAGTTACGAGCCCAGTTATCGAGAAGAATGTCGACGGATAGTTCCATTTTTCCACCTCTTACATCACAAGATTCTCCTGTTGTAACCAATGAACCTCCACGCTTACGGGTATGTTTCTATTATAAATCATTCCTTTCTAGTTGTTATAGCTTATTTTATCTTTGATAGCTAATGAACCTAGGCTACAAGCTTATGTATCGAGATTATGATTTAGATTGCTCATTTGCCTTTTAAATTTGTTAACTCGCTTATTAAGGGTGTTTGGTTCTGTGATGTTTCAACTGTGGTAGTTGCCTTTTCACTTGTTTATCTGCACACTATGACCTCTAGGTGATATTAGAACTAGTAAAACTATAAAACCAATGTTTGAACTAGAGAAAGTCAAAATCAAATTACCTTCACTCACAAATCCACTGTTGGGACATATGAGGATCAAATCTCACCCACTTGGTCTAAATCTTGTTCATGTATCTTAAATTAGTGTTATCATAGCTAAAATAATCATAATTAGTGCATACGGATCAAACAAGTTTCATTAAAGTCAAAGTTTAAGTTCAAAATCAAAAAGTCAAAATGGTATGTTAGTCGAACTCGATCTTGGGAGAATTTTTGTGAATTTTGTGTTGAGATTCTAGTCTTGAGATTTTTACATGTTGAAATTCCCCATCTAAGCTTTTGAATCCCACAGTTAGCTTATTTTTATGATTTTTCTCTGGCTTAGGTGATAGTTCAAAGTGGCCTGCAGGGCTAACCATTGCCCTGCACCAGGGCATCAGCTCAAAACCCCAACTTTCCATGTGCCTTAGCTTCTTCATTAGTCCACACAAGGAGCTTATTGGTTTTGTTGAAAGCCAATAAGCTCATCTATAAAGTTCAGGGCTTATTTCAAACTTTTGAGCTTATTAGATAGGTCTGCAGATAGCTTTTTGTTTGTCCAATTCCACCCATACACTGAGTGATCAGTGTTGACCACCCAAGTTCAAGCCCTTGTTAAGTGCTTATCTGTGGGACCCAAACCTTTAGTCCTAGCTTTTAGAAACCTCAATAAGTCACCTTTTCATATCAAGTCTCACTTTGGATCCCTGTCAACCCTAGTGGGACCCATAAGGGCTGCAAGGTTGTTGGTTTTGGCCTGTTTGGCCTGTGATATTTGATCAAGTGATTATTCGGGTCTATAGCTTATTCCTTTAGCTTATGGTAGTTTTAGCTTAATCTAGTTACAACTCATGTAGTTACAAATTTTATTCAACTTATTGTAGCTTATTTGTGCTTATTTAGTATACACCGCCTCCACATCTCAGTATTACACTGATCAATTTTGACCTCTCTTTGTATACCCAGCCTCCATACCTGCAGTATTACATCTGTTTAACCTAATACATGTGTCTTGACTATAAATTGATAAATGTTTGTTGAAAATCGAATCTAGGTCTGGGATGAAGTTGTCCTTAAAAGCATTCTAAACTCAACCGAGACTATAGCAAAAGGATGGGTGAGGAGCTTGAACCCAAATGATATAGTTGGTGGTACAGAGATTGGACGAGGATGGTGTGAGGTAAACGTTCAAGTACCAACAAAAAGAGATGAAGTGTTGGTGAGACCCTATGGGTTATTTGCCACAATTGAAGATGTGGTTGCAAACCATAGCATGGCCTAGTCCCTTTATCTCGGTATGTCTTTGTTAATCTTGTGATACCAATAATTTTACTAACATGGAGCTTAATGCTTATACATGGGTGTTTATTTGTAGGTGGTCCGTGAGGATTGAGAGAGATGATGCATGATGACCACGGACTAAGCTTCTTGTTGCGTTAATGTATTGTTTAATGTTAACAGACTTTATGTTAGATTATGTCTACCTTATTTATGTTTAGTGATTTTGTTATGACAATTGCTAATTTGAAATACAATTTCGTTTTATTCATTTAATATTTAGTTGATGTTTTATTCATATCGTAATAATAGAGTGTGCATAGTGAAAATAGCGTCCTATCATATGACTTGTCCGGACTTTGAAATTGTCCTATTAAACTTATTAACCGTCCTAACAATTAACTTAACATTGTAAAAGTGTCCTAATATGTTGTTATTAGGACGTTATTTAGGTTGTTAATAGACAATTTATACGACCAAAAAATTGGTTTCATAATCTTCTTTGAGATATTAGAACCCTTTTCTTGGTGCTAAAATAGCTATAATGTTATATGATAAGCGTCCTAACAATTATCTTTTAAGTACGCTTGTATGTGTATCAAAAGATTAAAATTAGGTAACAACGCTTTACAACATTGTAAAAGTGTCCTAATATGTTGTTATTAGGACGTTATTTGGTTGTTCATAGACATATTATGCGACCATAAATTTGGTTTCATAATCGTATTTGGGATATTAGGACCCTTTTCTTGGTGTTAAAGTAACTATAATGGTATATGATAACCGTCCTAAGAATTAACATTAAAGGACGCTTGTATGTGTATCAAAAGATTAAAAGTAGGTTACCACATGTTAGAACATTGGAAAAGTGTCCTAATATGTTTTTATTAAGACGTTATTTGTGTTGTTTATAGACCTAAAATGCGACCATAAAATTGGTATCATAATCTTATTTGAGTTATTAGTACCCTTTTCTTTGTTGCTAAAATAGCTATGATGTTACATCATAAGCGTCCTAACAATACTTTTAAGGACGTTTTATGTGTCTCAAAAGATTAAAAGTAGGTAATCACATGTTAAAACATTGTAAAAGTGTCCTAATATGGTTTTATTAGGACGCTATTTGTGTTGTTCATAGACATATAATACGACCATAAAATTGGTTTCATAAGGGTTAGGACGCTTTGGACCTATTACAACCTCCTTACATGAAACGCTTTCATCCTTGGTCCTATTAAATGAAAGGTCCTAAAAAGTACCATTTTATGACGCTTATGGGGGTCCTAAAAAGCCACTTTTCTTGTAGTGAATGTTGGTGACATCATCTCTTGGTGGAACAGCATTAGGATCTCCGGGTGTAACGATAGTAGGCATCTGAAATGGACCTTCCATAATGACCTTCTTTAAAAAATTTCCATGTGGTTTCTTTATATCACAAAACCTAAAGAACCGAATCACCCATTGATCATAATTACGGGGAGTGAGCATTGGAGGTCTATCAAGTGAGCCACCATGAATTGATTGTTGGTTGCCAAGGCTTCACACATCATGCCAAACCATGCCGGTTCCTTCATAGTATTCCTGGATGGATGTTGATTGTAGAAGTTTGTGTAAGGTTGTACTTGAAGACTAGGTGGTAGTTGAACCATTTGTGGTGGTGGAATTGCTCCAATTTGTGGAGTATGTTGTTGATTAAATTGTTGTTGATAAATTGCTTGTTGATGATTCCATTGTTGATGTTGGGGACTTAGTTGTTGTTGTTGTTGATTATAAGTGTAAGGAAAATAGTTAGAGTATGGTGGTTGAGACATGTTGAAAAACTTGTGTTGGTAAAATGGATATTTGTAGTCGAATGAACCTTTGTTGATGAAGTATCTTTAGGCGTAGAAATCACAAGAAACCAAGTAGCACTTATGCGTAAAAACACCAAAGTTACGCGTAACAATGAGAGTTACGCGTAGTTTTAGCTTACGCGTAAGTAGGGAAAAGAAACTAAAGTTATGCGTAGACACAAAGTTAGGCGTAGAAACTTATGCGTAGGATTACCTTATGCGTAAGACTAGGCTTAGCGAAGATGAATCTTAGGTTAGGATTTTCTACGCGTAAGGTTTATGCTTATGCGTAAGTTTAGGGTTTTATCCCAAGTGATCCTTTACCCTATCACAGTGCAAAAGATATCCAAAGTCGACGTATTTTCATGCTTATCCAAGCAAGAAAACACGGAGTAAACCACTAAACCAAGATTAAACCAAGGATAAAGTTACGCGTAAAAATAGGGTTTTAGTTACGCGTAGCTTTACTCGTAAAAGTGATTTTGCCCAAAGTTGTTTCTAAACCAGATTTTTGTGATGAGATAGCTTCAATATCACCAAAATAACATAAAAGTATGAGACTTGATGAACCAAAACGTCTAAAACTGTTACGCGTAGAGTGAAACCCACGTACAAAAACTAGTTTAGAAACAATGATCCACGCATAAAGTTTGAAACTTTTTGCCAAAAACCGTTATTTTAACACCTTAAAACGTTGAAAGGACAAGAATCTTGGATTCAAAAGTGTAAAAAATACGTTTTTAAGCCACCCAAAGTGTTAACCACGTTAACGCGTAAGACCAAAAACAAAAAATTCAAAAACAAAAGTGTTCACCCAACTATTTGGCGATTGATACCATTGTTAGGTCACTAGATTTACAACACAAGCTTAATAGAAAGAGATAAAGGCGATTGAACAATAATCAAACACACACACACGTAAGACTTGACCGGTTATGCGTAAGGTATGTGTGAAAGAAATAAATTGAACAACCAACCCACAAGTGAGGGTTATACAAGAGTATTTATAGGAGGGAAGCTAGGGCAACACTCCTAGTTCTCTTCCTTTTCCTTATTGGGCTTGGGCCTAGGCTTATGGGCCTTCTACATAAGCCTAAGGCTAATTACTAACATAAAGGCCATATTAAGCTAACTATTACACATTAATTACTAACACTTGAATTAAGGTTTAGGAGTGATTCCAACACTAACTCTCTTTGAGTCATAGATTTTAGTAATTCAAAGTTGAGATGTCCTAGTCTTGCGTGCCATAACCAAGTATTGTCCTTCAAGTTTGCTAATAAGCAAATAGGTGTGCCTATCTTCAGACTTGTTTTGTATAGACGGTTTCTCTGTCTTGTGACTTTCATGAAGATTTTGTTGTCCATGTCATAAAGTCGTAATTCATCATCTTCCATTACTACTTTACAACCGATTTTAGTGAATTGTACAAGGCTCAATAAGTTGTTTTTTAAGATGGGAATGTAATATACGTGTGATATAATTCTTTGTTTTTCGTCATCATATTCTATTAAGATTGAACCTTTTCCTTTGATCTCTATGTGAGATCCATCTCCAAATCTTACTTTTCCACTAACATTCTCATCTAGCTCTTTAAAGTGTTCTCTCATTCCGGTCATATGATTGTTGGGTCCATTGTCTAAATACCATAGACTATCAACATTTGTCTCTTTATATGTGGGTCTTCTAATATTGCCATTAGTAAGGTAGGTTCTAAGTCCTCCTCGACAAGATTAGATTGCATATTAGAGTTTGTCTTTGAATGACACTTAGTTGCATAATGATCCATCTTATTACATTTGTAACATTTTACTTTGCTAAGATCAAAGTTTGATTTGTTGAAGTTGTTTTGAGAGGTTTCTCCCATCTTTCTTTTCTTCCTTAAATTTTTCGTGGTTTCTTCCTTGAGAAAATTTATACTTTACACGTCCACATCCTCTAAAATGTTTTCCTCTATTGTCATGTCGTGTGAACATCAATTTTTCTTGATTGTCCACCTGTTTTCCTTTCTTGAACTTAATCCTTTCTTCATAAGTATTAAGTCTTCCGATTGCCTCTTCCATTGTCATCGTACTTAGTTCGGAATATTGTTCTATAGATGTGACTATATGCAGATACCTATCGGGTACAACATTTAGTAGTTTCCGTACTAAGGTTTGATCTTCTATTCTGTGTCCTAGGCTAGCGGCTTTTTTTACGAGTGTTGTTAGTTTTGTAGTGAAGGTGTCGATTGTCTCGTCTTCCTTGATATATAACATCTCAAAGTCGGATTTGAGTGTTTGCAGTATTGCTTGTTGAACTCTGTCTTCACCAACGTGTCTAGTTGTCAAATCATTCCAAATGGCTTTCGCGGTTTTGTGCTTTGTAATTTGAAGTAATTGTTCTTCGGGTAAGGCTTGATAAAGGAAAGCAATAGCAGTTTTGTCTTTTTCTTATCGGATTGAGTCATTTCAGTCGGCTCTATTGTTTCCCATAAACCATTCGCTTCGAGAATGATTTGCATTTGAATTGCCCATAAAGAGTAATTCGCGGGCTTTAGGATTGGGCATTGAAATTGAGGTGTACTAGTTGTACTAAGTTTCTTATTTCCACTTTCTTTAGTCATATCTTAAAGATATTGACAATAAATCTCCAAAAGAATTTAACATGAAGTGTGTTGAAAATTTCTTATTTCTAATGAGCTCTTATGTTTTATTTTTTCTTAGAAGGTATAAAACTTTATAGGTATAGTTTTAATCCAAAAACTATCTTCGGAGATTATATATTCTAAAATGAATAACCTAAGGTTAATTACTCCTTAAAAATTATTCCAATATAATAAGCAGTGTAATCACTAGGTTATTATACTATCTAAAATTTGACAAGATACTAATTTGAAAGTAAAAGTAACTTATAAAAAATATATATATATATATCAAAAATAATATATGCTATATAAAAATATAAAAGTTGAAAGGGTGGCTTTTGTAAAGTTTGAAACCTCGAGGGGTTGATGGTCTAACCCATAGCCTAAAAAATCCTTTGATGTAGCCCTAGTATTTGAACACGTCTCTTTATTATTTTCTTATCTCTTAATTGAGATAGAATAACGCGTCCCTTTTGAGACTTGTATCTTCTGTCTCTCTTCTTTTGGGATAGTTCCCGTTCTTTTTCTTCTCCAAATCTGATGGTTGACCGCCTGTTGATAAGGCAAGGTTGACCGTTCTTGTTCTTCTCCGGTTTGCTGTGTTCTTCGCGAGCACTTATAATCCCACAAGATGAAACCTAGGGTTTCGTTTAGTTGGGGGTTTTCTAACCGTGTAAAAATTTGATGATTGGAGTTCTAAATTGAGTCAATTGATGATTCAATTTGATGTTATGGGCTTGATTCCTCAACGAACATGTGTGTTTGTTCTTTGTTGTGAATTGTTTTAATTTCTGCCCTTTGATGACTTTTGTGTTATCGAATTTGGTATATGGTTTTTCTTTGTTTTTTGAATCGATTTGACTGGTTTTTTTTGCAAATGATAAAAAGAGCCTTTTTTTGATGCCGGTAAATAATCACTTTTGTGATTGATATCTTGGTGACGAAAAAGTGGATTCTTTGATGAAAACACGATAAAATGATTCTTTGATTATTGTGGTCCTACTGGTTTTGCAAACTTTTTTTTACCGAGACTCAGGGTTGTTTCGATTCAAGAACAAGGTTTAGAAGACCTTGTTATATAATGATTTGGTTAAGAATTACCAAACCTGCTCTGATACCAATTGTTAGCCTCAAACGTTTGGATCTATGGTCTATAACGTGGTCAAGATATACCAAGTAAAATAAGAACAATGAATCTATAAAAGCTTTAATATTGAATCTGTCATCTATCTTTACAATCTGTATGTTCTAAGTATATATACATAACGAATGGGTACAAGAGAATCGTTGTGATGGTTCGATCCATCCATGCGGTCCCTTAGTTTATAACTACTTGTAACCGTTTTGTAACTGTCAAGAAAACTGGCATAGTTGACTTTTGTTCTTCTGACTTTTGGGTTGACTTGGGTCTATTAGGTGTTTGACTTGGGTCGATTGGGATTAACCCCAATAGTGGCCATCGTACTAACCAAGGTTGCAAAAATCGCGAATCGGTAGTGAGGCGGTCGACCCTCCTGTAGCTTGTAATCGGTCTAGGCGGGATTAATCGGTGATTAATCGATTGACATTTTTGGCAAGTTTTGGGTATTTCTGGGTAGTTTTGTGTATTCTTGAAAAGATTTTCCTTAAGAATATCTTGTAATAGATATAAACAGCGACTATAAGTGATTACATTTGTTCAGGGTTGCAAAAATAGCGAATAGGTGATTAATTGTATTGGCATTTTTGGCAAGTTTTACGTATTTACGGCAAGTATTGGTATTTTTGGCAAGATTTTCCTTGAAAAACATCTTGTAATAGATATAAACAGTGATAATAACTAATTTATGACGAGTTTAGGGTATTTCCGATAAGATTTCCATGTTTTTGGCAAGTTTGAACGTCGTTAACCGCCGTTGACCATGGTTGACCGATTTGTTTGAACGATTTACACAAATCGGAAAGGTCGATGACCCAGTAGCACCTAATCGGTGATTAATCGGCCTTGTAGACCTTTTTTTGCAACACTTACTAATAAATGATTTAGGTGGCTCACTAGAGGAGGCAGATGCTTTCTTCTTGGCTGCGTCACGACCTTTTGGTCATGATTCTCCAGTCTCGCCCTCTTCAGAATCATCCACGTCTTGGGGATTAGAAGGACCTCTTGTTGACCCCGAGGTGGTTTCCGAAGTCTTGGATTTCTTCCGACTATTCGGGGTGAAAGAAGGCATCTCAACAAGGTTCCAAGCAGAATGCTTCCTTAAAACTTTCCAACACTCCTTCAACGTAAACTCATGCTTGTGAATCACACAGTATTCTTTACAAGCTTTTTCATAGTCGTCTTAGTCATTCTCACCATTCTCGTGATTCTTCTTGATATTATCCATAATTGCACAAAAGAAACCAACCCTAGAACGAATCCTACCCTTCCATTTGGTCGTGATGGAGTCGTAGGTTCTTTTTGAACCAGTTTCTTGTTCGGCACGCTATCACCTCCTCCCAAAACCCATTCCGGTTGATAACGTTCCCAGCCGAATTTTCCAAAGACATGTATCCAAGCTTTACAAAGCACGCCTCTTCCTCCTTTGTCCATGGTTCGGGCTTTTTGTTTGCAACATTATTGCCCTTCTCCTTTGTAGCCCGTTTTGAACCCTTCTTTGATTTGACGGTGACGTCTCTTCGACATCGTCTTCAAGACGAATAGAACCGCAGGTATGAACCGTGCCCTAACCTTGCCCCATCGAAGCATCTTGACTGGGTATTGTTGAGACGATAGTTTTGAGGAGGGTATTCCAAAAATCTTCAAATCCATATCAAGATTAACACCATGAAGCGATGAAAACGATTGATTTGGTTGGGAAGATTGGGAGAAATCCATGTTAGGATGATATGACGACCCGCTTGGTGATTGTTTTTGATTGATATTAGGACAACCCGGTGGGAAATATGGACGATTGACGTAAAATGGGTTTTAATTTTGGTTGGGTCATGGTAGTCGTGTTTGATATTCAAAACCGGGCGCACAAAAAGAATACCCTGATTTTGTGTTGGTGTTACACCGGTTAATTCAAATGTGGATCTGGTGAGAAATTCAAATTTAGGGAATTTTGGGGAAGTCGGGATCGTCGGTTTTTTGATGTGGGAGTCTTTTTTTGTGACATGATAAATATTGATGAGAAGTTGTTTTAATTGTGTTTGAAATTGTGTGTTTAAAAATGTGTTTGAGGTTGGTATTTATAATATTGTAAAAGTGGTAAAGCTTTTAATTTTTTTTAATGCCAAACGGTACAAAGTGTGCTTCCCAAATCGGTTGCTTGAGCAACCTAGTTCGTCCATATTGAGGCAACCGACCGAGTGAAACCCAACAACCACAATGGGGCAACCGAGCCTCAACCTCACACAACCCTTTGGGTCGACCGACCCATTGTGGTGAGCCTAATATAAGAGGCTATAATCCAAAAACCCGGGGTTGCTGCTTCACCCTGGCAAAAATAAATTTCATGTTAAATGCAATAACACGTTAAAAACATTACATAATTTAAATAAAATAAAGTATCATACTTAAATTAATTTTATACATTTTAGAGACTTATAATGTACAAAGAACAGAAAAAAAGTAGAGACTAACAAACAAAATTTACTGTTCATAAGAAAACTAAAATGTATAAAGACCTTTTTAAATATGGATTAATTAGCAAGCTACGACCCTTAACTATAAACTAATGGTAAAGGAAATTACATATATCATCTTATTAAACTTTTATGTAAGTGAATTGGAATATGTATTTCTTAAAAGAAAATCAGGATATAACAATGAAAACCCAATGACTAACGGAATGACTAACAAATAAAACCTAAGGACTATACATTTTAGTGACTAATAATGTAAAAATAATGAGGGACTGACAATGAAAACCGGATAACTAATGGTAGAAGTAACAACGAAAACCAAAAAGGACTAATTTTATTTCTCAGAAAAGTTTTGGGACTAACAATAAAAACCCAATGACTAATGGAATGATCAACAAAGAAAAACTTAAGGACTATACATTTAAGGGACTAAATATGTAAAAGAAATAATTCAGGGACTGACAATGCAAAACGAATAACTAACGAAAGAAGTAACAATGAATTTCAAAAGACTAACATGTAAGAAAAACTAATCATGAAAGACTAATAACGTTTTTACTATTCATTATATAGTATAAGAATAGTAAAATAACATTTGATAAATGTTATATATAGAATTTGAAACTAACCCGTGTATTGGCTTTATTTTTCTTTTATTAACTAGTTATATATAAGACCCATGCACGCACGAGGTTTGGAGATAAGTCAAATTTAGTTGATATATCATACACGGATTTTTGAAATGTTGTGTGTTTTTATTAAAAAAATGATCATAAATAATGATCTTTTTGTATATTTGTTTCGGATTCAAATATTCAAGATGAAATTAAGCAAGAACTAGAAAAAGGTGTATTTAACCCGTGCATGTATACGTTGAATTATCGTTACTAAAACTTAAGAATACATTACCTTGTAAATATAAACGGCCAAAAATTTTGCGATCATTCATGTAAAATCAGTAATTCAATAAATATTTAATCATACGTGAGTATTTTTTTCAGTTGAATTTAAATTTGTTTTAATTTTTCCGCAATATCTATATCTATCTATACTATATATAATAGAAAAACAGTCAAAGTTGAAAAGTGAAAAGTTGAAAAGTGAAAATTGGTCAATGGAGACAGAAATACATAGTGTAATTAACACTATTATTAAAACACCCCATTAATTAAAAGTACAATAATTTTTTCACGTTGTACAATTAATTAAAAGCACATCTGCCAAATAAAAAACAACCAATTAAAACAACCCTTACTAATAAGTACAAAATTTTCATAACACACAATTTAAAGAAGTTACAACATAATTCAAAATATAAAATAATTAAACACACCAATTAATGTTATTTTTATAACACCCTAACAAGTTGATGATATATACTTTTGAAAACAGGACCGAACCGGACCAACGTGTTCAACCGGGAACCGGTGTCGCCACCGGTTTGGCTAACCAATTAAAGCCATCCGAAAATGAACCAGAGAGGACCCGTTGAAACCGATACAAATTGGTGAATCATGTCTCATCGAGATCTATTTATCCGTTATCACACAGGTACCGCTGAAACGCGCGCCCCTGCTATATCCTATATATGAAAACCAAAAAGTAAAAAGTGAAAAGTTTAAACTAAAAGAGGAAATATTGAAGACATATATTTCAGAATGAAACTATTAATACACATAGAAAACCAGGTTAACCCGGGATGCTTCAAACCCTACGGGTTGACCCGGTTTAATTTGACCTGTTTTTTACCCAACCTGTCGGGTTGACTCGGTTTAAATCGACATATTTTTTGACCGGAATGGTTCAACCGGTTGAACCACCCGGTCGAACGGTTTCAAATTTGACAATATTATATGAGAAATGATGAAGTAGTTGTGGAACCCGTGACAAATTTGAAAAAAATGAGAGACCAAGTAACTGTCGTTTTTTGTTGTTTATTTTGCTTTGACACATGTACTTATTCATTTGTTTAATGTTATTTTGAAAAATGTTGGTCTTGCACCACTTAAGGGACTAGCATATATGAATCGCTCTTTAAAAGTTAATATATTTTGTATAGCCCTTTGTCCAGTATATCAATAATGTTATGTAAGTTTATTAGAATCACAAAATTCAATAGTATTGTTATCTTTATCGATAATTATTTGTATCCCAAACAAATAGCTTTAAACAATGCTTAAATATTTATGCAAATTGATAGTACAAAATAATCTTATTATGGTGATAATTTGTAAGGTTCCAAGTTTAAAAGCCACACACCAAATGATAAACGCTACACATGTAAATAAAAAAATAGTTATCACTGCCAAAATTACCGACGAAGCAAGAAAAGATGGTCACACACATTGGCTATACATCTAAACTACAATATAATATTGCCAACTACATAATACATTTGCTTTTTGTAATGCTTGAATATATTATTACTAAAATCCTAATAACATAAAACAATCCCATTAGAAAATATACTCCCACTCTTAGATCGACTCCACATAATTTTTTTAAAAACTGTATATTTCTGCTGCTATGCAACCACGCATCAGAATTATAGTTATTCGAAAATGATTCTCTAACGCTACAAATATATTTTGTTGAAAGAAACTTATGGGTCGTCAGAATTTTGCAGAAAACTAGACACCGCTACCGCTAAGCGCGGGTACTCGTCTAGTCCCCCAAAAGACTCTACGGGATTTGTTCTATCTATACTATCTATAATGGAAAAACCAACTATTCTTGAAAGTGAAAAGTGTAAACTTAATCTATTTAAGAAAACAAACTAATACACGGCTGGAAACTTAGTTATGTACCTATTAGCGGAAACTATTCAATAATTATAATCTCAGAAAGTATTCAATCATATAATGTACACGGCTGAAAACTTATGCCGTTATAAAATTCTGTTGTTATGCATGTGTAGTCGTCTAATATCTCTATATAGATAGAAGTGTTAAGCCTCAAAATATAAAGGCAACCATTTGATACTGTCAAAGTCTGCATTAAATCTTTACAAACTAATGGATGTAAAAAAAATAGCCCTCCTTCCACTTAAATGGGCAAGAAAGCATGTATGACTAATCTATGCACATGGACGAACCCATATGTATGTTGGATGTGGCATGGGCTAAATTCGATTTTAGGTCACGAAGTACAAAAACAATTCAAAACTGCCTTTTTATGGTATGTGCAACCTTAAAAAGATCTTTTTTTAGTTACTTTCATTTCTTACGGTGTAACTTTGATTAGCCCAACATTTTTTTTGTGCAACACCTCCTTTAAAATCCTGAGTCTGTCCCTGACTATGCGGAGTAGACGCTATTTAGCAGTACATTATGGTCATCTTGTTAAAAGTGTTCTTTGAGTTTAAAGGTGATGCAATGGAGTAGATTATGTTGTCAATTGTTAGGTGGGAACAAGCATCTACATACTTTATTGAAAGGAATACAAATCTATATTGCTTTTGGAAAGCTAAATTTCATAGTTTTATGGAATATTCGGAATATATTTACCGCTGTTAAAGATATTTTCATATATATTCATCTAATTATTGAAATTTCATTGATCACGAAGGATCACATGGATTGAATAGGTGGTCCACAATTATAGAAGCTGCTTTTTAAAAAGGGCCAGAATCACAAATACTCCAATCATTGTGATTATAGCCGTGTCCCCGTAATCTTCGGTCTTGACTTGAATGATACAACAATAATAATACAAAATCCCGTCAGAGCAGTGGTAGATCCAGGAATCTGAAACGGGGTATGCACAATTTTTAGTAAAGTTATAAGAAGAAAATCGGTTTTTAAGTTGCGGTTTTCAAGTCGGGTAAAGACAAATACTCATCAATATCTTTCTATAACAATCTATGTCACATATAACAAAATATATAATAGAAATAGAAAAGCGTAATAGTTATGACTACAAATATTGGTTCATAAATCCTAAATGAGCTATCCAATTTTTAAATAACCATGAACCCAAAATAAACACAAGGAACTAAAAATATTGAATATGTTTAAGTGAGAGTGCAAATTAAGTCAATGGGCTTCCACAAGATGAAATAGGTAGACCCAAGTTGTCTGTTAAGTAGTGTAAAACATAATAGTAAAAAACATAAAATTGACCTTTTGACCTACATCAAATTCCATATTACTCACTCCTTCTTCTTCTTAGAGAATGCCGCTGAAATAAAGACCAAAAGCATTTTTCTTTTCTTTTCTTTTTCTTTTCAACAATGCCAACTTGGATTAAGGTGTGCACTCACGTTGTTCTTGTCATTTAGATTGTCTGCACTCATAAAATTTATCGTATTTTGTGGTTACTTTTAAAAAATCCCAAATCTTTTTACACTAGCAATAATTTACGCAGCGTATGCACGTGCATACCCTGTTGGTTGGTAACAGCCAGAACAACAGGGTAAGATAATCAGTAGCAATGCAATACCACTAGGTGGTTACCGGATATTACTTGGAATCGTGTTATCACTTTCCAAAGTAACTATTCGACCTTATGCCTGGGTTACACGAATATCTACTTGGGATAAGACCAAATGTTAGTTATTGAATTAGGCACAATCAATAACCCTTGCGCATATAAGTGTTTAAGCTCTCAGTTTGTTTCTCCTGGTTTTTGTGTATATTCATGCTGATGATGACATTCCCTATATATAGTAGAGAACACCCAATCAATGGACTTTATGAGTAATTAACGGCCAATTAATCACCCATAATAAGCCTCCATTATCATAGGAATAGTGGTTACATGACCAATTAAACGTGGCCATAAAGTAGTCATAACAACCACTTGAATGAGTCAAAGCTGTTACAAATTAATCACCGCAACACTACCAGTAGGAACCATTACACTAGCAGCGGGAACCAGAACACTACCAGTAGGAACCATCAGTTACTACACTAGCAGTTGTAACCACCACTAGCAGCAGGAACCAATACACTACCAATAGGAACCATTAGTTACTACACTAGCAGTAATAACCAATACACTAGTAGTACTAACCACTATTGAGTCAGGGTGTTCAGGGACCTTATAGGTGTACACTCCGTACCTCCTAACCCAAAACAAGTGTGAACTAATCCCACAAGTGCACTAAATTTTCCAACAATCCTCCCCAAATTTAGTTCACTTCTTTTGCAAAAAAAACAAACATCAAACAAAACATGTTCATAAATGAAAATATCCCGAGGATTGAATTTCCATCTTAGTACATTACACATTCAAATATTCGAGAATCAAGGTGTTCTAAGAATTGAACCCTTCAACTAATTTAAATACCTGAAGATAAAATACACACAAGTTTTCAAACACTTAAACGCTCCTGACACTTTACAAGCCATGTGTCCATATCTAAATTCATAAATCTTACAAGAGCCAAAAAGTCCAAAAGCTCCCTGAAGCGACAAAACTTCAACAATCACATAGGTGGTTCCTCTTTATTCATGCTCCTGCCAAGCACTTTTTCAAAGAAAAATTAACCATTAAGAAGTAAAGACTTCATCCTCCTTTCAGCAGGTTTTGAGCACAACCTTGGGATGTAAATAAAACATGTGCTCCAGTCCACTGAATGTTCAGCTTTCCACATTGAACTCAGCTCCCAAGTTTCCTTAGGAGGGAGTTGGATGTCTTAGCATTCAGTGACTAAGTTGGACTTAAACCCATCCCTTTAGCAGACTTTAAAACCAAGTCTCTAGCCAATCCCTTCGTCAAGTGATCAGCTAAATTTTGTTGAGATCTAACAAACTCTATAGATACCACCTCATTCATGATAAGCTCACGAATCATGCTATGTCTGACACCTAAGTGTCTAGACTTCCCATTGTACATCTAGCTATAGGCCTTTGCCAATGTAGTTTCACTATCACAACAGATAGAAATAGGTGCTATAGGTTTAGGCCATAATGGAATCTCAAGAAGCAAGTTTGTCAACCATTCAGCCTCTTTACCAGCAGCTGCTAGAGCCACAAATTCAGATACCATTGTTGAACTGGTGATGCAAGTTTGCTTCTTGGATGCCCAAGAAATTGCACCTCCACCAAGTAGGAATACCCAACCACTGGTAGGCGAATTGTCTTCAGTGTTACTGATCTAACTTGCATCAGTGTATCCTTCTAACACTAAAGGATAACCAGTATATGAGAGACCATAATCCATAGTTCTCTTCAAATACTTCAGTACCCTCTGAACTGCTTGCAAGTGATGAGCACTAGAATTGCTAGTATACCTGCTCAGTTTACCCACTGCAATAGCAATATCAGGTCTTGTACAAGTCATGACATACATTAGGCAGCCAATTACCCTAGAATACTCAAGTTGAGATACAGCCTTGCCTTTATTAGGCATCAACTTCTCATTTGTATCCATAGGAGTACTCACTGGAGTACAATCAAAGTAACTGAATTTCCTCAATACCTTCTCAATATAATGAGACTGAGAGATAAAAATTCTTTTACTTTCATGTTTAATCCTTATACCAAGGATAACATCAGCCTCCCCCATGTCCTTCATGGAGAACCTTGATGACAAAAATTTCTTTATCAGGTCAACCTGATTTTGGTTAATGCCAAAGATCAACATGTCATCAACTTATAGACAAATGATGACTCCTTTACCAGATTCATCAAATTTGCTATATACACATTTGTCAGATTGGTTAAGTAAATAACCATTAGACAAAACCACTTCATCAAAATTTTGATGCTATTTCTTAGGTGCCTGCTTTAGTCCATAAAGAGACTTAATCAGTTTGCACACCTTGTTTTCATTGCCAAGCAAGATGAAGCCTTGAGGTTGGTTCATATAAACCTCCTCATCCAATTCACCATTCAAGAAAGCTGTTTTCACATCCATCTGATGAATAATCAGATTGTGAATAGATGCCAAAGCAATCAGCAGTCTTATGGTACTAATACGAGCCACAGGGGCATAAGTATCAAAATAGTCTATTCATGACTTTTGTTTAAAGCCCTGAATGACTAGTCTAGCCTTGAACTTTTCAATAGTTCCATCTACATTCATTTTGTTTTTGAAAATCCATTTGCAACCCAAAGGTTTGCAACCAGGTGGTAGATCAACCAATACCCAAGTGTTGCCCATGATGGAATCCATCCCATCATTGATTGCTTCTTTCCAGAAAGCAATATCCTGGGACTTCATTGCTTCTTCAAATGTCTTAGGATCATCCTCAACAATGAAGCAATAGGAGTATTGGTCAAAAACCTCATCCCTAGTTCCTTCAATTAAGTATAATTGAAACTCAGGTCCAAATGACTTTGGAGTCCTGACCCTTTTGCTCTTTCTGAGCACAGGTTCAGGTTGTTGAACCACAACCTCATCAAGGACCTCTGATGGCACTTCATCAGGGACCTCTGATACACCAGTGTCTTGAGTTCCATTAGGAATTCTCTTACTTGGTCAAGGGCTGATGAGAATTTATTCTCATCAAAGATTGCATCCCTTGATTCAATTATGGAGTTAATTGAAACATATTCATTAGGTTCAATAACATAGAACCTAAAAGCCTTGGAATGCTCAACATATCCAACAAACATGCATTCAATGCCTCTTTCACCCAAAGTTTTCAGCTTTGGATAAGGGAGTCTTACAACAGCCCTACAACCCCAAACCCTGAGATAGTTCAGGTTGGGTTTTTTTTAGTCCAGAGTTCATAAGGGGTAACCTTGTTCCTTTTGTTGGGAACCCTATTTAATAAATCACAAGCTGTTAACATAGCTTTACCCCAGAACCCTTGACTCAGTCCTGAATAGGACAACATGAAATTAACCATCTCCTTCAAAGACCTGTTTTCCTTTCAGAAATACCATTTTGCTGAGGAGTATAGGGAGCAGTCGTTTTATGGATTATACCAACATACTGAAAATACAGACTATCCATGTACTCACCTCCCCTATCAGTCCTTAATCTTTTGATCAAAGACCCAAGTTGCAAGTCAACTTCAGTTTTAAATACTTTGAATTTATCTAATGCTTCATCCTTAGTGTATAAGACAGACATAACAAAACCTAGAAGCATCATCAATAAATGTCACAAAGTACTTCGTATTCCCTAAAGAGGGAGTGGCATGCAAATCACACATGTCATCGTATTAGCTCCAAGAGCTTAGTTTCACGACTAACACCCTGAAAAGGTTTCTTAGTTATTTTGGTCAACATGCAAGTTTTACACTTTTCGGTGTCCATGTCAAATGCTGGGATTAACCCTTCTTTAGACATATCTTGCATCCTCTTATAGTGTACATGGCCAAGTCTAGCATGCCAAAGGGTAGAGTCAGTCAATTGTGGTCATAAAGGCTGAATTAACATAATCATTAACAATATTAAGCCTGAACATTTGGTTACACAAATAGCCAAAACCAATAAACACACCATGCTTAGATAAAACAAATTTATCAGATTCAATAACTTGTTTATATCCATGATTATTCAAAACACTACTTGAAACCAAGTTCTTCCTTATATTAGGAACATGAATAACATTAAACAAAGTTATAATTTTTCCAGAACTAAACTTAAGATCTACACAACCACGACCATGCACCAAGGTTGTTGACTCATTTCCCATGTGAAGAATAGAACCGTCATTCAGTGACTCATAAGTCTTGAACCAGCTTCTATCTTTGCACACATGAGCTGTTGCACCAGATTCAACCCACCACGCAACATCATCATCCTGCACATAATTAGATTCAGATATATATGTAGCATAATAAATCCAAAAAGACTCATTAAACATATTCTAACCTTTCAGTGAGTTGATAGAACCACCACCCCCTGAACCATTAGTGTCTGATCCATTGGCTTTACCACCAACCTTAACACCTTTGCAATCCCTTTTAATGTGACCAGTTTTGCCACATTTCCAACAAGTAGGTGTTACCTTCTTGTTAGGATCTTCCCTTATGTTATCATGATGTTTACGTTTGCCTTTTTTGTCATTGTACCTGGTGGAGGTGTTATGCTCCACCATATTGACAACAGATGCACCAGTAGCATTGCTACTCTTTGGCTGTCATTATCCTGCACCTGAGGATTCCCAATGCGCAGATGACTGACCAACTCAACAAGAGTTAACTCCTCCTTCTTATGTTTCAAGGTATGCTTGAAATCTTTCCAAGAAGGGGGAAGTTTATCAATGACACAATATACTATAATAGCCTCATCCATGTGCATATTTTGTTGTGTAAACCTTCCAAGTATACCAAGAAGTTCATTGTATTGTTCCATAACTGGTCTTGAATCAGTCATTTTGTAATTTGTGAAATTACTTACAAGGAACTTCTTACTTGATGCATCCTCAGCCATATATTTGGCATCCAAGGAATCCTATAGTTCTTTGGAAGATTCAAAGTTCTGATAAATGTCAAAGAGTGAATCAGACATACCATTGAGAATTAAACCTCTGCAAATGTAGTCATCATTCTCCCATTTGCTCCTTCTCCTGATCTGTTCCACAGTATCATCATCCCCATCATCAGGGATAGGTGTAGTCAGAACACAGACCACACTCATGCTTGACAGCAAGAAGTATATCTTCTTCTGCCATCTCCTAAAGTCCACCCCTTCAAACTTGTCCATCTTGGCAAAGTGTGAAGCCATGTGTTTCATTGCAGCAGCAGCCATTGATTATCACAAATAGTTTACTTTGATTGTTGGTTGGTAACGGCCAGAACAGCAGGGTAAGATAATCAGTAGCAATGCAATACCACTAGGTGGTTACCGGATATCACTTGGAATCGTGTTATCACTTTCCAAAGTAAACTATTTGACCCTATGCCTGGGTTACACGAATATCTACTTGGGATAAGACCAAATGTTAGTTATTGAATTAGGCACAATCAATAACCCTTGCGCATATAAGTGTTTAAGCTCTCAGTTTGTTTCTCCTGGTTTTTGTGTATATTCATGCTGATGATGACATTCTCTAAATATAGTAGAGAACACTCAATCCTAGTCAATGGACTTTATGAGTAATTAACGGCCAATTAATCACCCATAATAAGCCTCCATTATCATAGGAATAGTGGTTACATGACCAATTAAACGTGGCCATAAAGTAGTCATGACATCCACTTGAATGAGTCAAAGCTGTTACAAATTAATCACTGCAACACTACTAGTAGGAACCATTACACTAGAAGCAGGAACTAAAACACTACCAGTAGGAACCATCAGTTACTACACTAGCAGTTGTAACCAATACACTAGCAGCAGGAACCAATACACTACCAGTAGGAACCATTAGTTACTACACTAGCAGTAGTAATCAATACACTAGCAATACTAACCATTATTGAGTCAGGGTGTTCAGGGACCTCATGGGTGTACACTCCGTACCTCCTAACCCAAAACAGGTGTGAACTAATCCCACAAGTAAACTAAATTTTCCAACATACCCTGTATTCCAAGTAGATCCGCCCTTGCATCAAAGGTGTGAGTTAAACCGATCGCAGAAGTAAGATGTAGAATATTGCAGAAATGTGAGAAATGATAAAAGTGGAAAATGGATTGTGACAACCGGCAATTAGTGAGTCTATTTTAGGTAACCGCATTACGTTAAACTAAACCGAGTATTTTCCTTTAGAACTATTTTAATCGACCATGACTTGATTTGATATCGTTTATTGGTTTTTCTGATTTATTTTGTTATCGTATGAGTTATCATGTGAGTTTTATCTCTTTTGTTAGGCACTATGCGATTTGGCACTATAAAAGCCTAAAACGAGAAATAACGTAACTTTCAGACCGTAACTCGAAAATTGGCAAATAAATAGTCAAAACTCGTGGAAAAACATAAATAAACATGATAGAAAGTCGAATGGATGGCGTGGGACACTCTTAGGACAATATATAAGCTCGGAAATGGGTAAACGGGATAGTTTATAAAAATTTGTGACTTTGGCCCTCCCCTTTCCTTGAAGCTGGCGCCCCCCTCCCCTCCCTACCATTTTTATTTTAGTCCCTCCCTCAAATATATATATACCCTCACCTCATCTCATTTCTCTCTTTTATTTCTCCCTCTAAAACACACACACTAACCTAATTTCTCTCTCTACTCTCTCTCTCTCTTCCACAAAACAAAACCCTAACCCTAAAAATACCCACCACCGCCGCCCACTTTCCGGCGCCGTTCTGGCCATTTTTCGGCGAGTGACCACTCACCTCCACCACCATTAGATAGATGTTTCTTTCTTCTTTCCATCCATATATATATCTCCTATAGAAGCCTTCATTAACACCTCCAAATTTTACAAAAACAATTCGTGATTCAAGGGTTTTCATTAAATCTTGTAGATCGAGTTTGGAAAAGGTAAATGGAACATGGGTCAAGCTTGTTTGAGCTATGAAAGCCACGACGACCCCCTAGGGCTCGCATAAGGCTTGACCATAATGGGTTTTGGGTGAAACATGGGTCTAAAACTAATTTACATCTAATAAAACATGTAGCTAGTGATTTGGTATCTTGTGTTGTATCATATTATTGTGTTTTTGCATTTTAGGCATAGTTTCATATGATGGGTTTAGATTAGTTGATGGGTTTGATGTTTGGATGTTGATTGGAGGTTGATTGATTGTGTTTGGTTGTTGTAGAAGCCATTCGGGAGTGTTTGGTTGTGTAGGTTGAGGCGTACGAGCCACCAAACCCACGTTTGGGTCGTGGGTGTGGTGTACGAGACCCACATGGACCAAGGGTCCGGGTCGGGTTGTTGTGATATCTTGTTGGTTGTTGTTGTTAGTGTTTGGATGAGACGCGTGGAGCCGAAAAGATTTTAGAGATTGTTTGGTTCACGTGGTCTTAACCAGATCGTGTCATGACCATTAGGGTCATAACATTGGTTACGAGTATATTTGGTAGTTTGATTGGATGGCGAGATTGTTATGGGTTGATTGGAGATTGAATTGAGCTATTATGACTTTTATTTGGACTTATTATATAAATTGTCAACTTTGAGCAACGTCGGTGTTACTTTGACTTTTTAGTCAATAGTTGACCCCGACAATGCCGTAACATGGACTTTAGTATATATTGAACTTTAGATTGATTAAAAGCCGAAAAGTCATGATTCGTGCTTGTGGACTCGAAACGAATAGCGATTTGGAAACTAATAATGAAATTGACGTAATATATATAAAAAGGTTAATAAAACTATGAAACATAAATAATAAATGGTTTTTATACCAAAACTATCGATAACAAGACTTGTCTTGTTATTCACTATTTTAAATGGGAATAAACGACTAAAAACGGAAAGGTTTTCTAATTAATGAGTATTTAATGTTTTGAGTGGACGATTATCGAAATGTGCCATTTATGAGCATTTAATACTATTTTAAAGTATTTAATTCTATTTACGTTGTGTGCATGGGTTACGGATGACCTCACATTAATAGTGTCGATCCACGTGGATAACGAACTTATTAGGTTGACGAATCTAATAAGAGCCCGTTAGGCATGTTGGATAACATTATTAATGGGTGAATTATCCTTATGACTCGTTAGGATGCGACCGGTTTATGGGATAATAAGTGACACGAATAAATGATTGAGTTTATCGAATTGACGAATTCGATAAGGTCTACTATTTATTCCGAAACTTATTGGACTATGGAGCTTATCGCTTAGACATCTCATTGTGTTGCATTGAGTCACATTATGGTTATATGAGTGCATTCATGATATCATGTTGAGTCGATACACACACACGACGATACCAAACGCTAGGGCTAAACGGTGAAACAAGACATATTTGGAGATAACGAAAAGGAATACATTGGGATAGATAATGTTGATTATGGAAAATATATATTTAGAATGGTTTATATTAATAGGTTGTGCCGAGTCTGTAGTTGCCGAGCCATGTTAGCTATTATCTTCTTGCTAGCTTGTTTGTGCTGCTTGCTTGAGGTGAGTTTCATAGTCTCACTTTTATCTCTGTTTCTAACTAAAATTGGGATGAGAAATCATGCTACTTTTTTGGACCTTCTTAAACTATTTTGATTTGCTTATGTGTTGACTAGCCCAGATAGATATGTGGTAGATGTTGACTTAGACTAGGGTAGCATTCTGATGCTATAACGTGATGCCTAGCTAAGAATAGATATCGTTCTAGGCCTTGCTACGACCATGCTGGCTAGAGTCGCTTGGGCCCTCGTTGTGAATTGGTTTGTGGTTTGGTTTGTGATTTGGTTGTGAATGATACGTGATTGGTGCGACGTCCTGTATTGATGCAGGTTTTACTGACTAGGTCTTAATATTTATAGTGTCTCGCTATACCTATGGTCTACCCTAATGCACTAATGGGCAGTGTACCCGGTCACGTGTAGTGTAGTAAATGGTAAACCGAGGTCGTCCCAAGAGCTATGTGTGTTGGATTATTACTAAGTTTAGTGTCACAGAATAATAATTGTTTCAATAGGGATTTAATTAATTAAACTACTAATGCAGAATAAAAGCAAGTAAATAAATGGGTAAAGGGAAATCAATAGAGGAATAGTGGTGCTAACCTAGTCAATCCTCCTAGCTATTTATGTCTACGTCTACCTACTTCCAATTACTTCAGGTGGGGTCAAATTTGAGAGGACAGCATTTGGTCAATTCGCCTTAACCTATCAGCAAAGATGCCACCACAGAGAAATCAGCGCACCGTCATAAGTCCCGTTGTTCCCGATCCCCTAAGCCAAGTCATTAAGTACCGCTACATGCTAGATTCAAAATAGTGAGTGCCGGCCGTTAGGAACTTAGACACTACACCCCAGTTCTTAAGTTCATCCAAACGATAGGTGATCAGTTGGTCAAATCGCACAAGTAGAAAGGGTCGTCAGTTGGTCATATCACCCTTCCCGCCTCACCGCTCACCTAGGTTAGTTGGTCATATCTCCTAGGCAATTGGCCTCTACCGCCATTGAAAAGTACCGAACCAAGGGTGACTACCAAAGAACTATGCATGCATACACTTAGCAATAATTGTACTAAGTAAAGGTAAACGAAAACAAAACAATTAAGGAATTATAACTAGGCTAGCACCAAAGGGTGCTTAGCCGCTTATATTAATCATGCAAATCAATTCAATATTCAAAGGTACGAAATACATGAATTGAAAGTAAAAGAAATATAAAACGCTAAAGCTTATCGCAATGGAGTGATTTCTCCCTTGGAAAGCTTTCGATGATCCTCTAGACCTCGCTTTGAGCTTTTTCCCACGCTCGGAGAGTTTGTGTGTGGAATGGGATGATTAGAAACTCGAAATTCGGGGTATTTATAGGCCAGGTCTGGATTACGGCGTAACCAATATATGAGTTACGCCGTAGCCTTCTATTCCGTCGTAAATGCACTAGATCTGCTAGTTACGGGCGTAGAATCTAATAAGTGGTTACGCCGTAGTCTTCAATAAACACCACGCATTCGTGTGATGCAAAGAGTTACGGCGTAAGTATCAGCGGTGTATATCCTCATTTGATCCAATGGAGTTACGTCGTAACCTTTGGGAAGAGTTTACGCCGTAACCTCTTGATAAGTTGGTATTCTCAGTCACGCAATAGTTACGGCGTAATGAGGAGAGAGGAGTTACTGCACTTCTCAAAATAGGCATACTGTGATAAATCTTTAGTTATGTTTCCATTTCGGCGTCTCTTTAGCTCCAATGCTCGTAATTTTCCCAGTGGAAAACAATGGAAAACAAGCGTAAATCCATATAAATGATATAAACAACGAGCATAATCGGGGGAAATTGACACTTAATATTCAGGACTATTTGATGTTATCAAATATCTCCCCACTTGAACTCTACTTGCCCTCAAGTAGACCTTATTAGATAGATTTCTAAAAAGATATCTCCCAAAACCTGTAAAATATGAGTTTACAAATCCCTTATGCTAGAATAAAACAAAGCTGAACACCTCACGAAAGAGGAACAAACACTCAAATCTCTCAACTATTCTAAGTGTCAATTTCGAGGTGATCACTCAATCGCACATTCATAGCATGTATTCTATCATAAGCTTGGCGGTTACACAAATCTCCACCACTAGAGTTAAGGCTAAACAATTTCTAAGGCAATATGGGTAGACACGATAAAGGTATAGGGTGACTCACACACTAACATGTCACGGCGAAGTGGACAAAATCAATGATACATGACCAAATCGATGCCAAAACACCCAAAGATTGCTCGCTGCATCACCTAGACATGCTTCATGACTAAAGGGTAGGATAAGACATGGATATATAATTGGTGTAAAATGAAAAACAAACAAGTAGTCTAAATCTATAACCAAGTCATCACCACTTACCGCCCCAAAGTTCAAGTTTATAAGTCTAGAAACCGGATCATGAAATGCAAGGTAGATGTGTCATTAGAGGACATCGTGATGGCACACCACCTTTTCTTCTTCAGTTGGCATAACTACCAACTCCAATCTTCAAATGTGACCGAGGTGGCCTCCTCAATACTAATCAATAAAGCTCATACTACGCTGCTTATAATATCTCACTTTACAATATTATAATCTCAATCAACTTTTTTTTCGAATCATCATTTTTTTTTTCAACATAACATAATAACATAACATCCCCCCACTTGAGATGAACAATGAGAATTCGGTGGGTCTTCAATGATATTCATAAATGTTGTAGATGAAAGCGCATTTTCAAACCTTTCCACTAGAACCTTGAACTTAGGCAAATGATGACTTCCCAATCACAAATAGAGACTATAGTGAGCTAAGTGTATAGTGTAACGAAACAATATATTGTTGACAAATGAAAGGGATGGCTCAGAAGGGTGTATCTAGGGGTATCTTGCACTAAAGGTGAGTGCAACAAAAGGGTTTCACATAAATAAAGTCGAGGTGACTAATCTATAGACTCACAATGGTAGGCTGTTTGGGTGATAATCCTATAATATTGCCTTCTAAAACTGAAAAGTCAAAATACATCGAGCTAACTCAACATACCTCATCTATGGTCTCAAAATGATGCAAAGGCCAAGTTCTAAAGTTTACAAGCTACCGCCACACTCATAATTTGGTGGATTTAGGGTAAAATATTGGAAACGGATAAGGCTAATCTCACCATGTAATGTCAAGGGTTGTATGTGCCCGGCTAAGGTCTAATCTAGTTAGGTTAGGAAAAACATGTCAAAATTTTAAAATGGCATAATTTTTCAAAATAAACTAGAAAAATAAGGGCTAAATAAAGTTCAAGAGATAATTCTACTCCTTCCCCTTAATGAATATGTACAAAGTCCCTTTTGAACTAGGCATTAAAATAAAGGTGAAGAGAAAGGTAGAATTAGAGCGAGAACTTCCTGAAATTTGCTCCAAAAAAAAAGAAGGCCCAATGTAAAAGAGACCTGCCTTCGCTTAAGCCGCCATGAACAAACTTCAATCCCCTAAAATCACACCGACAAGCATAATCTAAAAGAAAAATAAAATAAAAACAAACCTAACTCACTTTCGTAGGAATCACGGTTGCATTTAGCGAATGCAACAAGCCTTTAAACTACTTGTGTCCTAAGCAGACGAGAAAGGAAGTCTCGTGGAGGGTTTATAGGGAATACACCCACAAAGTTCATTTAAAAACTAATACAAGGTTACTGTGTTTTAAAAAATGAAAGAATTAAA
>OU343217.1:307023713-307036144 GCA_910596185.1 Chrysanthemum makinoi
CCCTTCCGCGCTTCTCCTTCTGACGGCGATGGGATGTTTCTATTCTGAATCGAAGTTTAGTCGGGCATGCAAGTCTTCTCGACTTTTCTTTGCTTCCTCTTGCATGAGGGCGGCCAAAGTTTCGTAATTTTGTGATACGAAATCTCCTGGTGCTAGTTCTGGTGCGACTCCTGCTAGAGTAGGGGTGTCTGTTTCTATCACTGGGCCCTTGTTTCTATCGGGTGCATCCTGGGTGCTTTGAGGTCGGCTAGCACCGAGTGAAGAGGGAGTAGAAGAGGGTGCGCAGCCGGATCTCTGGCCAGCACTAGTGGTGGTTGTGGTGGCTTGGTTGTCCCGGCGTTGCTCCTAGTAGGGAGAACTTAGGTGTTGGCCTAACCCACGATTTTTAACAACTGCCAGTTTGTCCCATTAGATGCCTTAGAAGCCGATCTGCTTTGCACACTTTTCCGGTAAGATACGCTGCGATCGCTGATTTCCGTGCTTCGTCATTCTGGTCGTTAGTTCTTAGTGATGGTCCCACGGATGGCGCCACTTGTTGATACAAAAGTTGGGCGTTCTATTGATTGCTCCGGTTCTCGTTATCAATTGGTTGTTTCTGCTTGAGACCTGCGCACTAATAAACAAAAACCCGTTAGGCTTACCGTGGTATTGTCTCCCACGATTATCCTCCGGCGTGAGAGTAAGTAATCGGTTTAGGGTTATCGAGTTGGGTTTTAGATCGTACCTTTAATGAGGGATCGGGTTCCCTTTATATACACTTGCAATCCTTATTGGTTGCGTGTTCCTCAAACTTCTTATCCCGCCGTAGGTGTGTAAATGATTATCTCAAAGTTAGGAGATATCCAATATCCAATGCCCTTAACTTTGGGTTTGGGAACTTTGGTAATTTGAATTTATTGGATAGCATAGCGTCTTGGAGCTGCTAGTAGCAGTCATGGGTCGGGTTTGTGACCCGAATATAGACTATACGTCATAATTAGTATTACTTTTTTGTTGGTGATCACTTCTTGTTGTTGTTGTTCCATGATGAAAATGTTCTTTGAGTTTGAAGGTTGAAGAGGTGGAGCGTATTTGAAAAGTGAGGCTCTGGAACAACCTAGCTACGAGGATATATGTGATATGTCAACGTGTTAAATGTGTGCATGTTTGGTGACCACAAAGATAAATATACCAGTACATGTTTGGTACTTTGGTTTTAAAGAGTACTTATTTTGGCCTAAAATGTTTCGTACTTTGGTTTTAAGGAGTAATTTTGGCACGAGAAATAATATATCCTCCTATTACATGTTCATATTCATATTCTTACTCACAGGAACCTGACAAGACGATTTAGATGCGGTAAAATAATGAGTGAAGACAAAACATATTATATTATTGTGTGTATAAAAGGATATGTAGAAATATAATGTAAGAGACTATAGCAAAACTATTGGGGCGTAAGTAAATTTCATACGACTAATTTAAGTAAGTGTTTTTTTTATGATAAATCGGAATCGATGGAACAAACGCTATCTAAAAACCAGGGGTTGTTGCTTCACCTTGACAAACACTTTTTTTCATGTTAAAAGCAACAACACGTTAAAATAAAAACATTACATAATTTAAATAAAATAAAATGTCATACTTAAATTAACTTTTATACATTTTAAGGACTAATAATGTAAAAAGAAGAGAAAAAAAATCAGAGACTAACAATCGAAATTTAGTGTTCATAAGAAAAATAAAATGTATAAAGACCTTTTTAAATATGGGTTAATTTGAATATGAATCTCACCGTATTAAACTTTTATGTAAGTGAATTTGAATATGTATCTTTTAAAAGGAAATCAGGAAATAATAATGAAAACCCAATGACTAACGGAATGACTAACAAATAAAACCTAAGGACTATACATTTTAGTGACTAATAATGTAAAAATAATCAGGGACTGATAATGGATACCGATTAACTAATGGCAGAAGTAACAAAGAAAACCTAAGGACTATAGATTTTAGTGACTAATAATGTAAAAATAATCATGGACTGACAATAATGGAAACCGAATAATTAATGGTAGAAGTAACAAAGAAAACCAAAAAGGACTAATTTTATTTCTCAGAAAAGTTTTGGGACTAACAATGAAAACCCAATAACTAACGTAATGATTAACAAAGAAAAACTTAAGGACTATACATTTAAGGGACTAATAATGTAAAAGAAATATTTCAGGGACAAACAATACAAAATGAATAACTAACGAAAGAAGTAACAAAGAAATTCAAAAGACTAACATGTAAGAAAAACTAATCATGAAAGACATAATGTTTTTACCATTCATTAAATAGTATAAGAATAGTAAAATAACATTTGATAAATGTATATATAGAATTTGAAACTAGCTAGCCCGTGTATTGGCTTTATTACTCTTTAATTAACTAGTTATAAGAGCCGTGAACGCACAAGGTTTTGACATAATATAAGTCAAATTTAGTTGATATATGACACACGGATTTTTGAAATGTTGTGTTTTCTTACAAAATTATCATAAATAGTGATCTTTTTATGAAAAATGATTGTTAGACCTACTAAATATGCCTACAAATGAACATAATGATTTGATTGGTTGATTTAAAAAATTGATTGGTGGTAATTTAGAGAGAGAAAGTACTTGATTGAATTGTAAAAGTGATTTATGCATTAGGTATATATTTAGGCTTATGTTGTAGGTATAAATAGCATAACTCAATTTTTATATACCTTGTAAATGTAAACGGCCAAAAATTTTGCGATCATTCATGTAAAGTCACTCATTCAATAGATATTTAATCGTGCGGATATTTTTTCATTTGCATTTAAATTTGTTTTAATTATTCCACAATATTCCCTGAAAAAACTCTAGGGCTCCGTTCTATATTTCTATAAAGATAGAAGTATTAAGCATCCAAAGATAAGGCAATTATTTGATCCCCGTCAAAGTCTGCATTGAAGCCTTTACAAACTAATGGATATAAACAAATAGCACACTCTTCCACTTAAAAGCAGTTAAATGGCCAAGAATGTTATGTAAGTTTATTAGAATCATGTGTATCTAATCCTAATCTATATTTATGCATGGTAAATGAGTGTTTCTTCCGCTTAAAGCAAGAAAAGATGACACACATTGTGGGTATATTATTACTAAAATCAAATCTAAAACAATCCCATTAGTTTTATACAACCCGCGCATTTAATGGAGAAGTTTACATAAACACCAGTATCACAATTAAATGACTAATTTAACATTTCCAAATCACTTAATTTAGTAAACAATCTAATTATAATCGCTATATTAAAAATTCTTTGCGGTACGAATGGTCCCTCCTTCCATCTTGCTAAAAAGTGTTCTTTGAGTTACAAAAACAATAAGGTAATGCAATTGGAGTAGATTATGCTGTCAATTGTTAGGTGGGAACAAGCATCTACATACTTTATTGAAAGGAATACACATCTATTGCTTTTGGAAAGCTAAATTTCACAGTTTTATGGAATATTCGAAATATATTTACCGCTGTTAAAGATATTTTCATATATATATATTTAGGTCGAAAGAGGCAAAACGAACCGACGACAAAACCAAACGAATCGGCAAAAATCAACCGACCCGGCAGCACGTACCGGTTCCGGTTCGTTCGGTTTCGGTTTTCATGTTTACATGCTTTGCTCGGTCGGGTCGGTTCGGTCCGTTCGCCCAAAACCCTATAAAAACATGCCAAAATGCACCTAGACCAAAACCTAACCTTAGAGGCCAACAACCAACATTCGGTTCGGTTTCGAAAATTTTCACGGTTTTCGGTCCTCAATTTTCTTGATTCGGTTTGGTTTATGACCGACGCTCAGCCCTATATATATTCATCTAATTATTGAAATTTCATTGATCACGAGGATCACATGGATTAAATAGGTGCTCCACAATTATAGAAGCTGCTTTCTAAAAAGGGCCCGAATCACAAATACTCCACTCATTGTGATTATAGCCGTGTCCCCGTAATCTTCCGTCTTGACTTGAATAATACAACAACAATAATACAAAATTCCGTCAGAGCAGTGGTAGATCCAAAAATCTAAAACAGGGTATGCACAATTTTTAGTAAAGTTATAAGAAGAAAATCGGTTTATAAGTTGCGGTTTTCGGGTCTAGTAAAGACAAATACTCATCAATATCTTTCTATAACAATCTATGTCACATATAAGTTGTAACAAAATAGATAATAGAAATAGAAAAGCGTAATAGTTATGATTACAAATCTTGGTTCATAAATCCTAAATGAGCTATCCAATTTGTAAATAACCATGAACCCAAAATAAACACAAAGAACTAAAAATATTGAATATGTGTAAGTGAGAGTGCAAATTAAGTCAATGGGCTTCCACAAGATGAAATAGGTCGACCCAAGTTGTCTGTTAAGTAGAGTAAAACATAATTGGGCTAGTAAAAAAAACATAAAATTGACCTTTTGACCTACATCAAATTCCATATTACTCACTCCTTCTTCTTCTTAGAGAACGAGTGTGGAAACCGCGCGATGCAGCAGGGTTGCTTTTGTAAACGTGAATTTAGATAGGGACTATTTTTGCTAAATTACTATAGATACCAATTAATTTTACAGGACTTACTTCACAGCAACACTTAAACCCTAGGGACTATTTGTGCCAAATTGCTATAGATAGCAATTAATGCTAGAGGACTTGCTTTGTAATGACACCTAAACCTCAGGGGCTATTTTTGCCAACTGCGAGTGTTAACATTAAATGTGCAACAGTGTTTGGGAGTTACTGTGTCCTACCTTTTAGTATATATATAGAATGCCGCTGAAATAAAGACCAAAAGAATTTTTCTTTTCTTTTCTTTTTCTTTTCAACAATGCCAACTTGGATTAACGTGTGCACTCACGTTGTTCTTGTCATTTAGATTGTCTGGACTCATAAAATTTAGCGTATTTTGTGGTTACTTTTAAAAAATCCCATATCTTTTTACACTAGCAATAATTTCGCATATGCCGCGTGCATACCTTGTTGGTTGGTAACGCCGTAGCGACAACAGGTAAGATAATCATTAGCAATGCAATACCACTAGGTGGTTACTGGATATTACTTGGAATAGTGTAATCACTTTCCAAAGTAAACTATTCGACCCTATGCCTGGGTTACACGAATATCTACTTGGGATAAGACCAAATGTTAGTTATTGAATTAGGCACAATCAATAACCCTTGCATATAAGTGTTTAAGCTCTCAGTTTGTTTCTCCTGGTTTTTGTGTATATTCATGCTGATGATGACATTCCCTATATATAGTAGAGAACACCCAATCAATGGACTTTATGAGTAATTAACGGCCAATTAATCACCCATAATAAGCCTCCATTATCATAGGAATAGTGGTTACATGACCAATTAAACGTGGCCATAAAGTAGTCATAACAACCACTTGAATGAGTCAAAGCTGTTACAAATTAATCACCGCAACACTACCAGTAGGAACCATTACACTAGCAGCAGGAACCAGAACACTACCAGTAGGAACCATCAGTTACTACACTAGCAGTTGTAACCAATACACTAGCAGCAGGAACCAATACACTACCAATAGGAACCATTAGTTACTACACTAGCAGTAATAACCAATACACTAGTAGTACTAACCACTATTGAGTCAGGGTGTTCAGGGACCTCATGGGTGTACACTCCGTACTTCCTAACCCAAAACAGGTGTGAACTAATCCCACAAGTGCACTAAATTTTCCAACAATCCTCCCCAAATTTAGTTCACTTCCTTTGTAAGAAAAACAAACATCAAACAAAACATGTGCATAAATGAAAATATCCCGAGGATTAAATTTCCATCTTAGTACATTACACATTCAAATATTCGAGAATCAAGGTGTTCTAAGAATTGAACCCTTCAACTAATTTAAATACCTGAAGATAAAATACACACAAGTTTTCAAACACTTAAACGCTCCTGACACTTTACAAGCCATGTGTCCATATCCAAATTCATAAATCTTACAAGAGCCAAAAAGTCCAAAGGCTCCCTGAAGCGGCAAAACTTCAACAATCACATAGGTGGTTCCTCTTTATTCATGCTCCTGCCAAGCACTTTTTCAAAGAAAAATTAACCATTAAGAAGTAAAGACTTCATCCTCCTTTCAGCAGGTTTTGAGCACAACCTTGGGATGTAAATAAAACATGTGCTCCATCCATGAATGTTCAGCTTTTCACATTGAACTCAGCTCCCAAGTTTCCTTAGGAGGGAGTTGGGTGTCTTAGCATTCAATGACTAAGTTGGACTTAAACCCATCCCTTTAGCAGACTTTAAAACCAAGTCTCTAGCCAATCCCTTCGTCAAGTGATCAGCTAAATTTTGTTGAGATCTAACAAACTCTATAGATACCACCTCATTCATGATAAGCTCACGAATCATGCTATGTCTGACACCTAAGTGTCTAGACTTCCCATTGTACATCTAGCTATAGGCCTTTGCCAATGTAGTTTCACTATCACAACAGATAGAAATAGGTGCTATAGGTTTAGGCCATAATGGAATCTCAAGAAGCAAGTTTCTCAACCATTCACCTCTTTACTAGCAATTGCTAGAGCCACAAATTAAGATTCCATTGTTGAACTGGTGATGCAAGTTTGCTTCTTGGATGCCCAAGAAATTGCACCTCCACCAAGTAGGAATACCCAACCACCGGTAGGCAATTGTCTTCGATGTTCTGATCTAACTTGCATCAGTGTATCCTTAACACTAAGGATAACCAGTATATGAGAGACCATAATCCATAGTTCTCTTCAAATACTTCAGTACCCTCGAATCGCTTGCAAGTGATGAGCACTAGGATTGCTAGTATACCTGCTCAGTTTACCCACTGCAATAGCAATATCAGGTCTTGTACAAGTCATGACATACATTAGGCAGCTAATTACCCTAGAATACTCAAGTTGAGATACAGCCTTGCCTTTATTAGGCATCAACTTCTCATTTGTATCCATAGGAGTACTCACTGGAGTACAATCAAAGTAACTGAATTTCCTCAATACCTTCTCAATATAATGAGACTGAGAGATAAAAATTCTTTTACTTTCATGTTTAATCCTTATACCAAGGATAACATCAGCCTCCCCCATGTCCTTCATGGAGAACCTTGATGACAAAATTTCTTTATCAGTCAACCGATTTTGGTTAATGCCAAAGATCAACATGTCATCAACTTATAGACAAATGATGACTCCTTTACCAGATTCATCAAATTTGCTATATACACATTTGTCGACTGGTTAAGTAAATAACCATTAGACAAAACCACTTCATCAAAATTTTGATGCTATTTCTTAGGTGCCTGCTTTAGTCCATAAAGAGACTTAATCAGTTTGCACACCTTGTTTTCATTGCCAAGCAAGATGAAGCCTTGAGGTTGGTTCATATAAACCTCCTCATCCAATTCACCATTCAAGAAAGCTGTTTTCACATCCATCGATGAATAATCGATTGTGAATAGATGCCAAAGCAATGGCGATCTTATGGTACTGATAAGAGCCACAGGGGCATAAGTATCAAAATAGTCTATTCATGACTTTTGTTTAAAGCCCTGAATGACTAGTCTAGCCTTGAACTTTTCAATAGTTCCATCTACATTCATTTTCTTTTAAAAATCCATTTGCAACCCAAAGGTTTGCAACTAGGTGGTAGATCAACCAATACCCAAGTGTTGCCCATGATGGAATCCATCTCATCATTGATTGCTTCTTTCCAGAAAGCAATATCATGGGACTTCATTGCTTCTTCAAATGTCTTAGGATCATCCTCAACAATGAAGCAATAGGAGTATTGGTCAAAAACCTCATCCCTAGTTCCTTCAATTAAGTATAATTGAAACTCGAGTCCAAATGACTTTGGAGTCCGACCCTTTTGCTCTTTTCGAGCACATGTTCAGAGTTGTTGAACCACAACCTCATCAAGGACCTCGATGGCACTTCATCAGGGACCTCGATACACGGTCATGAGTTCCATTAGGAATTCTCTTACTTGGTCAAGGGCTGATGAGAATTTATTCTCATCAAAGATTGCATCCCTTGATTCAATTATGGAGTTAATTGAAACATATTCATTAGGTTCAATAACATAGAACCTAAAAGCCTTGGAATGCTCAACATATCCAACAAACATGCATTCAATGCCTCTTTCACCCAAAGTTTTCACTTTGGATCGGGAGTCTTACAACACCCTACAACCCCAAACCCTGAGATAGTTCAGGTTGGGTTTTCTTTTAGTCTAGAGTTCATAAGGGGTAACCTTGTTCCTTTTGTTGGGAACCCTATTTAATAAATCACAAGTCGTTAACATAGCTTCACCCCGAACCCTTGACTCATCTCGATAGGACAACATGAAATTAACCATCTCCTTTAGCACCTCGTTTTCCTTTCTAAAATACCATTTTTCGAGGAGTATAGGGAGCAGTCGTTTTATGGATTATACCAACATACTGAAAATACAGAGTATCCATGTACTCACCTCCCCAATTAATCCTTAATCTTTTGATCAAAGACCCAAGTTGCAAGTTAACTTCAGTTTTAAATACTTTGAATTTATCTAATGCTTCATCCTTAGTAAGTAACAGATAGACATAACAAAACCTAGAAGCATCATCAATAAATGTCACAAAGTACTTCGTATTCCCTAAAGAGGGAGTGGCATGCAAATCACACATGTCACTGTGTATTAGCTCCAAGAGCTTAGTTTCACGACTAACACCCTGAAAAGGTTTCTTAGTTATTTTGGTCAACATGCAAGTTTTACACTTTTCAGTGTCCATGTCAAATGCTGGGATTAACCCTTCTTTAGACATATCTTGCATCCTCTTATAGTGTACATGGCCAAGTCTAGCATGCCAAAGGGTAGAGTCAGTCAGGTCAATGGTGGTCATAAAGGCTGAATTAACATAATCATTAACAATATTAAGCCTGAACATTTGGTTACACAAATAGCCAAAACCAATAAACACACCATGCTTAGATAAAACAAATTTATCAAATTCAATAACTTGTTTATATCCATGATTATTCAAAACACTACTTGAAACCAAGTTCTTCCTTATATCAGGAACATGAATAACATTAAACAAAGTTATAATTTTTCCAGAACTAAACTTAAGATCTACACAACCACGACCATGCACCAAGGTTGTTGACTCATTTCCCATGTGAAGAATAGAACCATCATTCAGTGACTCATAAGTCTTGAACCAGCTTCTATCTTTGCACACATGAACTGTTGCACCAGATTCAACCCACCACGCAACATCATCATCCTGCACATAATTAGATTCAGATATATATGTAGCATAATAAATCCAAAAAGACTCATTAAACATATTCTAACCTTTCAGTGAGTTGATAGAACCACCACCCCCTGAACCATTAGTGTATGATCCATTGGCTTTACCACCAACCTTAACACCTTTGCAATCCCTTTTAATGTGACCAGTTTTGCCACATTTCCAACAAGTAGGTGTTGCCTTCTTGTTAGGATCTTCCCTTATGTTATCATGATGTTTACGTTTGCCTTTTTTGTCATTGTACCTGGTGGAGGTGTTATGCTCCACCATATTGACAACAGATGCACCAGTAGCATTGCTACTCTTTGGCTTGTCATTATCCTGCACTTTGAGGGATTCCTCAATGCGATGACGCCTAACTCAACAAGAGCTAACTCCTCCTTCTTATGTTTCAAGGTATGCTTGAAATCTTTCCAAGAAGGGGGAAGTTTATCAATGACACAATAGACTATAATAGCCTCATCCATGTGCATATTGTGTTGTGTAAACCTTCCAAGTATACCAAGAAGTTCATTGTATTGTTCCATAACTGGTCTTGAATCAGTCATTTTGTAATTTGTGAAATTACTTACAAGGAACTTCTTACTTGATGCATCCTCAGCCATATATTTGGCATCCAAGGAATCCTATAGTTCTTTGGAAGATTCAAAGTTCTGATAAATGTCAAAGAGTGAATCAGACATACCATTGAGAATTAAACCTCTGCAAATGTAGTCATCATTCTCCCATTTGCTCCTTCTCCTGATCTGTTCCACAATATCATCATCCCCATCATCAAGGATAGGTGTAGTCAGAACACAGACCACACTCATGCTTGACAGCAAGAAGTACATCTTCTTCTGCCATCTCCTAAAGTCCACCCCTTCAAACTTGTCCATCTTGGAAAAGTGTGAAGCCATGTGTTTCATTGCAGCAGCAGCCATTGATTATCACAAATAGTTTACTTTGATTGTTGGTTGGTAACGGCGTAAAATGAGGTAAGATAATCAGTAGCAATACAATACCACTAGGTGGTTACCGGATATCACTTGGAATCATGTTATCACTTTCCAAAGTAAACTATTTGACCCTATGCCTGGGTTACACGAATATCTACTTGGGATAAGACAAAATGTTAGTTATTGAATTAGGCACAATCAATAACCCTTGCGCATATAAGTGTTTAAGCTCTCAGTTTGTTTCTCCTGGTTTTTGTGTATATTCATGCTAATGATGACATTCTCTAAATATAGTAGAGAACACTCAATCCTAGTCAATGGACTTTATGAGTAATTAACGGCCAATTAATCACCCATAATAAGCCTCCATTATCATAGGAATAGTGGTTACATGACCAATTAAACGTGGTCATATAGCAGTCATGACATCCACTTGAATGAGTCAAAGGCATTACAAATTAATCAACGCAACACTACTAGTAGGAACCATTACACTAGCGGGAACTAAAACACTACCGTAGGAACCATCGGTTACTACACTAGCAATTGTAACCAATACACTAGCAGCGAGAACCAATACACTACCGAGGAACCATTAGTTACTACACTAGCAGTAGTAATCAATACACTAGCAATACTAACCATTATTGAGTCGAGGTGTTCAGGGACCTCATGGGTGTACACTCCGTACCTCTAACCCAAAGCAGTGTGAACTAATCCCACAAGTAAACTAAATTTTCCAACATACCACTATTCCAAGTAGATCCACCTTGCATCAAAGGTGTGAGTTAAACCGTCGCGAAGTAAGATGTAGAATATTGCGTAAATGTGAGAAATGATAAAAGTGGAAAATGGATTGTGACAACCGGCAATTAGGGAGTCTATTTTAGGTAACCGCATTACGTTAAACTAAACCGAGTATTTTACTTTAGAACTATTTTAATCGACCATGACTTGATTTGATATCGTTTATTGGTTTTTCTGATTTATTTTATTATCGTATGAGTTATCATGTGAGTTTTATCTCTTTTGTTAGGCACTATGCGATTCGGCACTATAAAAGCCTAAAACGAGAAATAACGTAACTTTCAGACCGTAACTCGAAAATTGGCAAATAAATAGTCAAAACTCGTGGAAAAACATAAATAAACACGATAGAAAGTCGAATTAATGGCGTGGGACACTCTTAGGACAATATATAAGCTCGGGAATGGGTAAACGGGATAGTTTATAAAAATTTGTGACTTTGGCCCACCCCTTTCCTTGAAGCCGGCGCCCCCTCCCCTCCCTACCATTTTTATTTTAGTCCTTCCCTCAAATATATATACCCTCACCTCATCTCATTTCTCTCTTTTATTTCTCTCTCTAAAACACACACACTAACCTAATTTTTCTCTCTTCCACAAAACAAAACCCTAACCCTAAAAATACCCACCACCGCCGCCCCATATTCCGGCCATCTCTAGCCATTTTTCGGCGAGTGACCACTCACCTCCACCACCATTAGATAGATGTTTCTTTCTTCTTTCCATCCATATATATATCTCCTATAGAAGCCTTCATTAACACCTCCAAATTTTACAAAAACAATTCGTGATTCAAGGGTTTTCATTAAATCTTGTAGATCGAGTTTGGAAAAGGTAAATGGAACATGGGTCAAGCTTGTTTGAGCCATGAAAAGCCACTCACGACCCCTAGGGCTCGTACAAGGCTCGACCATAATGGGTTTTGGGTGAAACATGGGTCTAAAACTAATTTACATCTAATAAAACATGTAGCTAGTGATTTGGTATCTTGTGTTGTATCATATTATTGTGTTTTTGCATTTTAGGCATAGTTTCATATGATGGGTTTAGATTAGTTGATGGGTTTGATGTTTGGATGTTGATTGGAGGTTGATTGATTGTGTTTGGTTGTTGTAGAAGCCATTTGGGAGTGTTTGGTTGTGTAGGTTGAGGTCACGAGCCACCAAACCCACGCTTTGGGTCGGTGGGTGTGGTGTACGAGACCCACATGGACCAAGGGTCCGAGTCGGGTTGTTGTGGTATCTTGTTGGTTGTTGTTGTTGGTGTTTGGATGAGACGCGTGGGTAGAAAAGCTTTTAGAGCTTGTTTGGTTCACGTGGTCTTAACCGTGA
>OU343217.1:307036244-307295255 GCA_910596185.1 Chrysanthemum makinoi
ATTGTTGTTTCACATTGCCCTCATAAATATTAGGTCGTGCAGATGGAAAACATGTCCCACACTGCCACACATACGCTGCACTTGACCTTATTTGTATTAAGCTGCTTCATTGAAGATTATTTAAGTAAAATTTGTATACTTCAAACGACTGTTCTAAACGTAGAAGTATAGAAGAGGTTGCTTTATGACCTCGTATTTAACTTCTGATTTTTTTTTCTTTTGATGTTTATCTAGGTATGCCTGGTATGACAGCTTATATTGGTTTCTATGATATCTGTGCTCCAAAGAAAGGAGAGTATGTCTTTGTTTCGGCTGCTTCTGGTGCAGTTGGGCAACTGGTCGGGCAGTTTGCTAAGCTGTCAGGATGCTATGTTGTTGGGAGTGCTGGTACAAAGGAAAAGGTCCGTGCTTTTGACATGTTAGCATACTTATGATTAATGGGCTTATGTTAATTTATCTCCACTACAAAAATTAGTAACGTTAGCTTATGATTCCGCCTTCTGCTTGGCGGTGTATGACACAGACACCTTAAGTATTTCGTCATATTGTTTCAAACCTGAAAATTATTGTTTTCTTTCATCTTGATTCGTTTCTATGTGTGCTTTATCACCCAAGGTTGATTTACTGAAGAACAAATTTGGATTTGATGAAGCTTTTAATTACAAGGAAGAGCAAGATCTTGACGCTGCTCTGAAGAGGTTTGTTTGAACCATAGTTATCATTCAAATTAAAGCAAAGGAAAATGATAAATGGACCTAACTAAAGAGACCTAAAAGGAGACCTAATGCATAAATGAATTGTACAGTAACAGTACTGTACAATTCATTTATGCATTAGGTCTCCTTTTAGGCCTCTTTAGTTAGGCCCATGTATCAAAGCTCTAAAGCAAAACCATTATTAGATTAGTTATTTGTAGGAGCGGATAAACAAGTGGGTTCAGTAATGGGTCAAAACGGATTTTAAGTCAAAATATATGGTTTTTTAGTGTGGTTCAAAACTGGTCTGGTTGGGTCGACCTGTCAACCAGATTTTTTTATCCAATTTTTATATAAAAAAATTTAGATTATTATGAGACTGAAACTGTGTAAGTTGCTTACAACACGTTAGGAAAATTTTATCATCTCTAGTTTTCTAAGTTGGTTCTTTTTATGTTTTAGATACTTTCCCGAGGGAATTGATATTTACTTTGACAACGTTGGTGGAAAGATGTTGGATGCTGTATTGTTGAACATGAGACTAAATGGAAGAATTTCAGTTTGCGGGATGATCTCACAGTACAATTTCGGGCAAGGGGAGGGGGTGCGTAACCTTATAACCCTGGTAACAAAACGTTTGCGCATGCAAGGGTTCATTGTGTTTGATCACTATCACAAGTACCCAAAGTATCTAGAAATGATTCTACCCCTAATTAAAAACGGCACGATAAATTACATAGAAGACATTGCAGAAGGGCTCGAGAATGCACCCGCGGCTTTGATTGGTCTGTATCATGGGAAAAATGTTGGGAAGCAAGTGGTGGTCGTGGCGCGCGAGTGATCAATGTCTTTAGGCTAAATGGTGTTACTATGAATACTTTTTTGGTTTGATGTCCTAGAGAGTGGGATTGTAAGGAATAAATTTGTGCAATATGTGGTCATTGTGATATCAGGTGTGATGGTGCCTTGATATATGCATGTTACAAGTAGTTATTAAATATCTAGTTTTGGTGTTAATAAAACCTGAAATAACAAGCTTTCATTTTTAAGATGCAACTTTTTTCCCTCATTTTTATCCATCTTTTACACGCGACATGATAGGATTCAGTCAACAACGGTGTCCTTTATTTTTGCCTACTTCTAGATATTCTTTCTATGCAGTTGTCTGTGTTAGGCAGGTTAAGAAGTACTAAAGTCATGTTTTCTGTTTCTGAAGTAGTGGGTAGTTTTAAGTTGGTATCTTTCAAGTTCCTTATATATATTTCAGTGAATGGATATAGTAAAAAGAGTTGTTGAAATGAAAAGTATGAGAAAAAACTTTAGTCATAAAATTCAAATAAGAAAAAAGAAATAATTATGAGATGCATTTATTTTTGTAGACGCATTTTTGATTAGTGCTTGTGGTTTCTTCTCATTTTTCTCATCTTAATTCTATTTCTCATTTGATTCTTACTCATTTCACTGTCGCATTAAGTTTAATATGAAATGAATGAAAAGAAACTTTGACTTCTCTCTTTATTTATTAGAGTCTTGCCCGATCAAAAGGCTATTATCAAATCTTGTCTCCTAATCTATTTCTTGAAAGATTGACCATCTCAAATCAGTCTATATCATTTGGTACTTTCATCGACTTACTCGATGCCTCCAAAACGTTACCCATGACATATCGAAGAAAAGATGGCTGCGATAGCCGATTAATTCGTTGAGTGGCTTGATATCGTGTCCTCATTGAATGCTCGACTCGAAAACATATTACAAAAACTCACTTTCTAAACCACCACCACAACCTATAATGTCACAAACTTCACTAACATCGACACCACCTCGAAACAACTTCCGCCAAAAAGGAACAATTATCACCCCTCGTTACTTGCATGACAAAAACCGAACCAAATAACTGTTGAGTATATGAAATATGATATACAAATAATACATGTAAACATCACAGAGTACACAGCGGAAGACATAGAATATAATAGCAATTAATTAACTGAAAATATACACATGTAACATACCTCTTGCAATTGGTTAGATCTCTTGAACAAAGATGATGATAGAGATTTAAAAGATACACTTTTGAGGGGTCATTTAAGCCCTTAATTGCTCATTTTTATATCCTTACTGCTTAATTTCGTTCCTTTTCACTTTTTAGGTCTCTTGGAAAAAATATGCAGGAATGATGTATTTTTGGACGAAAAGGCATGAATATGTGAAGAAAATAGCTAAAGTCAAGATCAAGTCACTCAAGCTGCTGAAAACACCTAGCGGCGTCACAAACATAAGGCGACGCCGTCCCTCTTTAGGTGATTGACATTTTGACTGCTCAGTAGCGAATTTACTATTTTGTACCTAACGGCGTCAGGCTTTGAAGAGAAGGACGTCACAAGGATTTTCCTCCCCAGACAGCCTAGATCCAGATTCAGACGACGTCAGAAGTTGAAGCTGACGGCGTCACAACCACAACGTGACGCCGTCGCAAGCTGACTTGGCCAAGAAGAAACCCTAATGACGGCAGATCTGACGACGTCACAATTAAAAGGTGACGTCGTCGCAGTTGTATTCTTATATATAGAAATCGATTTTTCAGACTTTAGGGAGGTAGATTTGTAGAGTAAAAACCTAAATTGACTTTTGTCCACCTTGAGCAGTATCTTAGGGTTTTCATACCCTGTTTTACATCAGATAAGTTATTTACTTCATTGATTTCATTATGTCTTCGATTGTATGTGTATATGCTTGCATGTTTAACATGTCCGGCTAATTTACTTGTGTGTTTGCTTAGATCTATGAAACCTAATTATTGAATATTGATTGGTTGTCTCTTATCTTAATTGTAATTGGCTTAGGATTGCAATAGGCCATCGTTGTGTTTTTAATGCTTGAGTAATCTTTGTTAACCTTAGTTTATGATCACCTAGAGTAATTGTAGGCTAAAAATCCAAATATAACCATAGAGTTAGTTTATGAGTCCTAGAGATTTTGTAGGCAATAACCTTAAGGTATTCTCAAAGAGTTAGGGAGAAAAGCATACCCTACGATCTTAGAAGACACAACGCGTTAAGAATAAGGATGTGACAATTCAACCACCAATAAAAGATAACTAGGGAGTAGTAGTATCTAGGTAAATACATTTTTAATCATCATACAAGCACAAATCAATTAGACATAGACCCCCTTAGCTTAGATAATTAGATTAGATAAGTAGAGTAATCGGTAGAAATACCACCCCCTAATCCAATACCCCGAGATCGTACCTTTCAATTTTCTAAAAAATATAAAAAAGATAAAAAATAATCTTCCTCAACCCCAACCTTAGCGTAGTAATTTCTCACTAGCATTCCTATTCCCCTAGAGAACGATATCAATCCCGAGGTTAACCCTAATACTACACTACAACGATTAGGTTCATTGCCTAGGTGGTTGAAAAACTTGCTCGAAGAAAAGGAAGTTTCCTTTGACCCCGAACGCGCGTTGTACGCGTATCAAGTTTTTGGCACCGCTGCCGGGGAATAGAATAGCTAGTTAGATTTCCACCTCGTTTTGGTTCCCTTGCTTGATTCCTATCAAGTAAGATTTTTTATCATTTTTAGCTTCCTCGTAGTTTTTTGGGTAAAGGGGGGTAATCCTGCACCCTGGTAAATATATTAACCAAAAAAACGTTTAAGTACAATGGATATGAGTGAAATCCCATATCTCAACCCGTTACATAGGCACAAAGCTTACATGACAAGATACTTCCTATTTTCTAAACAAGAAAACAAACCACTACTCAAATGATAACATAGGACATAACGAAAGAAAATTACTTCCTAGGACCTTGAAGTTTGGTGCCATACATGGCATTAAATGCATCCAAATTCCCTGGAAGATCATAAACTTGATTCGCATAGTCATCGTAGTCATAGTCATCATACTCATCTTCCAACTCTTGGCCACCTCCGAATCGATTAACAGACTCATCAAATGGGTTAGCAACCACCTCATCTTCAGAATCAGAAACCACGATCTCTTCCACTTTAGAAAAAGGGTTAACTCTCTTAGTAGAAGAGTCGGGCGGATTACAAGAATCACTAGTTTTAGGAGCCACACCCGACTCCATCTCTTTCAAATCACTCACAAGGGGTTCTTGTGATGCAGTACCTATCTTAGTAGACTTATCTTCATTAACTTCCATTGTACGACCAGAATCCACATCCTTGTTGGTGTCATTAGAAGGAATACCAAATGCATCCGTATATTCCATATTAAGAGCATCAAACTGGTTGTATGTAGAGATCTTTGTTCCACTCGAATTAGCCAAATCAGAAGCATTCTTCTTAGGTTCAGGAGGAGTCTTTTTGGGTTGATATTGAAACTGCTTACCCACAACAGGTTTAGTAAACCCTCCTCGTAGTTTATCCCCCTTCTTCGTGACCTTGTTCGTAATCCCATCACTTTTCGTCATGAAAGGTGACAATCAACCACCACTCATCAACCCACCACCAAATGACCCACCAAGAGCCCGTACTCTTGGTGAATACTCTAGACCAAGCCACCTAGGCTATGGTAACACCATTGAGTTCCCCGATCAAGCTCAATATACGGCCCTAAGATTCGACACCATCCGGTTGGTGCAAAATGGATGTGCATTCCATGGACTTTGTTCCGAAGATCCTTAGCAGCATCTTAAGGATTTCCATAAAATAGTCGATTCCATCGACCCTGATGCTACTACTCGGGAGACCACGCGCTTGCGTCTCTTCCAATTCTCTCTACCGGACCAAGCTAGTAATTGGCTTGAGCGACTTCCCGCCGGCTCCATCTCAAGTTGGAATGATCTCACCACTTGTTTTCTTGCCCAATTTTTCCCACCGGGGAGAACTACTAAGCTTAGAAGGGACATCTTGACGTTCCAACAACTTCAAGGCGAGTCCCTCTACGAGGAATGGACTCGATTCAAAGACTTGCTCCATAAAGTCCCTCATCATGGCATAGATCTTTGGCTTCAAGTCCAAATCTTCTATGACCATGCCAGCTTCATCACTAGGCGATCCATTGATCGATTAGCCGGTGGGAGGCTTAGCAACTTCAACGCAGAGGAATCATGGGATATTATAGAAGAGCTTGCCGATCAAAGTTACGAAAATTGGAGTGAATCCCATGAAACCCCCGTTAAAGTGGTTAATGCCATATCAATTCCTCATGAGCCTTCCAACATCACTGAAGAGCAAATGAGTTCTCTTGAGAGAAGGATCGATTATCTAATTGAGAGGCAAAAGAGAGCACCCGAACCAATTCATCGGGCAACGGTTAATTCCGTTAACTCCGCCAACCACCCAACATCTCTCTCTAAATCACCAAGCCGTGAGTAAAGTCCTAGTTCCGGAAGACGCTTCCGTTCTACTTCTTCAATTCCACTCTCACCAAGCTTCAAGGAACAAATGAGAGAGTACATGGCAGCCCATACAGAAAGACTAGCGAAATTTGAAGAAGAGGTTTATAGGCAAAGGGAGGAAATTCAAGCTAAAATGGCTGAGATGATGAACTTACTAAAAGAGTACACTAAAACAAAGGTTCCCGAGAAGGTGCTAGTGAGAAGCGATGATCACCCTTCCCCCACTTCGTTTATTAACGCCATTTCCATTGTATCCGATGAAGTTGGAGTAGTGGAAAAGAAGGGGACTGAGAAATGCAAGAATAGTAACGAAAAGGAGGAGGCTGAAACCAATGATGAACCCGAGACCATTGAATACTACCTTAAGCACGAGATTAATAAGAAAACATTTGTTAACCAAGTGAACAGCTTTAGGTACAATGAGGTTCTTAGGAAAGCCCTCGAAGGAGAAATAACAGAAGAAGAATATGACACCTTGCCTATGGGACCTAAGTACGAATTGGTTCTAAAAAAACCAGTGACTAAAAAACGAGAAACCTCGGGGAATTTCGTAATATCATGTAGCATAGGCGAAATCGATAATATAAATGCCTTGGCCGATCAGGGATCTGATGTAAACATAATGCCGATGTCAGTCTATAGTAAATTGACTAAGGAGGAGCCAACCAAGACCAATCTTAGACTCTCCTTAGCAAATCACACATATGTTTATCCCATAGGAATAGCGGAGGATGTCTTAATTGAGGTGGCCAATATTGTCTATCCGGTGGACTTCGTGATCATAGACGTTGAGAAAGATAGAAATATGCCACTCATTCTTGGAACACCTTTTCTGACCACTGCCAAGGCAACCATCAAATGCGGTGAGGGTCTCATGATACTCAAAAGTGGAAAAGGATACGCTAGGATACCTATTGTTCCAAGATACCCTTTGAAGATTATGGAGAAGATAACTGATGAGAATCCACAGGCCCCTAATAATACTGTTAAGAAGAAAATCAATGAATGGGAAAGAGAGCTTAGATAATTCATGGTTCAAGGGTTACATGCGACATTGTGGAAACGTAATAGAAAGTTAGGAAATAATCCTACCTCAATACCACAAACTCAAAAGAACCCTAATGAATTTTTGAATGGAGAAAAGGTGCTTTTGTATAAATCAAGAATAAAAGCATTAAGAGGAAGGAATAAGCCAAGATGGTTTGGACCTTATACAGTGAAAGAAACTAATCTAAAAAGTAAAAACGTAATCATAATAGAGGACGTTGGGAAAGAGTTCACGGTAAGCATACAACATCTACAACCTTTTGATGAAGGCTTGGTGAAAGAAAAGAAGAACGGTAACGAAGTCACGTAGGGGCACGACTTTCGAGTCTAGCTACAAGACTCGTAAATAAAGAAAAGCGCTTCATGGGAGGCAACCCATGCTTAATTGTTTGCTTATTTGTGTGTCGTATATCTTTTCATTAATTATTTATTCTCATGTTTGAATTTGTGAAAGTGCTTTATTTTGTCTTTAACCTCGTCTTAATTACATATAAAGGTATTTTACAAAAGGATAAGTGTAGGGAAGATTACACACGTTTTTAAGAACGTGAACATGAGAATTACGATTATTGAAAAAGATATATATGTGTGTTTGTTAGAGTCAAATGCTTGTATCGAGTCATAATGAATGTTTTGCAGGAATTTTTTCAGATTCTAAAGATGTAATTTTTCCAGAATTTTTCCAGAAAAACGCAGCAGACCAGTTTCTGTCAGGATAACCTGACGGCGTCAGATTCGCTACCGACGTCAGCCGAGGAGCAGAAACAACTTATCTTACTTACTCTCGTTTTCTCTGTTACTTATAAATTTTTAGAATTTCTCAGGTCTTAATTTTCCAGAAAACCTGTAAACATCCATTCCACAAGCATTATATCCTAGTTTAGTTGAGTCATATATAATTTTAAAACTGATTTTACGCGAAGGTTTCGTCTGTTTTCTTAAAGTGTGCAGGTTTTATTTATCAAGAATAAGAAACATTAGATTGGATGGAGCTTTTCACGCATACATTCTTCTTGGAAAGCATTTAACCACTACTTCATACACGGATCATACCGAGCTAATCATGGGAGTATTAGTTTCTTTCCTTTTTAATTACCTTCCGTTATCATAACTTTGATACTTTCGGAGAACATTGGGGACAATGTTCAGTTTAAGTGTAGGGAGGGAGAATAAAACGGGAACTTCAAAACTATGCATACCCTTGATTATTTGTCTTGTCTTATTTCATTTGTGTAATAAACCATGAGAAATATTGGTTAGGGTAATTTTAGCACCAAATTTAAAAATTTTCATGACATGTAGGAGTGGGCCATTAGTCTTAATAAAGAGTCTCATGGATAGGAAATTATATGACTAGCACAAAACCCTTTATCACTTAAATTCCACCCCAAAAATGAGAGGTTCGCCCCTAGATTTGTAGAAATTAAAGCAATCACCTTTAATGCTTCGAGAGTGTACCGGTAGTATAAAAGATTCTAGAACTGGTTTTGTGATGCATCCCGAGATCGCTAGTGAGACTACACTTGTGTAGTTAGGAACAACTAAATGATATGAGGCATTAGGATAACTCTTGTTTTATACCCGTATTTTAATTACTTCTTCCACATCGGTTGAGTAATTCCCCCACACCCTTGCGTTGTACTCATCTTTAGTACACGATACCCCTAGTTAACCCCTCAGAGCCTATCCTTTTCGCGGTTCTCGTGATGTTTCGGTTTTCTGAAATATCAATGAAGATCATTGTTTACAATCCACCCCCAAATGTTTACCCAAATCGCCTTAGCCTACCTTGTATGCACTCACTTTTAGTGCATTATTGTTATCACAGTTTTGGGACGATTGGGACTCATCGGTAAAGTTAAATTTTATGGAGTGACGGGAAAGAACGTTAAATTCAAATTCCCCTTATTTACGTAATAATGTACTCCAAGTGTTTTGATCTTTTTAATTCGGGTCAAATTAGTGTTAGAGTAATAAAAACTCAAGTGTAGGGATGTGCCTATAAATCCCTTATATTTTGATGTTATCGTAGAGGATGGTAGAGTAAAAGTGTATGAAAAAAAACATGAAAAAAATAGAAAAAGAAAAAAAAATAGAGTGTTGAAAAAAAAACATACGGGCTACCATCCTACATCTATCTTTATATTTATGTTTGTTTGTTTCAAAGTTATCTAGAGTTTAGAGAGTCGAGTTTTGACTTGCCACCACTAAATCGCCTATCCAACCAAACCCTTTGTTTCCCTACCGTAAGCCTAACGTTACAACCCTTTAAAAGACCTCTCAGATAGTTTTTCCTAGGTGCTTACGCCAAAGAGGTGGATGTTTGATCTAGTCTCAAGCCTATTGTAATCTATGTACCAGGACCGGTTAATGAGTGTTTATCTTCCATTTCCAATTTGATATATTTCATATACACCCGAGAGATGAGAGTATCCAAACACCACTTGTGAGGTGCTAGTATTTAATTTCCGTACTTGTTATGACTTTTGAGGGGATTATACTTGTTGTGAAGTGTTCTAAACCAATGCTTCATGCCCCATAACTTATAAATTGATTGGCCAAAAGCACATTTTCTTGAGGACAAGCAAATACCAAGTGTAGGAATATTTGATAAGGATTTAAAAGGTACACTTTTGAGGGGTCATTTAAGCCCTTAATCACCCACTTTTATATGCGTTACTGCTTAATTTCGTTCCTTTTCACTTTTTAGGTATCTTGGAAGCAAAATGCAGGAATGATGCATTTTTGGATGAAAAGGCATGAATATGTGAAGAAAATGGCAAAAGTCAAGATCAAGACACTCAAGCTGCTAGAAACACACCTGACGGCGTCACAAACATAAGGCGACGCCATCCCTCTTTAGGTGATTGACATTGTGATGGCTCAGTAGCGAATTTGCTATTTTGTACCTGACGGCGTCAGACTTTGAAGAGAAGGGCGTCACGAAGATTTTCCTCCCCAGACGGCCAAGATCCAGATTCAGACGACGTCAGAAGTTGAAGTTGACAGCGTCACAACCACAACGTGACGCCGTCGCAAGTTGACTTGGCCAAGATGAAACCCTAATGACGGCAGATCTGATGGCGTCACAATTAAAAGGTGACGCCGTCGCAGTTGTATTCTTATATATAGAAATTGATTTTTCAGACTTTAGGGAGGTAGATTTGTAGAGTAAAAACCTAAAATGACTTTTGTCCACCTTGGGCAGTATCTTAGGGTTTTCATACCCTGTTTTACATCAAGATAAGTTATTTACTTCATTGATTTCATTATGTCTTCGATTGTATGTGTATATGCTTGCATGTTTAACATGTCCGGCTAATTTACTTGTGTGTTTGCTTAGATCTATGAAACCTAATTATTGAATATTGATTGGTTGTCTCTTATTTTAATTGTAATTGGCTTAGGATTGCAATAGGCCATCGTTGTGTTTTTAATGCTTGAGTAATCTTTGTGAACCTTAGTTTATAATCACCTAGAGTAATTGTAGGCTAAAAATCCAAAGATAACCTTAGAGTTAGTTTATGAGTCCTAGAGATTTTGTAGGCAATAACCTTAAGGTATTCTCAAAGAGTTAGGGAGAAAAGCATACCCTACGATCTTAGAAGACACAACGCGTTAAGAATAAGGACGTGACAATTCACCCACCAATAAAAGATAACTAGGGAGTAGTAGTATCTAGGTAAACACATTTTTAATCATCATACGAGCACATATCAATTAGACATAGACCCCCTTAGCTTAGTTAATTAGATTAGATAAGTAGAGTAATCGTTAGAAGTACCACTCCCCTAATCCAATACCCCGAGATCATACCTTTCAATTTTCTAAAAAATATAAAAAAGATTAAAAATAATCTTCCTCAACCCCAACCTTAGCGTAGTAATTTCTCACTAGCATTCCTATTCCCCTAGAGAACGATATCAATCCCGAGGCTTACCTTAATACTACACTACAACGATTAGGTTCACTGCCTAGGTGGTTGAAAAACTTGCTCGAAGAAAAAGAAGTTTCCTTTGACCCCGAACGCGCGTTGTACGCGTATCAAAGTGGTTTAAAGAGCTGTCCCTTACCTTTTTACAACTCAAACCAAATTGGTGTAACATAATGTCTTACCACCACATTTTTGTACACACGAATTAATCATGAATCAAAGAGATTGCTAGATCTAACACACGCCCTTGTTTCATAAAAAAACAAAACCAAAACACCCTTAGGAGGGGGTTTCGGCCGAACAAAGCAAGAGAGGGAGAGGAAGAGATCTATGGTTTATTCAATGTACAAAAGTTAACCCTAAACATTCATCCTAGGTTTGTTTATATAGTGAATGAAAATCTTAGGGAACAAGTTAGGGTTTTAGGGTTGTGAGACCCCCCGTGGCCGGCCATCATCAAGCCCAAGGGACACCCAAATCTTTTCCATTTTAAGATTTTTCATTACTAGTCCTTCTCTTTACATTTAACGGTCGTTAGTCATTTCTCGTTAAATACTTAACGATCGTTAGTCGGGTTTTGTGTAATAATTAATCGTAATCATTTTACATTAATTATAACTTTAATTCTCATTCGCTAATATGTGCAATCTCGTGGTCACGAGTTCGAATCTGGACATGCACGGTTTTATAAATATATACATATTCCAACAGCTCTCACTTTGATATGTTTGCAAAACGTGTAATGACATTGGTTAGCGTTTAGCAACACGCCAATGCCCCAGGTACAACTCATGTAAGGTATTCTGGAGAAAAACCGCTTTTATGATTCATTATCATATTAATCCTTTTGTTTCTAATACCATGCTAATAAGAATATGGATCTCACTCATTTCTTATTAACTATTCTATTTCTCTTTTTATATGATTGATCAAGATTACCAATTCTTCTAAACATATTTCAGAAGACCTTGGGCATGGCCAGGCAAGCATCTTGACAACCCTACGATGGGCCCAACAGTATTATACTTCAAAATCAATTTGAAGGAAACAAATCCCGTTTTGACTACGAGCAGAATTCATAAATTTCGCAACACTTCTGAAAACAACCCTTATAACTACCAGTTACGTATAGCGTTAGATTGCTTCACAAAAATGCACTACATCCATGACATTTATCTGGTATCTCAGGTCAGAGGATAAATATTCATGATGTACTTAATGACTAAGATCCTTAAAGTACCATCATGTGGCTGGGATAAGTCCTATACTCAATACTTTGAATATCATCTGAAATTAGTCATGCTACGCATCAATATACTTTCAAGTATATTCTAACTAATACTCAGATTTGTCTTAATTCAATATCATTCCCATGTTATTGATTGACAACAGGCTATTTAGAATAACTTAAGTTATTCAAAGATTTAAACATGCAAATATAGCATAACATCATAATAAATGAATAATAAACATAACAAAAATACTTTATTTCATTTGAATAATAATGTTTACAATATCCTTTATCTAAAATACTTAGTCATAGATGGGCATAAAACTACTAGCTAAGCGAAGTCCAAAATTATCAGACAAATGATTAAGTTTTTCACCAGGTAAGGCCTTCGTCAAAGAATCTGCTAGGTTATCATCTGTGTGAACTTTGAGTAACTCAATTTCACCTATCTCGACTTGTTCTCAAACATAGTAATATTGTCTGGGATAGTGTCTGGTGCCCTTCATGACTCCAGGTTCATGGGCAAAAGTAATTGCAACATAGTTGTCACAATATACTTAAATAGGATTTTCAATCGACGGCATAACATCAAGCCCCAAAACAAACTTCCTTATCCAAACAACTTCCATGGCAGCTTCAGACGCCGCTATGTACTCACTTTCTGTAGCAGACATCACAAGAGTGGTTTGTTTCTTGCTCTTTCAATCCACAGCTCCTCCATTTATGACAAATATGTAACCCATCTGAGACTTCGTATCATCTTTGTCACACTTCCAGGGTGCATCACAGTAACCTGTAACATACAGTTCTGATTCTGAATTTTCCCCATACACTATGAACATATCTCTTGTAGCACTAAGGTACTTGAGAATATGTTTAACAGTAGTCCAGTGAATTTCACCTGGATTCTGTTGATATCGACTGGTCAGGTTTTGAGCAAACGCCACATTAGGTCTTGTGCATCATACTGCATACATGATAGATCCTACAGTCGAAGCATAAGGAACTTTCTTCATGCATGCCACCTCTGCAGGTGTTGAAGCACAACCTTCGGTACTCAAAGCATGGTTTACTTGCATCGGCAAAAATCCCTTCTTGGAATTTTGCATATTAAATCTCTTCAATATTTTGTTAATGTAAGCACTTCGACTTAAACCAATTAGCCGCCTTGATCTAACCCTGTAGATCTTGATTCCAAGTATATATGTTGTTTCCCCTAAGTCTTTCATCGAAAAACATTTACTAAGATTGGCTTTCACCTTATTTAAACTTAGTATATGATTTCGCATGATTAATATGTCATAGACATACAGAATAAGGAAAGTAACATGACTCCCACTAGCTTTGTTATATATACATAGCTCATCAAGATTCTGAGTAAATCCAAAACTTTTGATTTCTCCATAAAATCTCTTATTCCATTGCCTTGATGCTTGCTTTAGCCCATAAATGGACCTTTTAAGTTTGCATACATGGTTAGGAAATAGTGGATTCACAAACCCTTCAGGTTGTGCCATATAGATGTCTTCATCTAGATGACCATTCAGAAAGGCAGTTTTGACATCCATCTGCCAAATCTCATAGTCATAGTGTGCAGCTATATCTATGAGAATCCTAATAGCTCTTATGTTTGCTACAAGAGAGAATGTCTCCTCGTAATCAACGCCATAGGTTTGAGTAAAACCTTTAGCTACCAGACGAGCCTTATAGGTGTGTACATTTCCATCCATGTCAGTTTTCTTCTTGAAGATCCACTTACTTCCAATGACTTTAGCATTGGGAGGAAGGTCAACTTCAATCCAGACATCATTATCTTTCATGGATTGCATTTCCCCATTCATAGCAATCTGCCATTTATCCTTTTCAGGATCAGCCATGGCAGCTTTATAGTTGGTAGGTTCATTAAGATCCTCAACCATATTTTCCTCCACCTCTACGTTAAGACATAGACGGTCAGGTGCACGTATAGTCCTTTCAGACCTACGAATGAGAACAACTTCAGGAGGAGCACCCAAGCTTTCGGGTTCTTCTTGAAGTTGGCTATTATTATCAGAAGGTGTTGTATCTTCATGATCATCTTCCAGATCATACACTCCCCCACTGAGTTATGAGATTCCTTTCAAGGAAGTCTCAATACCTAGCCACAATGACTTTGTTCTTAGCTGGGTAGTAAAAGTAGTAACCCATAGTTTCCTTAGGGTATCCTACAAAGATACACTTAACATATCTTGGTTGGAGCTTATCTGGTGAGTCACATTTAACATACGCCTCACAACCCCAGACCTTTAAGTAAGAAAAGTTGGGAGCTTTTCCTTTCCATATTTCATATGGAGTCTTAACAACCTTCTTCGTTGGAACCATATTCAAAGTGCGAATAGCAGTTTCAAGGGCATAATCCCAAAAAGTTAAAGGAAGAGTTGTAAGATTAAACATCGATCGTACCATGTCTAGTAAAGTACGATTTCTCCTTTCAGATACACCATTTTGCTATGGAGTATAAGGAGATGTGAGCTGCTGGATAATTCCACACTCAGCTAAGTAATCTTTGAACTCTTGGCTTATATATTCACCACCTCTATCGGATCGAAGAGCTTTAATCTTCTTACCGAGTTCTAATTCTACTTCACTTTTGAAAACCTTAAATGTTTCAAAGACTTCATGTTTATGTTTAAGTAAATAAACATAACTATAACAACTAAAATCATCAGTAAAGGTTAAGAAGTATGTAGCACCACGTTTTGACACATGTCTAAGTGGACCACACATCAGTGTGTCTCAATCCAAGTAGATCTGAAGCCCTTTCCACTTGATGTGAAAAAGGTTTTCTTGTCATCTTCCCAGATATGCAAGACTCGCATTTTTCAAATGATTCCTCATCGACACTTTGTAAAAGCCCTTCATGTTGCAGCTTTTCCATGCGTTTCTTTCCTATATGAGCAAGGAAACAATGCCAAAGAAGCAAAAACATTGAACTGGATTGTCATTTTGTAAGGGACAAAATTAAAGCTGGTCAAATCCAAATCTCCTACATTCCTACTAAAGCCCAAGCTCCAAACATACTCACCAAGGCTCTCACTACCTATCCCTTCAGAACATGTCTCTCCAAACTTGGCATGTGTGATCCCTACACCTTTCCAGTTTCTGTGGGGGGATAATGGTATAACTAACACTATCAATGCAATAGTAAATTATGTAGTTAATGGAATTGGTGCAGCAGCTCAGTGCAAAAGAGATCAAGACAGCAAAGTAATTAATCAAGAACAGAGGAATTACACTTCACCACATTGTACCAAGCATCAAAGATATTTATCCCATTGTAATAGAATGTAGCCTAATGATAGTAGTTCTAGCATAGTGTTAGCAGTTCAGTTACTCTTTGTATCAAGTAGTATAAATAGCAGACTGTGTACCTCATTTCATTTTGATTTTAATACAATCCATGTAACACTCCCAAATCTCGGTACAGTGGAAGACTTAATCAAGTTTTTGGGGCTTTACATTGAATTGGTATCTCACACAAGTATAGCAAACAAGATAATCATATTATCATTCAAAAACCAATCCCTATTTAATTATCCAATACAATCATCCCAAAAGAGTTAGATATAAGGCCCAATATGATTTATAAAATAGGTCCCAATAATATTATCAGAGTTTTAATTACGATCCTTCAACCATGCCTCCTTGCCAAGCTTCCACAGCACACGCATTCCAAACATCATTTAAATACCTGAAAAAAACATGCTAAAAGGTCAGCTAACGCTAGTGAGTTCATAGGTTTAAATTCAAACTCAATAGTGGACCTGTAAGAGTTTATTTGCTATGCGAGACTAAGATAGATATATGATAACATCAAATAGTTCTGAATATTAAGTGTCAATTTCCCCCGATTATGCTCGTTGTTTATATCATTTATATGGATTTACGTTTGTTTTCCATTGTTTTCCACTTTCAGGTAAATTACGAGGATTGGAGCTAAAGAGACGCAGAAATGGAAACATAACTAAAGATTTATCACGTATGCCTATTTTGAAGAAGTTATGGCGTAACTCCTCTCTCACATTACGCCGTAACTATTGCGTGACTCAGAATACCAACTTATCAAGAGGTTACGGCGTAACTCTTCCCAAAGGTTACGACGTAACTCCATTAGGTCAAATGAAGATATACGCCGCTGATACTTATGCCGTAACTACTGCATCACTTACGACGTAACCGTGTTTATTGAAGACTACGGCGTAACCACTTAATAGGTTACGCCGTAACTAGCAGATCTAGTGCATTTACGACGGAATAGAAGGTTACGGCGTAACTCATATATTGGTTACACCGTAACCCAGACCTAGCCTATAAATACCCCATGAATTCCAGCATTTCTAATCATCCCATTCCTCACACAACTCTCTGAGAACGTGGGAAAAAGCTCAAGGCAGGTCTAGGGGAGCATACGGAGTTGTTTCCAAGGGAGAAGTCACTCCATTACGATAAGCTTTAGCGTTTTATATTTCTTTTACTTTCAATTCATGTATTTCGTACCTTTGAATATTCAATTGATTTGCATGATTAATATGAGCGGCTAAGCACCCTTTGGTGCTAGCCTAGTTATGATTCCTTAATTATTTTGTTTACATTTACCTTTACTTCCGTACAATTATTTCTAAGTGTATGCATGCATAGTTCTTTTGTAGTAACCCTTGGTTCGGTAGTTTTGAATGGCGGTAGAGGCCAATTGCCTAGGAGATATGACCAACTAGGTGAGCGGACTGAGACGGGAAGGGTAAGATATGACCAACTGACGACCCTCTCTACTTGTGCGATTTGACCAACTGATCACCTATCGTTTGGATGAACTTAAGAACTGGGGGGTGTAGTGTCTAAGTTCCTAACGGTCGGGCACTCACTATTTTGAATCTAGCATGTAGCGGTACTTAATGACTTGGCTTAGGGGACTAGGAACAACAGGACTTATGACGGTGCACCTGATTTCTCCTGTGGTGGCATCTTTACTGATAGGTTAGGGCGAATTGACCAAATGTTGTCCTCTCGAATTTGACCCCACCTGAAGTAATTGGAAGTAGGTAGACGTAGACATAACTAGCTAGGAGGATTAACTAGATTAGCACCACTATTTTTCTATTGATTTCCCTTTACCCATTTATTTACTTGCTTTTATTCTGCATTAGTAGTTTAATTAATTAAATCCCTATCAAAACAATTATTATTCTGTGACACTAGACTTAGTAATAATCCAACACACATAGCTCTTGGGACGACCTCGGCTTTACCATCTACTACACTACACGCGACCGGGTACACTGCCCGTTAGTGCATTAGGGTAGACCATAAGTATAGCGAGACACTATAAATATTAAGACCTGGTCAGTAAAATCTACATCAAGTTTTTCGCGCCGCTGCCGGGGAGCTATTTTAGGATTTTATATTAAGTATGTTTTTAATTTTCTTTCTGATAATGTCAGGATACAAGACTCGCAGCTCGAGGCCTTTTCTGGCCACCCCATTCAATGACCCGAAGAAGCAATTTCGTAGAAGGAAAATCTATTTTCTGGTTCCTATTCACAACATCTTCTCATTCTACGAATCAGACCAGTCTGACGCAGAACCGGAGGTCATCAACGAAAATAATATCAATGACTTAACCATGGAGCAGTATTTAGAGCGACCGAATGAGAACTGCCAACGAACCTTCACTCAACACTCTCACACTGAAAAGTACTCTATTCCAGATCATATTATTCGAGAGTTGCATGAACTTGAGTTTTATGGGAACGAAGATGAGGACGCTCAGAATCACGTAGAAGAAGTTCTCCACTTGTCTTCTCTTTTCAACCTCAGAGGTACTCCGAGTTATTCAGTCACTGCAAGGATTTTTCCTATGACTCTTTCTGGGACAGCGAAAAGATGGTATAACAAACTCCCTCACGATTGTAAAGGGGAGTGGGATAAACTTAGAAAAGAATTCGTCCTGCAATTTTGCCCCCCTTCAAAAATGGCCAAGCTTCTTGGGAAAATTTATCAATTCGTTCAGATTGGGGAAGAAACACTTTACCAAGCATGGGAAAGATTTAACGAGCTTCTCTATCGATGTCCTCACATGATTAAAACAAACATTAGATCGTATACGTCTTTTATCGTGGGATTAATGCACAAACACGAGAGCTTCTCGATTCACCAAGACCTATTCCTAGCATGACTCCTGATCAAGCCCTGGAATGTATTCAGCGAATTTCTGAGCATTGCTACAAATGGCACATGGATACAGGGTACAGACCTAGGGACAATTTTGATCACAAGGTAATGAAAACAATAACAAAGCAAGAATACAATTACGGGGAGATCTTCAAAAAATGAAGGATAGAAAGAGAAGCTGAAGCATGCAAAGTTGAAAAGGTTAAGAGCGTGTTTGGAACCAAAACCGGGAGCGATCTTGAAAGAAAGATTCTCGACCACATCAGGGAATCAAGAGAACGAGATGATAGGATTGAAAAAGTAATGAAGACATTCGTGGATAATACAATCTCTTCTCTCAAAATGCACGATGATAGGATTAAAAGATTGGAAAAGAGTGTTAGTTCATGTTCAGAAGCTATCTCTGATTATTTAGCAGCCAAGGAGGAGGAAGTTGTCCACACTGTAGAAACTATCCTCGAGGAACCTTTGACCTTTTCAGAAAAAGTTAAGCGACGAATCAGCATGGAGAAACAATCACTTCTGGACCAAACTTTGCTGGTAAACCCTCCTACCAATGATTCTGTTAATCATCGTGATATTACGTAGGAATTAAGTTATGATGAGACTATTCGCCTCAACGAAAGATGCTCAGCAGTTTTGAGGAACGAGCTACCGCAAAAGGAAAAAGATCCAGGATGCTTTACTCTCCCTTGCTATATCGGGAGTCTAAACATGTGTGTGCCCTAGAAGATCTTGGAGCTAGTATCAGTATAGTTCCTCGTTCGATGTTTTTGCGTATGGGAATTGGTAACTTAAAGCCGCTAAGATGAAAATTGAAATGGTTGATCGATCTATGCAATCGCCACTAGGAATTAACGAAAATGTGTTGGTGAAGATTAAGAAATTCCTTTTCCCAGTTGATTTTGTGATTCTTGACATTCCAGAAGACAACAGGATTCCAGTCATTTTAGGAAGACCCATGCTTGCCACGGCTCACACTAAGGTAGATGTCTTTGCCGGAAAATTGACCCTTGAAGCTAATGGAGAAATTGCCACTTTCAGACCTAATGAACATTTTTCTACCCCAGAGAAGGTATGTGCAATTGACCCTGTAGGAAATTTTGGTAAAGCTTTAGAAAAATTTCTTAGCGACCCCCCGGATCCTGGAGAGGTTGACTCGGGGAAAGATTTTGATGTTTTCGTGAATTTTGAAGAAGAAGATAACTTAGGATTAAGTGCTGAGGACCTCTCAAGTGATGTCGAGATGACCCATTGGCAAGATAACTCTGTTAAGACATTTTCACAGCCAATTCAACCTAAATTTCATGAGGTAGGAACCCGCATTCATCACATAAACCCCTACTATCTTAAGATCTCATGTAAAATTGGGTTCATCGACTTCCACCCATTTATTGACACGACTTCCCCAGTCAATATCATGTCAAGAGAATGCTACAACCAAGTTATGAAGAAGGAATTAGAATACAAGGAAAATAATTTTCTGGGGTTTGCAACTAACGTCCATGTCTTTGTTGGGACCCATTCATTCTTGGTGGACTTTATGGTTCTAGACGACGTAAGTGAATTTGTAGAGGATGGACTTACGGGGATAATTTTAGGAAGGCCTTTTCAGGAAATGTCGGGTTTAGATAAAAAATGAAAAAGAAGGTTTAGTATGGTTAAAGATTAACAATGACAAGACGATCTTCAAAATGCCGAGAACGATCAAGAACTTTAGAAACTGGACCAAGAGGCAGTTAAGCCAAGCTCGACCTTTACTCGATATCAGTGAGGAAGACAAAGAAAAAGGTATTGATCATCCTCACCAGAAAATCAAAAGTTTCTACTCAGGCTGTTTAGAATTGGGAAATGACTACAAAAGGGATGAGAATTTGGTAAGTTGGATCCAACGTGGAGACTGCCATGTCCACGAAATGACCAACAAACACTGGTATCCCCGTGGCTCTGAGTCTAACTTAAAGACTCGATAATAAAGAAAAGTGCTCTTTCGGGTGACAACCCGAATTATCCATTTCTTTTGTTTTTATTTCTTTTCTGTTGGGTTTTGTGTTTTCTAACCATTCTTGCAGGAAACGAGGAACTAATTGCTGCTGCAGTTGCTGATCTGAACAGAGTTACGACGTAACTCATCTTGGTGATTACGTCGTAACCAACGTTTTAGCAGCAGAAATCTTAACGCATTACCAATTACGGCGTAATACCATCTCAGTGGTTATGGCGTAACTACTCGCCTTACAGCTCATACCAGGTTTTGCCAGCTACGGCGTAACTCCCTCATAGGAGTTACGCGTAACTTTCCTCTGCTTTAATTCTTTCATTTTAAAACACATTAACCTTGTATTAGTTTTTAAATGAACTTTGTGGGTGTGTTCCCTATAAACCCTCACGAGACTTCACTCGTCTACTTGGGACACCAAGTGGTTTAAAAGGCTTGTTGCATTCGCTAAATGCAACCGTGATTCCTACGAAAGTGAGTTAGGTTTGTTTTTCGTTTTTTATTTTTTCTTTTTAGAATTATGCTTGTCGGTATTGTGATTTTAGGGATTGAAGTTTGTTCATGACGCTTAAACGAAGGCACGGTTCTTTTTCGTGGGCCTTCTTCTTTTTGGAGCAAATTTCAGGGAAGTTCTCGCTCTAATTCTACCTTTCTCTTCACGTTTATTTTAATGCCTAGTAAAAAAGGGACTTTGTACAATTCAAGTAGGGGGACGGGAGTAGAATTATCTCTTGAACTTTATTTCGCCCTTATTTTTCTAGTTTATTTTGAAAAATTATGCCATTTTTAAAATTTTGACATGTTTTTCCTAACCTAACTAGATTAGACCTTAGCCGAGCACATACAATCCTTGACATTACATGGTGAGATTAGCCTTATCCGGTTCCAATATTTTACCCTAAATCCACCAAATTATGAGTGTGCCGGTAGCTTGTAAATTTTATAACTTGGCCTTTGCATCATTTCGAGACCATAGATGAGGTATGTTGAGTTAGCTCGATGTATTTTGACTTTTCAGTTTTAGAAGGCAATATTATAGGATTATCACCCAAACAGCCTACCATTGTGAGTCTATCGATTAGTCACCTCGACTTTTCGACCCCCATGTAAAACCCTTTTGTTGCACTCACCTTTAGTGCAAGATACCCCTAGATACACCCTTTTGAGCCATCCCTTTCATTTTGTCAACCCAATATATTGTTTCGTTACACCTATACACCTTAGCCTACCCTGTAGTCTCTATTTGTGATTGGGAAGTCATCATTTGCCTAAGTTCAAGGTTCGAGTGGAAAGGTTTGGAAATCACGCTTTCATCTACAACATTTATGAATATCATTGAAGACCCACCGAATTCTCATTGTTCATCTCAAGTGGAGGGATGTTATGTTATTATGTTATGTTGAAAAAAAAATGATGATTCGAAAAAGAAAAAAAAAGTTGATTGAGTTATAATATTGTAAAGTGAGATATTATAAGCACTGTAGTATGAGATTTATTGATTAGTATTGAGGAGGCCACCTCGGTCACATTTGAAGATTGGAGTTGGTAGTTATGCCAATTGAAGAAGAAAAGGTGGTGTGCCCATCACGATGTCCTCTAATGACACATCTACCTTGCATTTCATGATCCGGTTTCTAGACTTCTAAACTTGAACTTTGGGCGGACGGTAAGTGGTGATGACTTGGTTATAGATTTAGACTACCTGTTTATTTTTCATTTTACACCAATTATATATCCCATGTCTTATCCTACCCTTTAGTCATGAAGCATGTCTAGGTGATGCAGCGAGAATTCTTTGGTGTTTTGGCCATGGATTTGGTCATGTATCATTGATTTTGTCCACTTCGCCGTGACATGTTAGTAATGACGAGTCACCCCTTAACCTTTGTCGTGTCCACCCATATTGCCTTCGAGAATTGTTTAGCCCTTAACTCTAGTGGTGGAGATTTGTGTAACCGCCAAGCTTATGATAGAATACATGCTATGAATGTGCGATTGAGTGATCACCTCGAAATTGACACTTAGAATAGTTGAGAGATTTGAGTGTTTGTTCCTCTTTCGTGAGGTGTTCGGCTTTGTTTTATTCTAGCATAAGGGATTTGTAAACTCATATTTTCCAGGTTTTGGGAGATATCTTTTTAGAAATCTATCTAATAAGGTCTACTTGAGGGCAAGTAGAGTTCAAGTGGGGAGATATTTGATAACATCAAATAGTCCTGAATATTAAGTGTCAATTTCCCCTGATTATGCTCGTTGTTTATATCATTTATATGGATTTACGCTTGTTTTCCATTGTTTTCCACTTTCAGGAAAATTACGAGCATTGGAGCTAAAGAGACGCGGAAATGGAAGCATAACTAAAGATTTATCACAGTATGCCTATTTTGAAGAAGTTACGGCGTAACTCCTCTCTCACATTACGCCGTAACTATTGCGTGACTCAGAATACCAACTTATCAAGAGGTTACGGCGTAACTCTTCCCAAAGGTTACGACGTAACTCCATTAGGTCAAATGAGGATATACGCCGCTGATACTTACGCCGTAACTACTGCATCACTTACGACGTAACCGTGTTTATTGAAGACTACGGCGTAACCACTTATTAGGTTACGCCGTAACTAGCAGATCTAGTACATTTACGACGGAATAGAAGGTTACGGCGTAACTCATATATTGGTTACGCCGTAATCCAGACCTGGCCTATAAATACCCCACGAATTCCAGCATTTCTAATCATCCCATTCCACACACAACTCTCTGAGAACGTGGGAAAAAGCTCAAGGAAGGTCTAGAGGATCATACAAAGCTGTTTCCAAGGGAGAAGTCACTCCATTACGATAAGCTTTAGCGTTTTATATTTCTTTTACTTTCAATTCATGTATTTCGTACCTTTGAATATTGAATTGATTTGCATGATTAATATAAGCGGCTAAGCACCCTTTGGTGCTAGCCTAGTTATGATTCCTTAATTGTTTTGTTTACGTTTACCTTTACTTCCGTACAATTATTGCTAAGTGTATGCATGCATAGTTCTTTGGTAGTCACCCTTGGTTCGGTACTTTTCAATGGCGGTAGAGGCCAATTGCCTAGGAGATATGACCAACTAACCCTAGGTGAGCGGACTGAGACGGGAAGGGTAAGATATGACCAACTGACGACCCTTTCTACTTGTGCGATTTGACCAACTGATCACCTATCGTTTGGATGAACTTAAGAACTGGGGGTGTAGTGTCTAAGTTCCTAACTACCGGGCACTCACTATTTTGAATCTAGCATGTAGCGGTACTTAATGACTTGACTTAGGGGATCAGGAACAACAGGACTTATGACGGTGCGCCTGATTTCTCCTGAGGTGGCATCTTTGCTGATAGGTTAGGGTGAATTGACCAAATGCTATCTCTCAAATTTGACCCCACCTAAAGTAATTGGAAGTAGGTAGACGTAGACATAAATAGCTAGGAGGATTGACTAGGTTAGCACCACTATTCCTCTATTGATTTCCCTTTACCCATTTATTTACTTGCTTTTTTTCTGCATTAGTAGTTTAATTAATTAAATCCCTATTGAAACAATTATTATTCTGTGACACTAGACTTAGTAATAATCCAACACACATAGCTCTTGGGACGACCTCGGCTTTACCATTTACTACACTACACGCGACCGGGTACACTGCCCATTAGTGCATTAGGGTAGACCATAGGTATAGCGAGACACTATAAATATTAAGACCTAGTCAGTAAAACCTGCATCAATACACGACGTCGCACCAATCACGTATCATTCACAACCAAATCACAAACCAAACCACAAACCAATTCACAACGAGGGCCCAAGCGACTCTAGCCAGCATGGTCGTAGCAAGGCCTAGAACGATATCTATTCTTAGCTAGGCATCACGTTATAGCATCAGAATGCTACCCTAGTCTAAGTCAACATCTACCACATATCTATCTGGGCTAGTCAACACATAAGCAAATCAAAATAGTTTAAGAAGGTCCAAAAAAGTAGCATGATTTCTCATCCCAATTTTAGTTAGAAACAGAGATAAAAGTGAGACTATGAAACTCACCTCAAGCAAGCAACGCACAAACAAACGCTAGCAAGAAGATAACAGCTAACACGGCTCGGCAACTACAGACTCGGCACAACCTATTAATATAAACCATTCTAAATATATATTTTCCATAATCAACATTATCTATCCCAATGTATTCCTTTTCGTTATCTCCAAATATGTCTTGTTTCACCGTTTAGCCCTAGCGTTTGGTATCGTCATGTGTGTGTATCGACTCAACATGATATCATGAATGCACTCACATAACCATAATGCAACTCAATGCAACACAATGAGATGTCTAAGCGATAAGCTCCATAGTCCAATAAGTTTCGGAATAAATAGTAGACCTTATCGAATTCGTCAATTCGATAAACTCAATCATTTATTCGTGTCACTTATTATCCCATAAACTGGTCGTATCCTAACGAGTCATAAGGATAATTCACCCATTAATAATGTTATCCAACATGCCTAACGGGCTCTTATTAGATTCGTCAACCTAATAAGTTCGTTATCCACGTGGATCGACACTATTAATGTGAGGTCATCCGTAACCCATGCACACAACTTAAATAGAATTAAATACTTTAAAATAGTATTAAATGCTCATAAATGGCACATTTCTATAATCGTGCACTCGAAACATTAAATACTCATTAATTAGAAAACCTTTCCGTTTTTAGTCGTTAATTCCCATTTAAAATAGTGAATAACAAGACAAGTCTTGTTATCGATAGTTTTGGTATAAAAACCATTTATTATTTATGTTTCATAGTTTTATTAACCTTTTTATATATATTACGTCAATTTCATTATTAGTTTCCTAATCGTTATTCGTTTCGAGTCCACAAGCACGAATCATGACTTTTCGGCTTTTAATCAATCTAAAGTTCAATATATACTAAAGTCCATGTTACGGCATTGTCGGGGTCAACTATTGACTAAAAAGTCAAAGTAACACCGACGTTGCTCAAAGTTGACAATTTATATAATAAGTCCAAATAAAAGTCATAATAGCGCAATTCAATCTCCAATCAACCCATAACAATCTCGCCATCTAATCAAACTACCAAATATACTCGTAACCAATGTTATGACCCTAATGGTCATGACACGATCACGGATAAGACCACGTGAACCAAACAAGCTCTAAAAGCTTTTCGGCTCCACGCGTCTCATCCAAACACTAACAACAACAACCAACAAGATACCACAACAACCCGACCCGGACCCTTGGTCCATGTCGGTCTCGTACACCACACCCACGACCCAAACGTGGGTTTGGTGGCTCGTACGCCTCAACCTACACAACCAAACACTCCCGAATGGCTTCTACAACAACCAAACACAATCAATCAACCTCCAATCAACATCCAAACATCAAACCCATCAACTAATCTAAACCCATCATATGAAACTATGCCTAAAATGCAAAAACACAATAATATGATACAACACAAGATACCAAATCACTAGCTACATGTTTTATTAGATGTAAATTAGTTTTATACCCATGTTTCACCCAAAAACCCATTATGGTCAAGCCTTGTACGAGCCCTAGGGGGTCGTACGTGGCTTTTCATGGCTCAAACAAGCTTGACCCATGTTCCATTTACCTTTTCCAAACTCGATCTACAAGATTTAATGAAAACCCTTGAATCACGAATTGTTTTTGTAAAATTTGGAGGTGTTAATGAAGGCTTCTATAGGAGATATATATATGGATGGAAAGAAGAAAGAAACATCTATCTAATGGTGGTGGAGGTGAGTGGTCACTCGCCGAAAAATGGCCAGAACGGCGCCGGAAAGTGGGCGGCGGTGGTGGGTATTTTTAGGGTTAGGGTTTTGTTTTGTGGAAGAGAGAGAGAGAGTAGAGAGAGAAATTAGGTTAGTGTGTGTGTTTTAGAGAGAGAAATAAAAGAGAGAAATGAGATGAGGTGAGGGTATATATATTTGAGGGAAGGACTAAAATAAAAATGGTAGGGAGGGGAGGGGGCGCCGGCTTCAAGGAAAGGGGAGGGCCAAAGTCACAAATTTTTATAAACTATCCCGTTTACCCATTCCCGAGCTTATATATTGTCCTAAGAGTGTCCCACGCCATTCATTCGACTTTCTATCATGTTTATTTATGTTTTTCCACGAGTTTGACTATTTATTTGTCAATTTTCGAGTTACGGTCTGAAAGTTACGTTATTTCTCGTTTTAGGCTTTTATAGTGCCAAATCGCATAGTGCCTAACAAAAGAGATAAAACTCACATGATAACTCATACGATAACAAAATAAATCAGAAAAACCAATAAACGATATCAAATCAAGTCATGGTCGATTAAAATAGTTCTAAAGTAAAATACTCGGTTTAGTTTAACGTAATGCGGTTACCTAAAATAGACTCCCTAATTGCCGGTTGTCACAATCCATTTTCCACTTTTATCATTTCTCACATTTCTGCAATATTCTACATCTTACTTCTGCGATCGGTTTAACTCACACCTTTGATGCAAGGGCGGATCTACTTGGAATCTGAGGGTATGTTGGAAAATTTAGTTTACTTGTGGGATTAGTTCACACTGTTTTGGGTTAGAGGTACGGAGTGTACACCCATGAGGTCCCGAACACCTGACTCAATAATGGTTAGTATTGCTAGTGTATTGATTACTACTGCTAGTGTAGTAACTAATGGTTCCTACTGGTAGTGTATTGGTTCCTGCTGCTAGTGTATTGGTTACAATTGCTAGTGTAGTAACTGATGGTTCCTACTGGTAGTGTTTTAGTTCCTGCTTCTAGTGTAATGGTTCCTACTAGTAGTGTTGCAGTGATTAATTTGTAACAGCTTTGACTCATTCAAGTGGATGTCATGACTGCTATATGACCACGTTTAATTGGTCATGTAACCACTATTCCTATGATAATGGAGGCTTATTATGGGTGATTAATTGGCCGTTAATTACTCATAAAGTCCATTGACTAGGATTGAGTGTTCTCTACTATATTTAGAGAATCTCATCATCAGCATGAATATACACAAAAACCAGGAGAAACAAACTGAGAGCTTAAACACTTATATGGGCAAGGGTTATTGATTGTGCCTAATTCAATAACTAACATTTGGTCTTATCCCAAGTAGATATTCGTGTAACCCAGGCATAGGGTCAAATAGTTTACTTTGGAAAGTGATAACACGATTCCAAGTGATATCCGGTAACCACCTAGTGGTATTGCATTGCTACTGATTATCTTACCCTGCTGTTCTAGCCGTTACCAACCAACAATCAAAGTAAACTATTTGTGATAATCAATGGCTGCTGCTGCAATGAAACACATGGCTTCACACTTTGCCAAGATGGATAAGTTTGAAGGGGTGGACTTTAGGAGATGGCAGAAGAAGATGTACTTCTTGCTGTCAAGCATGAGTGTGGTCTGTGTTCTGACTACACCTATCCCTGATGATGGGGATGATGATACTGTGGAACAGATCAGGAGAAGGAGCAAATGGGAGAATGATGACTACATTTGCAGAGGTTTAATTCTCAATGGTATATCTGATTCACTCTTTGACATTTATCAGAACTTTGAATCTTCCAAAGAACTATAGGATTCCTTGGATGCCAAATATATGGTTGAGGATGCATCAAGTAAGAAGTTCCTTGTAAGTAATTTCACAAATTACAAAATGACTGATTCAAGACCAGTTATGGAACAATACAATGAACTTCTTGGTATACTTGGAAGGTTTACACAACACAATATGCACATGGATGAGGCTATTATAGTCTATTGTGTCATTGATAAACTTCCCCCTTCTTGGAAAGATTTCAAGCATACCTTGAAACATAAGAAGGAGGAGTTAACTCTTGTTGAGTTGGGCAGTCATCTGCGCATTGAGGAATCCCTCAAAGTGCAGGATAATGACAAGCCAAAGAGTAGCAATGCTACTGGTGCATCTGTTGTCAATATGGTGGAGCATAACACCTCCACCAGGTACAATGACAAAAAGGCAAAACGTAAACATCATGATAACATAAGGGAAGATCCTAACAAGAAGGTAACACCTACTTGTTGGAAATGTGGCAAAGCGGTCACATTAAAGGGATTGCAAAGGTGTTAAGGTTGGTGGTAAAGCCAATGGATCGGACACTAATGGTTCGGGGTGGTGGTTCTATCAACTCACTGAAAGGTTAGAATATGTTTAATGAGTCTTTTTGGATTTATTATGCTACATATATATATCTGAATCTAATTATGTGCAGGATGATGATGTTGCGTGGTGGGTTGAATCTGGTGCAACAGTTCATGTGTGCAAAGATAGAAGTTGGTTCAAGACTTATGAGTCACTGAATGATGGTTCTATTCTTCACATGGGAAATGAGTCAACAACCTTGGTGCATGGTCGTGGTTGTGAAGATCTTAAGTTTAGTTCTGGAAAAATTATAACTTTGTTTAATGTTATTCATGTTCCTGATATAAGGAAGAACTTGGTTTCAAGTAGTGTTTTGAATAATCATGGATATAAACAAGTTATTGAATCTGATAAATTTGTTTTATCTAAGCATGGTGTGTTTATTGGTTTTGGCTATTTGTGTAACCAAATGTTCAGGCTTAATATTGTTAATGATTATGTTAATTCAGCCTTTATGACCACCATTGACCTGACTGACTCTACCCTTTGGCATGCTAGACTTGGCCATGTACACTATAAGAGGATGCAAGATATTTCTAAAGAAGGGTTAATCCCAGCATTTGACATGGACACTGAAAAGTGTAAAACTTTCATGTTGACCAAAATAACTAAGAAACCTTTTCAGGGTGTTAGTCGTGAAACTAAGCTCTTGGAGCTAATACACAGTGACATGTGTGATTTGCATTCCACTCCCTCTTTAGGGAATACGAAGTACTTTGTGACATTTATTGATGATGCTTCTAGGTTTTGTTATGTCTATCCGTTACTTACTAAGGATGAAGCATTAGATAAATTCAAAGTATTTAAAACTGAAGTTGACTTGCAACTTGGGTCTTTGATCAAAAGATTAAGGACTGATAGGGGAGGTGAGTACATGGATACTCTGTATTTTCAGTATGTTGGTATAATCCATAAAACTACTGCTCCCTATACTCCTCAGCAAAATGGTATTTTAGAAAGGAAAAACAGGGTACTGAAGGAGATGGTTAATTTCATGTTGTCCTATTAGGATGAGTCAAGGGTTAGGGGTAAAGCTATGTTAACGACTTGTGATTTATTAAATAGGGTTCCCAACAAAAGGAACAAGGTTACCCCTTATGAACTCTGGACTAAAGAAAACCCAACTGAACTATCTCGGGGTTTGGGGTTGTAGAGTGTTGTCAGACTCCCTTATCCAAAGATGAAAACTTTGGGTGAAAGAGGTAGCATCTTTGTTGGATATGTTGAGTATTCCAAGGCATATAGGTTCTATGTTATTGACCCTAATGAATATGTCACAATTAATTCAATAATTGAATCAAGGGATGCAATCTTTGATGAGAATAAATTCTCATCGACCCTTGACCAAGTAAGAGAATTCCTAATGGAACTCAAGACACTGTGTATCGAGGTCCACGATGAAGTGCCATCGAGGTCCTTGATGAGGTTGTGGTTCAACAACTGAACATGTGCTCGAGAAGAGCAAAAGGGTCGGACTCCAAAGTCATTTGGACATGAGTTTCAATTATATTTAATTGAAGGAACTAGGGATGAGGTCTTTGACCAATACTCCTATTGCTTCATTGTTGAGGATGATCCTAAGACATTTGAAGAAGCAATGAAGTCCCGGATATTGCTTTACGGAAAGAAGCAATCAATTATGAGATGGATTCCATCATGGGGAACAACACTTGGGTATTGGTTGATCTACCACCAGGTTGCAAACCTTTGGGTTGCAAATGGATTTTCAAAAACAAAATGAATGTAGATGGAACTATTGAAAAGTTCAAGGCTAGACTAGTCATTCAGGGCTTTAAACAAAAGTCATGAATAGACTATTTTGATACTTATGCCCCTGTGGCTCGTATTAGAACCATAAGACTGCTCATTGCTTTGGCATCTATTCACAATCTGATTATTCATTAGATGGATGTGAAAACAGCTTTCTTGAATGGTGAATTGGATGAGGAGGTTTATATGAACCAACCTCAAGGCTTCATCTTTCTTGGCAATGAAAACAAGGTGTGCAAACTGATTAAGTCTCTTTATGGACTAAAGCAGGCACCTAAGAAATAGCATCAAAAATTTGATGAAGTGGTTTTGTCTAATGGTTATTTACTTAACCAATCTGACAAATGTGTATATAGCAAATTTGATGAATCTGGTAAAGGAGTCATCATTTGTCTATAAGTTGATGACATGTTGATCTTTGGCATTAACCAAAATCGAGGTTGACTGACGATAAAGAAATTTGTGTCATCAAGGTTCTCCATGAAGGACATGGGGTGATGTTATCCTTGGTATAAGGATTAAACATGAAAGTAAAAGAATTTCTATCTCTCGGTCTCATTATATTGAGAAGGTATTGAGGAAATTCAGTTACTTTGATTGTACTCCAGTGATTACTCCTATGGATACAAGTGAGAAGTTGATGCCTAATAAAGGCAAGGTACGTATCTCAACTTGAGTATTCTAGGGTAATTAGTGCCTAATGTATGTCATGACTTGTACAAGACGATATTGCTATTGCGATGGGTAAACCGGCGGTATACTAGCAATCTAGTGCTCTTCACTTGCAAGGTTCGGAGGGTATGAAGTATTTGAAGAGAACTATGGATTATGGTCTCTCATATACTGGTTATCCTTTAGTGTTAGAAGGATACACTAATGCAAGTTAGATCAGAAACACTGAAGATAATTCGTCTACCAGTGGTTGGGTATTCCTACTTGGTGGAGGTGCAATTTCTTGGGCATCCAAGAAGCAAACTTGCATCACCAGTTCAACAATGGAATCTGAATTTGTGGCTCTAGCAGCTGCTGGTAAAGAGGTTGAATGGTTGAAAAACTTGCTTCTTGAGATTCCATTATGGCCTAAACCTATAGCACCTATTTCTATCTGTTGTGATAGTAAAACTACATTGGCAAAGGCCTATAGCTAGATGTACAATGGGAAGTCTAGACACTTAGGTGTCAGACATAGCATGATTCGTGAGCTTATCATGAATGAGGTGGTATCTATAGAGTTTGTTAGATCTCAACAAAATTTAGATGATCACTTGACGAAGGGATTGGCTAGAGACTTGGTTTTAAAGTCTGCTAAAGGGATGGGTTTAAGTCCAACTTAGTCATTGAATGCTAAGACACCCAACTCCCTCCTAAGGAAACTTGGGAGCTGAGTTCAATGTGGAAAGCTGAACATTCAGTGGACTGGAGCACATGTTTTATTTACATCCCAAGGTTGTGCTCAAAACCTGCTGAAATGAGGATGAAGTCTTTACTTCTTAATGGTTAATTTTTCTTTGAAAAAGTGCTTGGCAGGAGCATGAATAAAGAGGAACCACCTATGTGATTGTTGAAGTTTTGCCGCTTCAGGGAGCCTTTGGACTTTTTGGCTCTTGTAAGATTTATGAATTTGGATATGGACACATGGCTTGTAAAGTGTCAGGAGCGTTTAAGTGTTTGAAAACTTGTGTGTATTTTATCTTCAGGTATTTAAATTAGTTGAAGGGTTCAATTCTTAGAACACCTTGATTCTCGAATATTTGAATGTGTAATGTACTAAGATGGAAATTTAATCCTCGGGATATTTTCATTTATGCACATGTTTTGTTTGATGTTTGTTTTTCTTACAAAGGAAGTGAACTAAATTTGGGGAGGATTGTTGGAAAATTTAGTGCACTTGTGGGATTAGTTCACACTTTTGTTTGGGTTAGGAGGTTCGGAGTGTACACCCATGAGGTCCCTGAACACCCTGACTCAATAGTGGTTAGTACTACTAGTGTATTGGTTATTACTGCTAGTGTAGTAACTAATGGTTCCTATTGGTAGTGTATTGGTTCCTGCTGCTAGTGTATTGGTTACAACTGCTAGTGTAGTAACTGATGGTTCCTACTGGTAGTGTTCTGGTTCCTGCTGCTAGTGTAATGGTTCCTACTGGTAGTGTTGCGGTGATTAATTTGTAACAGCTTTGACTCATTCAAGTGGTTGTTATGACTACTTTATGGCCACGTTTAATTGGTCATGTAACCACTATTCCTATGATAATGGAGGCTTATTATGGGTGATTAATTGGCCGTTAATTACTCATAAAGTCCATTGATTGGGTGTTCTCTACTATATATAGGGAATGTCAGCATCAGCATGAATATACACAAAAACCAGGAGAAACAAACTGAGAGCTTAAACACTTATATGCGCAAGGGTTATTGATTGTGCCTAATTCAATAACTAACATTTGGTCTTATCCCAAGTAGATATTCGTGTAACCCAGACATAGGGTCGAATAGTTACTTTGGAAAGTGATAAAACGATTCCAAGTAATATCCGGTAACCACCTAGTGGTATTGCATTGCTACTGATTATCTTAACCTGTTGTTCTGGCTGTTACCAACCAGGGTATGCATCATATGCGTAAATTATTGCTAGTGTAAAAAGATATGGGATTTTTTAAAAGTAACCACAAAATACGCTAAATTTTATGAGTGCAGACAATCTAAATGACAAGAACAACGTGAGTGCACACCTTAATCCAAGTTGGCATTGTTGAAAAGAAAAAGAAAAGAAAATAAAAATGCTTTTGGTCTTTATTTCAGCGGCATTCTCTAAGAAGAAGAAGGAGTGAGTAATATGGAATTTGATGTAGGTCAAAAGGTCAATTTTATGTTTTTTTTACTAGCCCAATTATGTTTTACTCTACTTAACAGACAACTTGGGTCGACCTATTTCATCTTGTGGAAGCCCATTGACTTAATTTGCACTCTCACTTACACATATCCAATATTTTTAGTTCTTTGTGTTTATTTTGGGTTCATGGTTATTTACAAATTGGATAGCTCATTTAGGATTTATGAACCAAGATTTGTAATCATAACCATTACGCTTTTCTATTTCTATTATCTATTTTGTTATATGTGACATAGATTGTTATAGAAAGATATTGATGAGTATTTGTCTTTACCCGACTTGAAAAACGCAACTTAAAAACCGATTTTCTTCTTATAACTTTACTAAAAATTGTGCATACCCCGTTTCAGATTCCTTGATCTACCACGGCTCTGACGGGATTTTGTATTATTGTTGTTGTATCATTCAAGTCAAGACCGAAGATTACGGGGACACAGCTATAATCACAATGATTGGAGTATTTGTGATTCTGGCCCTTTAAAAAGCAGCTTCTATAATTGTGGACCACCTATTCAATCCATGTGATCCTTCGTGATCAATGAAATTTCAATAATTAGATGAATATATATGAAAATATCTTTAACAGCGGTAAAATAATTCCGAATATTCCATAAAACTATGAAATTTAGCTTTCCAAAAGCAATATAGATTTGTATTCCTTTCAATAAAGTATGTAGATGCTTGTTCCTACCTAACAATTGACAACATAATCTACTCCATTGCATCACCTTTAAACTCAAAGAACACTTTTAGCAAGATGACCCATACTGTACCGCTTAATATAGCGTTTAAAGGGTTATTTACTAAAATTAAGTGGTTTGGAAATATTATGAGATTAGCCACTTAATTGAAATAGAGATGTTTATGTAGACTTCTCCATTAAGATGAAACAAAGGTTGTTTAGGCCCACTTATTAACTAGAAAAGAAGCACCCCTTTACTCTACATAGATTAGGCATATATGCATTCTTGCCCATTTAAGTAGAAGGTTGTGCTATTTGTTTACATCCATTAGTTTGTAATGACTTTAATACAGACTTTGACGGGATTTAATGGTTGCCTTTATCTTTGGAGGGTTATTACTTCTGTCTATATAAAGATACTTGAGAGTGAGCGCCTTTTAGCATGTAGTTTTATGCATAGTTCCGACGAACTATAAGTTTCTTTCAACAAACTGTATTTGTAGCATTAGAGAATGGTTTTGAATAACTACAATTCGATGCGTGGTTTAGCAGCATAAATATATAGTTTTTAAAAATATGTGGAGTTGATCTAAGTGTGTGAGTATATTTTCTAATAGGATTGTTTTAAGTTATTAAGATTTTTAATAATAATAGATTCAAGCATTACAAAAAGCAGTGTATATATGTAGTTGGCAATATTATATTGTAGTTTAGAGGTATAGCCAACATGTGTGACGCTTTTCTTTCACGTTTTGTCGATAATTTAGAGTGATAACTATTTTTTTACATATGTAACGTTTATCATTTGGTGTGTGAACTTTTAACTTTGCAAATTGGTTATCACCATATAAGATTATTTTGTACTATCAATTTGTATAGATATTTATGCATTGTTCAAAGCTATTTGTTTGAGGTACAAATAATTATCGCTAAAGATAACAATACTATTTATTTTTGTGATTTTAATAAACTTACATAACATTATGATACACCTTTGAAAAGGGCTATACAATACATATTAACTTTTAAACGACGATTCATATATGCTAGTCCCTTAAATGGTGCAAGAGCAACATTTTTTAAAATAACATTATACAAATGAAAAATTACATGTGTCAAAGCAAAATAAACCAAAAACTACAATTACTTGGTCTCTCCTTTCAAAAAATTGTCACGGGTTCCACAACTACTTAATCATTTCTCATATAATTTTGTCAAATTTGAAACCCGATTTCACCCTGGTGATTCAACTGGTTGAACCATTCCGATAAAAAAACAGGTCGATTTAAACCGAGTCAAACCGATAGGTTGGGTCGAAAAATGTCAAATTAAACCGGTCAGCCCAGGGTTTGAAGCGTCGGGTCAACCCGTATCGGTTTAACAGTCAACCCGGTATCGGTTTCAACGGTCAACCCTTATCGGTTTCAATTGGTTATTTTTAATTTGGTAGATGTGCTTTTAATTGGGTGTACAATGTGAATAAATTATTGTACTTTTAAGTAATGGGGTGTTTTAATAAGAGTATTAATTATATTATTTATTTCTCTCTTCATTGACCATGTTTTCAACATTCAACTTTCAACATTTTTCACTTTTTCCACTTTGACCATTTTTCCATTTTATATAATAGAGATAGAACGGAGCCTCTAGAGTCTTTTTGTGGGAATACAAATTTAAACGCAACTGAAAAAATACCCGCACGATTAAATATTTATTGAATTAGTGATTTTACATGAATGATCACAAAATTTTTGGCCGTTTTTGTTTAAAAGTTAATTTATTCTTAGTCTCAATAACGATAATTTAGCGTACATCAATAATCAGTGTGTGCAGATTAAATAATCATTTTTCAATTATTGCTTAATTTTATCTTGAATATTTGAAACCGAAGCAAATACATAAAAAGATCATTGTTTATGATTATTTTTTTAGAAAAACACATAACATTTTCAAAATCCGTATGTACACGGGTCTTATAATTAATTAATAAAAAAGTAATAAAGCCAACACACCGATTAGTTTCAACTTTCAAGTTCTATACATAACAGTTATCAAATGTTATTTTACTATTCATATACTATTTAATCAGGGCAATTGTATATATACTCACCAAAACTTGCATATTTGTATATATATCTAAAACATGCTTAACTTGCATTGTACAACATACATTAAAAATTTGCATTTTGAAAAAATATGCAAGTTTTGAGTTTTAATAGATATATATGCAATTCTCCCTTTAATCAATAGTAAAAAGCATTATCAATGTTAGTTTTTACCTTTCTTTTTTTTTCTTCTTTCGTTAATTATTCGTTTTTCATTGTCAGGGAGAGTCCTGGATTATTATTTTTACATTATTAGTCCTCTAAAAGTATAGTCCTTCATTTTTTATATATTTTTTAATTTTTATTTTTTTTAAGTCATTGGGTTTCCATTACTAGTCCAAATTTTTTTCTTAGAATTAAATTTAGTCCTTCGATTTTCTTTATAATTAACTTCTTTTGGTAGTTATTCGGTTTCAATTGTCAGTCCCTAATTATTTTTACATTGTTAGTCCTTAAAATGTATAGCTCTTAGGTTTTCTTTGCTAGTCTTCCGTTAATCATTGGGTTTTCATTGTTATTCCCTGATTTTCAAATAATTTGTATATTTTGTTTACGTAAAAGCTTAATAAGATTGAGATATGTAATTTCTTTACCATTAGTTTATATTTAAGGGTCATAACTTGCTAATTAACCCATATTTAAAAGGGTGTTTATATATTTTAGTTTTCTTATGAAAAATGAATTCTTATTGTTAGTCTCTAATGTTTTTTTTTTTTCCTTTTTACATTATTAGTCTCTGAAATGTATAAAAATTGATTTAAGTATGATACTTTATTTTATTTAAGTTATCTAATGTTTTTATTTTAATGTGTTGATGCATTTAACATGAAAAAGGTGTTCTTCGTCGGGTGAAGCAACAACCCGGGTTTTTAGGTAGCGTGTGTTCCATCGATTCCGATTTATCATAAAAAAAAAAAAAAAAAACACTTACTTAAACTAGTCATATGAAATTTACTTACGCCCCAATAGTTTTGCTATAGTCTTAGGCTTTTACACACACAATAATATAATATGTTTTGTCTCCACTTATTATCTCTTTGCATCTAAATCGTCTTGTCAGGTTCCTGTGAGTAAGAATATGAATATGAACATGTAATAGGAGGATATATTATTTCTAATGCCAAAATTACTCCTTAAAACCAAAGTACCAAACATGTTAGGCCAAAATTAATAACTCGTTAAAACCAAAGTACCAAACATGTATTTATCTTTGTGGTCACCAAACATGCACACATTTAACACGTTGACACATGACATATATCCTCCTAGCTAGGTTGTTCCAGAGCCTCACTTTTCAAATCCAATTCACCTCTTCAATCCACCTTCAAACACAAACCCAAACAACAGTTTTCATCATGGAACAACAAGTGATCACCAACAAAAAAGTAATACTAAAAGACTACGTTGTAGGGTTTCCTAAGGAATCCGACATGATCCTTAAAACATCTGAAACCATTACACTGAAGCTGCCAGAAGGCTCTAATGGTTTACTTGTTAAGAATCTTTATTTGTCGTGTGATCCTTACATGCGTGGTCGTATGACTAAAACTGAAGGCAGTTATGTCGACTCTTTTACTCCTGGTTCGGTATGTAACCTTTGTTTAATTATTATTTGTCTTAAGGATATGTATGTTTTGTTTGTAATAAAATATTCAGTTATTTGGGTGTCAAAACTTTTTTAATTATTTGATAACTAGATGCTAAACCTAATTGGTGTGTTTTTTTTTTTTTTTTATTTTTATATATTGCTTATACATGGTTTATTTGTCTTTCGGCTTATATTTCATAAGCTATAAATTTCCGGCTCAGAAGTCTCAAAATAAGCAGAATAATTGGGGCTTATGAAATATAAGCCGAAATTAAATAAGCTCATAAGCCCACATATAAGCTTAAACAAACACCCCCTAAAGGCCTGAACTGGAGTAATTGATTTTGGATCTGATGTGACTCTTCACTAAGGATTGCACCTCGAGTAATGTTTAGCTGTTTGTCCTGTGAACCGCGGGAGTTGGGATTGAACGCAAGACGTATTTTTTAGAAGCCCTCTACTTTTTTTGGCCCATAAGGATGTTTCCCGAGGCTTGCCCAAAGTTTCTGCCTGTGGGGTTTGTGGGGTTTGAGCTTGGGTTTCGGGTTAAATAATAACCTAATAATCAGAATCAATGCTGTTGTAGGTGACCATAAAAGAGTGTTTGGATAACTAAATAACTAGCCAGTCAGAATTAGTATCACTAAAAGCTAGGTCTGGGCCGGTTCAATCCCAACTCCGGTAACATGTGCTCATTGCCTGGGCTAGGTACTTGGGGAACGGTCACTCGGCACTCAAAAGGGTTGTATGCATTTGTATCTTTGTGTAGTTGGAATATTAAACTGTGTTTATGATATCTTCAGTAGTATTTTTTAGGACTGACAGTGACAAAAAAGTCAAATGGCTACAACGCATTCTAGAGTGAATGGCAAAGAACTCTATTATTATATCTAAAAGTATGTTTAAAAATGAATGTTTATAATTGCTTTGGATCAGCTGAGGTTAGCAATAGCAGTCATATTACTCAGATATTCTGCTGTCACAAATTTATAAAACTAAATGTATGCTGAATGTTAGTTTATGTGCCTCTTTTTGAATAGTCACATATTGAGTGTCTACTTCCGTTTTGCGCAATTGGGAGGTGCATTACGAGTATTCACTACTACTTTTAATTGTTTCAAAGTTGGAGATAATGTTTGACATTTGGTCAAATGAGTTATATTTCCGGAAGCTATATTTTGATCTACTCTTTACTACCTTGCAGCCTATAACAGGATATGGAGTAGCTAAGGTTCTTGAATCTGGGCATCCAAACTTTAAGAAAGGCGACCTAATTTGGGGCTTTACGGGATGGGAGGAATATAGCATTATCAATACTACTGAGGGTCTATTCAAGATTGAACATACCGATGTGCCTCTTTCTTATTATACCGGAATCCTTGGTATGATTTCTGTTTAAAGTGGTTTTGGTCATTCTATATACTTGTAAAATACACTAGGAGCTTTAATAGTAGGCCACTTTCACAGCGCCCCTATTTATCTCATGCAGATGGAGAACATGCCACACACATACTCTGTCACTTGATCTTACATAAGAATGTGTAACTATATGTGTGCTTGTGCGTGTAAACAGACATATGCTTATGCTAGTGTCTAGAGTGCAGTGGCATACTTAAGAACGTGCAATTGCAGATAGGATAAGAAATCATAGCAACTATAATAAGAAATGGTCTAAATTTTGAAATTTATCAGGACTTGATAAACAGTTATCAGTGTATAAAGTTCTGTGAAACACAAATAATTCATTCTATTGTTTTTGGTTTATGAGATTCTCCTATTTTGTCATTAGTGAAAAGTATCTTGGTAAAATTCAGATAGTTAAAGTTAATGTGCTGAAAGGAGAAGTGTCTAGTGTTTTAACTTTCGATTTTTGTTTTGTTTTGATGTTTGTCTAGGTATGCCTGGTATGACAGCTTATATTGGTTTCTATGATATATGTACTCCAAAGAAAGGAGAATATGTCTATGTTTCGGCTGCTTCTGGTGCAGTTGGCCAACTGGTTGGACAGTTTGCTAAGCTGTCAGGATGCTATGTTGTTGGGAGTGCTGGTACGAAGGAAAAGGTTCGTGCTTTTGACATTTTAGCATACTTATGATTAATGGGCTTACGTTAATTTATCTCCGCTATAAAAATTAATTACGTTAGCTTATGATTCCGTCTTCTACTTGGCGCTGTATGACACAGACACCTTAAGTATTTCGTCCTAATGTTTCTAACCTGAAAATTATCATTTTCTTTCGTCTTGATTTGTTTTTATGTGTGCTTTATCACCCAAGGTTGATTTGCTGAAGAACAAATTTGGATTTGATGAAGCTTTTAATTACAAGGAAGAGCAAGATCTGGATGCGGCTCTGAAGAGGTTTGTTTGTTCCATAGTCATCACCCAAATTAAAGCTGAATTATTATCATATTAGTTATTTGTTGCAGTATAAACAAGCGGGTTGGGTAATGGGTCAACACAGGTTTAGGTTGAAAGATGCAGTTTTTGAATGTGGGTCAAAACAGGTCTGGTTGGGTCGACCTTTCAAACACTTTTTTGGCAATTTATATTTAGTTTTTATATTATAAAGATGCTGCAGCACTGTAAGTGTTTGATATATGATTACTCGTTATGCGAACTTAAAATCTGTTTGACCATTTGACGCGTTTAATAATTAGTATTACCATTATTATTTTTTCGTTGTAACATTTGACCACTTTGATCCATTATCCGTAGAATACAACCAAAATTGACTTGTATCCATATAAATATGTTGAAATTAGCACCTCTAGTTTTTTGAGATGGTTCTTGTATTTAATGTTTCAGGTACTTTCCCGAAGGAATTGATATTTACTTTGAGAACGTTGGTGGACAGATGTTGGATGCAGTACTCTTGAACATGAGACTAAATGGCCGAATTTCAGTTTGCGGTATGATCTCACAGTACAACTTAGAGCAATCTGAGGGAGTGCGCAACCTCTTCACCCTGATAACAAAACGTGTGACCATGAAAGGGTTCATTGTGTTTGATCACTATCATAAGTACCCAAAGTATCTAGAAATGATTATACCCCTTATTAAAAATGGCACGATAAATTACATAGAAGACATTATAGAAGGGCTCGAGAATGCACCTGCGGCTTTGATTGGTCTGTATTCTGGAAAAAACGTTGGGAAGCAAGTGGTGGTCGTAGCTCGCGAATGATCTGTCTTTAAGCTAAATGGTGGTACTATGAATACTTTTTTGGTTTGATTTTGGTCAAAAAGAGTGGGATTGTATGGAATAAATTTGTGCAAGTTCTAATATTTATTTAATACAATATGGAATATGTGATGTAAGGTGTGACCTTGCCTCAATATATGCATTTTGCAAGTTAGTTATTTAAATAGAGTTATTTAAATTGATGACATCATTGCTAACTCATTGATCACATATGCCTGGGAGGAAATTTAGAAAAATATATATATATATATATATACATATGATCTGATCTCAATTCACTCACAGAATATTAATCTCTAGACACTCATTTTTAAGGTATCACTTATCTTTCTTATCAAAAAATTTCTTGTTTTTTTCTTAGTTTCTGTTTGTTTAATTATATTGTTAGTGTTTATTGAATTATTAAACTTTGATGAAAACTTGATTGATTGAGTTCCTTTAGGTTAAGGTTTGTGGAAATTGTTGGATTTGTCATTTGTGTTTAGAGTTGACTTCATATTATGCCAAAAAAATAACACAAAAAGATGTATGCTTAAACAATAAACATGTAAGGCTGGCCTTGTCTATAGTTTTTTTTTTGGCCTTGTCTAATTATGTTTAATGAGTTATTCTAGGCTAGAAGCAGCAAAGAATTTTCGCGCGTTTAATTTTGTTTAATAACAAACGGGTCAAATAATAAAGAAATTATGGAGAAATGGATGTCGGGTAAAGAAAGAGTTCATATATAGCGCACACAATCCCCTGAGTTGTTTTATTTCAAAGATTTAGATTATAAATGGATGTCGGGTAAAGAAAGATGTGACGTTAATAATTTCTTAAAAATTAGACGGAAAAAGTGTTTGCGTCCAATCCATCATTACAGTTTCTGATGTGACCTAGTAAATGGTTTTTGGATCTATCACTAGGAGTTCAAAAAAAATCTTTCTGAAAACTAGTGTTTTACAGTAGTTTACAACTAGAATCAAACCGTTTTTATTCCGGGTCAGTCAACATTTTTTATTCCGGTTTTGCATGTTTGCTCTTTCTCACTAACTCGCACCATAATCAGTATATGACACTGCTGCTCATTCTTCGGTTCAAGAACATTTTTTCACCAAAATGGAAGAAGTGAGGAACAAACAGATAATATTTCAGGATTATGTTAATGGCTTTCCTAAGGAATCCGACATGCTTTTCAGTACTTCCGCCACCATCCACCTGAAGCTTCCAGAAGGTTTTAATGGTGTCCTCGTCAAGAACCTTTATCTCTCATGTGATCCATACTTGCGTACTTTTATGACCGAGAAAGGATTTGCACCCTACACTCCTGGTTCAGTCAGTAACTTTTGTCTTTATCAATCTATTTATTACGCTTCCGTTACACTAGAGACAATTATATCAAGTAAATCTTTCGAAAGTCATAGTCAGATGAGTTTATTTCTAGTATTAAAAACCAACGATATTACTTAATATCAACTGTCTCTTTTCAAAAGGGTAAAGGGAGTCTGCATTTATGTGAGGCGTTGGTGCACGTGTTTTACTTACATATATCAGTAACTTACTACTTAAACGTGCAGCCTTTAACAGGATACGGGGTAGCTAAAGTTCTTGACTCCGGGCATTCAGACTTCAAGAAAGATGATCTTATTTGGGGATGGACCGGATGGGAGGAATACAGCATAATCACTGCTACTGAGAATCTATTCAAGATTCAACATACAGATGTACCTCTTTCGTATTATACTGGAATTCTTGGTATGTTTTTCTTTGTTTAAAGTCGTCTTGTTAAGGTACACGAGGTGCTTCTATACTAGGTTAATTTCACATTGCCCCGATGGACTTATATATTCAAAAAGGGTCTAACTGGTCAAATCGATTGACAGATGTTTGAGGTCTATTTCTAATACATAAAACCTTCAAAAATATTATATTAAGAACTTATATTAGCATTGAAGTTACAAAAATTGTTAAGTCATCCTAACTCGACTCGACCTGTTACCAACCATCCGACCTGCCTAGTGACCTTTACCTTATCCTGATTGTATTTCATTTGGATTGTTTCTAGGTATGCCTGGTATGACTGCTTATGCTGGTTTCTACGAGATTTGTGCTCCAAAGAAAGGAGAGTATGTCTTTGTTTCAGCTGCTTCAGGTGCAGTTGGTCAGCTTGTTGGACAGTTTGCTAAGTTGTCAGGATGCTATGTTGTCGGGAGTGCCGGTACAAAAGAGAAGGTTGGTTAGTAGTATAGTCTATAGAGAGGTCGGTCAACCCAACCCGTTGACACTTTTATAAAATTACCAGTGTGACCCATAACCCTTTTAACACATTACCCAACATGCCAAACCCGCCTATTTTACTACGTCTACTAATGGTTATCAATTTCTTTTTTTTTATTTAAAATCGTTTTCATCACCAAAGGTTGAGCTTCTGAAAAGTAAATTTGGATTCGACGAGGCTTTCAACTACAAAGAAGAGCAAGATCTTGATGCAGCTCTAAAAAGGTAAGCCTAAAACATAATAAAGCAGAACCCGTATCATATAAGCTCTTTGACACGGTACTATAATGCAAAATTTTCAGGTACTTTCCCAATGGCATTGATATTTACTTCGACAATGTTGGTGGAAATATGTTGGAGGCAGTACTCTTGAACATAAGAATGCTTGGTCGAATTGCATGTTGCGGGATGATCTCACAATACAACCTTGAGCAAGGGGACGGGGTTCATAACTTGACTAACCTCATAACAAAAAGTGTGCGCATGCAAGGGTTCATAGTTACTCATTACTATGATAAGTACCCAAAGTATCTCGAAATAATTATACCCTTGATAAGAGAAGGGAAGATATGTTACATAGAAGACATTGTAGAGGGGCTCGAGAATGCACCTGCGGCTTTGGTTGGTCTGTTTTCTGGAAAAAATGTCGGGAAGCAAGTGGTGCTTGTGGCTCGTGAATGATCGACATATTCTTAGCTAAATGGTTAGTCTTAAGGCTAAATGGTGTTACTATGAATCCTTTTTTGGTTTGTTGTCAAAGAGAGTGGGATTGTATATATGGAATAAATTTGTGCAATATGTGGTCATTGTGGTGTCAAGTGTGATGTTGCCTTGAAATATGCATGTTACAAGTAGTTATTAAACATATAGTTTGGGTGTTAAAATAAGGGAAATGATACAAGCACCTAAACTTAAACCTAAAACTACTTGGGATCATTTTGATGGGTTGTAAAATAAGTGGGTCCTATCTGCGGTATCGAATCTTGTGACACTTTTGTTTTTAGGTAAATTTAGAAACAAATTTAGGTCATGTATCATTTTCCGTTAAATAAACACGGAATCACAAGCTTTCATTTTTAGGATGCACTTTTTTCCTCATTTTTATCAATCTTTTACACACCCACATTTCTCAAAACTAAGGTTCAATGTCGCGCCACAAACCGTAGTCTTTTTCATCTTCATTACCGCCTTATAACGTGAATACGCTTCTAAAAATACTTAGCGTATTGTACTTAAAATACGTATGAACTGATTTCAGTTTCGACTACTTCATTTCACTTTTGCTCGTGACAAAAAGTAAACCGAGAGTTCCTCACAAAGATTGTTCATGCATTTTTAAAGTTATATTGTACCTGCGATTTGGATATAATAACGGTTTTTTCAATTTACTCTTTTCATAATAATTTTATTTTTTAAAATCCTATTTTTTAATGGGTAAGGTTTTTATTTTCTATTTTTTTAAAGGCTGCATGTACACAACACTATTAGAAAAAAGGGTCTTTACCTACGGTAAAATCCTTAGGAAATCCGTCACAAATGGCCTTTAGTGACGAATCTCTAACGAAAAAACCCCTAATGAAAACCATGCTAGAAAATCACTAAGAAAACTGTCACTAATTATTATGGTCATAATCCATCTTTTATATAATAAACGAATTACATCATTTCGGAGTGATTTTGTAAATTCATTCTTATTGAAAAAACAATTGGACCAATAGGAGAGCTCGATTTCGTCACGTAAGCAAAATCGTGTGATGTGATTAGTTAATAAAAGTCAAAATTAAATTGATTTTGGTCAACCTTTAATTAATTTGGTGGAGAAATTTAGTTGAGAAGAAAAACACATAAAAACATAGGTGTCAAATTTGTGAAAACAAAAACTTAAAAAGAGAGGGGTAATTAATAAAACTTTAGTGGTTAAAATTTTAAAAATTGTATAGAATTAAGTATAATATTATAAGTTTCCATATTTTTTAATAACTTTTTGGAAATTAAACAAATACCCCCTTATACTTTATACCCCATATACTTTATAACTTAAAAATATAATATATATGTTGTTTTAAAACTCCAACATATAAATATACATAAGATTATAAATATAATTTTTTTTACTATATATGTTTACTAAGGACTCATTTATTTCATATTAAAAGTATGACAAATGTGGACACGAATTTGAATATTAAATATGGCTAAATAATTGAAAACGAGAATATAATTATCAAATAGTAAGAACGAGTTACTGTAATATGAAAAAAAACGTGATTGTACTTATAACAACTACTCATGTAATTTTTATTTATTTATATAAGGATATGTAGAAAAATATTTTTTAAAAACTTTAGGGAGTACATTTTAATTTCATCAACGTTTATTATGCGCAACTAAACTCGCATCTTGTGTACATCATAATATCAATAGTGAAATTTAAATAGGAACATCAACAACTATATCAGCTAAATATAGTTGAATCTTGAGTTATCTAACAAAATTTTTTACAAAATTTGATTATACAAAATTCTAATGGATATTAATGGATAATGAAAAACTCGTGCATAAGTATATAATTATATGTAATTACTTTTAAAGACACAATATTCAACTTTGATACAAAATAAATTTTTTTGTCAAAATCCTATGCGAGTACAGGTATTATAACTAGTAGGTAAATTGTAAGAATTCCATAAGTAATTTCTTACGTAAAATTTCGCTAGAAAAAATTCATGGGTGTTGCCCCCTTTTATTGTAGTGCAAAGTTTATATTTTCAAAAGAATCGGGTATTTTCGGGAAAATACCAGAACCGGACAGTTATGATATGAACCGTCTAGAAAATCGAAAATTTGGAATTTCAAGAACCAAGAACCGTATCATGGTTTTAATATACGGTTTTGTTCCTAGCAGTTGTTAACAGTATGATTCCTCGATTTTTTTACACCTCTACTTTACTTTACTTTTTTGTTTATTATGATATTTATATATATATTTTTTAACAAAAGATCGATAAAGAATTCTATTAGAGCATTTACTATACTATATTTAACTGGAAAAGAATCCAAGTAATTAAGTAGTTAAAGTATTATTTGATTATGGTCATGTTTGGCACGAGAGATTGTAGAAGATTATGGAGGCTTAAGATTATTTTATTGAAAAATAAACTTTTGGTTTTTTTTTTTAAATAAATAAAATAAAAACTTTTGTCAAAAAATAATTTTTGGCGACAAAGATTATGGATTATTTTAGAAAAAATAAGTTCCTAAAACCAACTTTTAAAAGATTCTGAAGATTATTTTTCACAAATTTTATATCATTTTACATTTTTAATCTAAAAGTACTAATTTGACAAACACATTAAAAAAACTACAATTTTAATTTTTTTCAGCAACCGCAACAACAACAGCACCAACATCAGCAACAACAACAACAGGCACTAACAACAACACCTATTTTTCCCAAATATACCCAAAAACATAACACTGTTAGTCATCAAATTCGAATTTGAATTCCCCCCTTTTGAAAAGCTTTTGATAAAGCCAACTCCAACTCTACAATCAAATTAGAAAAAGATGTCCAGATTCCAAGCTTAGAATTTTATTTAACCGTATATACTTCATTTATAAATAAGAAAAATACGCATGCTTACAACATAACTGCCATATGATTTTTTCAATTAATTGACGAGAAAGCTAAATTGTGGAGCTGATGTGACGAAAAAAAAAAACCCTCACCAGTAATACTCATGGTCTCATGTTATTCACTTTGTCCTCGTCGTTCTAAAGCCCATGTCACATTTGAAGACGGGATAAATTAAGAGATAATTTATTTTTAAATGTATCAAACTAGCCACTACTTTTTCGTCTCTTTTTACTTTTATTTTTTTGTTTAGGGGGAATTACATACATCCCCACATACACACCAATATTTACATATTTCCCCAAATACAAGTTTTTGATGCATGATATACAAGCCTATTAAAGCAATGTTTGGGAAAATATGTAATATAGTGTATGGAAATGTAATCTTACTGTTTATAAGGTTTTTCACCCAATCGTCAGTTCATTGCCGAGTAAGGGGGTGTTTACTAAATTAAGTGGTTGTATATAAAGGTTATTAGAGAGAGACAAGCTTTAATGATTCTCCCAATTAAGAGCCATTAAAAGTTTTGAACCCACTTTTTCTCCATTAACGCTGTGTTCTCGAGTTTTTTTTTTTTTTTTTCTTTTTTTTTTTTTAATGGAAAAATAAGGGATGGGAAGGGAAATTACAAATATTAGTGTTCTTAAGTTTTTTTTAGATGGGAAGATAGGGGAAGGGGTGAGGGAGGGAAATTATGGGTTTTTTTGTGTGGATTTGTTCCTTCCAAAATTGAAAGGATTAGGAAGGAAAATATGTAACTATCGTCATGAATTTGAGTTAAATTACAATTATATCCTCCTTTTTTTTCATGTTGGAGTATTTGTCAATAAAGAAACATCGGTCCTTACCTGGATGTATACGTCTAACATTCAAAGATGAATTCAAATCGTTTACATATTTTTTTTTTTTGAACGGTGAACTTCATTAAAAACGGCAAGTCCTCAAAACGAGGACCTCCAAGGAACAATTACAACATATACAAGGGATACATGACCCAATCCTTCCACATAATCGAGTTAAATCTAGACCGACTCTTAAGCCATAAGAAAGAAAGAGATTTAACCGAAGCCTTATGTCGGCACTTTAGGGTTCTCAAAAACCTTTTATTCCTAACAATCCAAATTGGCCACGTCGTCATAACAATCCCGCTTAATAATTTTATTTGCCCACCGGCATGCACGTAAAGCGTGAGCAAGTCTTCAATGTCCATCACGAGTTCACGACAAATGAAAGCTTTTGCACCAAGTTTTATCGCCTCAAACCTCAACGACAAATCCACATGAAACAAAGATATGGCCACACGGCTCGTCCAACTTCACACAAAAGAACATGAAGTGTTTGGTAAAAGAATATCGCCTTTGAAGAGCTAGGAGGCCTTCCAAGTTGACGGAAGCTTGTCCATTTCAAACGCCACATATGTATGTTAATCTTGAGGGGACCCAGATTCCCACTTGAAAAGGGGGACTTCTATTGTTGTTGTTTATCGGCGGTTCCTCTTGAAATTAGCGGCTTTGTGAAAACATGATTGAATCCTCATCCCATAGCCAAACATCCTTTGAACACCGCAAAAGCCGAGGCCAACAAATAGCGAGATCTTGCATTTGGAGATTTCTTCCGTGGGCGGCCGGGCATTCCATCCGGCCAGCACGAAGAGCACAAACATGACTGTTCTCTCAAGGCGATCCGAGATTGAACGAGAGAAAATAATCTACATATGCTTATCACATAATAATAATATATTACAAGTAATGTTACAAATTTAATAATTAATATGACCAAAACAATTAAAAGATCCCATAATGAGGCATATGTTCTTCATCGTCACTTATCAAATGGTTCACACCCACTAGTACCCTTCCGACACCATTACAATAAATGTCAGCAAAAACAAAATTATATGGTGATGGCGACGTATGTAATCAGTTCTATGGAACATGAAGGATGATGGATTTCATTAGCGTTAACTTGTTTTGGTTATACAACATTTTGATCAAACAGTTTAAAAAATTAATAATAATGAAATGGGTCAAACAAATCAAAATGACCAAATTCAGTATATAGTTTATGTTGGTTTGTGGGAGTTCTAAAACACGACAAAGCAACTAGATGTGTGTGAGCCGATGGGGGCACCGCGATAAGCTTCTGATACGTGTTGAGCGTAACTAATACTTGAATGTATTTGTACCCGTTATGCATGATGTTGACCCGATCAATAAAACTGACCCGTGGGCTGTTGAGGTTCATATTTGGGTCGTTGAAGTGTGGAGCCTTGGGCCTTGTAATTCACACTGATCGGGTACAAGTTTATGAATGGGTTTTGGTTTGCTTTGTGACTTGTCGACCAAGTATACACCCCTTCTAGGGTTTGAGGTGCTTGACTATATAAGCAAACATACCCTACACATTATCACATGCATAACACATACTATCTAATATCCTAAGCGATTTACACATTCTCGCTTCTAAATCCTATTCGACATCTCTAGTCGTTTAGGGTTGTTTGGTTTGTTAATAATCTAAACTTGCATAGCTTATCTATTCAAGAGTTTAGAAGTTTCTTTGCCCATTGTTTATTCGACTAAATCAAGGTAGCAAAAAGAAGGGTTTTGGGTTTTCACGGTTGAGCTACTTCCGGACGAGGTATAAATATCGGACAAAGGCGTGTCCGATGTCGGGTGACTCATATAAAATTTGTTTTCGGCTTGGTACATCCATGACGAATTGTGAAATTTGTTTTCCTTGGGTTTTTACATGCGTGGGATTATTCAAGAGACAACAAAGGTTGTTTGGTTTTTTAGTCGTTCTCGACTAGCTATATCGAATGTATAATTGGGTTTTGTGTGATACTCTTGAGGTGTTTATTTTAGACACTTAAAGGTTTTGTAGGGTTTCTTTGTTCGTACATTGAGATTCAATTGCCAAGCAAGGTTAGCCTTCTTAATTCCCTTTTAATTATTTAATATTGTATTAAATTATGTGTTTATTAATTACGTGTTAACATAATTGTATTAACTAGATCCAATATCCGATGCGACTCGTAGAGGTTCTTGGTTAACTAGATCTAAAATCCCAACAGTGGCATCGGAGTCAACTCGTTTTTGCGTTATGGGTTACACGCGTTTGATATTAATAAACATGTTTTAAAAGGGCTGCATGAAACCTAGTGTAGTTATTATGTTTTATTTTTATTTTGACAATTACATGCATTACTTGTCAATTTTTAATAAATAATAACTAGTCACACACAAATTAAAATTATATTGATAATTAGAATTAATCTGTTAATTAGAATTTAATTTACATGTGAATTATAATTACTTTGTTAAGTAAAATTAAATGTTAATTAAGATTACATGTTAAATTAATAATTACTTTCTAATTAGAATTAAAAGTTAATTTGTATTCATTAATTGTTAATTAGAATTATTGTGATAATTAGAATTACATATTGACTTAAATACACATATTGCGTAATTACTTGTTAATTGGGATTGCCATGCTTTATGTGTTTTTTCGGCCACAAGACCCACTCAATTGCTTTTCTAAGTGATGTATGGGGCTAGATGCTGCATCCTAGTGACGGTCTTATGGTTCTCCGTTTGGGGAAGACTTCGAAGAGGACTCGGAACAATATGTGGTTATTTATATTAATGTTTATGCTTGTATGTTTGTGATTCCTATATGTGCATTATTACTTGTTTTGACACCTAATTGTATGCAATATGGAATAATACATATCGTAACCATAACATTAATATTGGTCTATTTACACGCCTAAATACCATGTTCATTGTGACCTGCTATTTGATTCAGTGAAAAATTGTTTTTTGTTAAATAAAGTGACCTAATATATGAAACACGTTTTCAAGAATTTAAAAACTAGAGCGCTATGGACACTTGGGATGTACGGCTCACCCACTAGAACAAACTAGAAAAGGGGTTTAAAGAAGTGAGCACGCTTCTTGAAAGGATGTCTAAGGTTATGCTTCTTACACGGTCCTCTGCCTCCCACAATCGTTCGATTGGAGCTACTAAGTGAACCATGATGATCACTACGGTTGTCATTACCAAATAGTTTTTAAAATTAGTGTTACAAAGTTGTTTTGCATGCTTCTTTGTACACGACTTTTACCACATTTATGTGTGCATACCTATTTGTTAATATTAAGTCTATGCCACCGCTAACTATGGACGCGTGCACTTGGATTGACTTCTGGTCGGACCAAGGGGGCCTTTCCAACCCATGGTAATTATTTCTCACTTGGTCGACCTCGGTTATTTTTACACATTCATACTTGGTGCGACTTATATCGAGGTTAACACGGGTCGGACCTCCGGACCCGAGGCATATGATGAGAACTAAACATGCTTTTGACATTATTACTTGATACTAATGCCTTAAACAGTCTCATAAATCTAAGAGTTGCATTATGCAATTAACGCTCGTCGCTTACCTCTTGTCCCATTTTTATAATCGGGTCAGACCTATGGTAATTAATGGGGTTGTAAGTTGGATCTTAGTCTTATTAGTAATTAATTGGGTAGTTAATTCTTTAAGAATGTAATTATCGAAAATACTAATTATTTGAACTTTTCAATTGTAGATGACTACTTAAATGAGGTTAACATTTCAGAGTTTCTTTGAGAAACAAAACTCACTTGGACCTAATTTCATTGATTTGTATCGACTTATACTATCGGTGAAGATAAGGAAGCTTAACTAGAGCATCCCATACTGCGGCCATTTCTACTCTGGCCACCCTGTCTACTCGAGGCTCTTGCGGCTACGCGCTGGGTCAAGGTTCAAAGGACATAGTTGCCTTCATGCTCATAACCATGGAGTTAGAGATCCAACGAAATCTAACTCATCTTGGTGCTTATGACATGCTTCAGGGAGTTTAAGTCTATGTTCTCCCAACAAGCGAATGAGCTTCTAGCTGCACGTGAATTCCTCGCATGCAAGCAGGAAGAGGGTCAATCGGTTAGCTCCTATGTTCTAAAGATGAAGAGCTACATTGACAGTTTGGAGCGTCTTGGTCACCCGATTACTCTCCACTATGGAATTAGTTTGATCCTAATCGGTCTTTCAAAGAGTACATCTCGTTGTGCGAGAACTTTAATACTGCGGGCATGGGAAGACTATAAATGAACGCATGCTATGCTTAAGCAACATGGCGAGGCGTTGCTACAAGAAAGATCACCCGCACTCCATTATGCGTGGTGGTAAGGTCGAGAAAAACCAAAAGAAGAATAACAAATCGTTCAAGCGCTAAGGGGAATCGGGGAATGGAAGCAGCAAGTTTGGTTATGCTCTCTTGGTATAAGCCATACAATGCTTCTACCTCTAAATCCAAACCCAAGATTCCTCCACCACCCAAGAAGGATAATCCAGCAAAGGGCGCTACATGTCACCGTGTGGTGAGAGAGGGACATGGAGAAAATTGTCCCCGATATCTGCCGAGTTAATGAAAAAAGAAACAATCTCTTGTAGTTAGTTCTTCGGTATTTTTACTATAGAACTCTACTCTTTCCTAAATCATCCTTAGTATATGACAGGCTATGGTACTCACATCCGTAATAATACTCCTGGTCTAAGGGGCGTAGGAAGTGAAGACCGAGCTTTAAGTCCAATGCGTGGGCAATGGTCAACGCGCAGAAGTTGAAGCTACTGGAAACTATCATTTATCACTCCCTAGTGGATTAGTTATGGTTTTAAAAGATTGTCATTATGCTCCCTATTACTAGGGGATTATTTCGGTTCTCGTTTGTATGGCGATGGTTTTATTAACTATTTTGAATCGAATAATTATATTTCAGTTTCTAAGAATAACGTTGTTTATTTTCTGCTATTCCTCGTGATGGTGTTTATGAAATTGAAATGTCTTGTTCGAATACAAATGAAAGTTCTATGTTTAATGTAAGCAATAAAAGAGCCAACACTAACTTGGACTCGCTTCTCTTGTGGCATGGTCGTCTTGGACACATTAGCAACAAACGCATGGAGAAGTTGCAACACGATGGACTTCTCAACTCATCTGACATTAAGTCTCTTGAAAAGTTTGTTGCTTGTATGTCTGGTAAGATGGCTAGAAAACCTTATTCACATCAAGTGGAAAGGGCTAAAGATTTACTTGGACTTATACACTCAGATGTATGTGGCCCATTTAGAATCACTTCAAGACAAGGATCAAATTACTTCGTGACTTACATCGCGACTATAGTCGGTATGGTTATGTTTACTAGTAAACATAAACATGAATTGTTTGAAACATTCAAAGTGTTTCAAAAGGAAATAGAAAATCAACTCGGGAAGACCATAAAATCACTACGTTTTGATCGTGGAGGTGAATATATGAGTCAAGAGTTTTTGGATCATCTTAAGGAGCATGGGATTATTTCCCATCGAACTCCTCCTTATACTCCACAACACAATGGTGTATCTGAGAGGAGAAATCAAACCACCTTGACATGGTGCATTCTATGATGAAACAAACTACTCTTCCAAAGTCCTTTTGGGATTATGCCCTTGAGTCTGCACGCATTCTCTATATGGTTCCAACTAAGAAGGTTGAAAAGACACCATACGAAGTATGGCATGGGCAAGCCCCTAAGCTGTCTTACTTAAAAGTCTGGGGTTGTGAGGCACTTGCTAAGCGTGATACACTTACCAAACCTGAAAAACTTGAACCTAGAGCTATTAAGTGTATCTTCATAGGATACCCTAAGGAAACTATGGGATATTCTTTCTATCTTCCATCCGAGAACAAAGTTTTTGTTGCTCGAAATGCTGAGTTCTTTGAGAGTAATCTTATGGATCTTAAATCAAGTGGGAGTATGGATGATCTTGAATTACTTCAATAAGAAGATACAAATCCTTCTTTAGATACTAGCATTCATCATGATGAGGATGATCAAGAAATTGAAGAACCTCAAAGTGATATTGTTCCCATTCGAAAGTCCAATAGGACACGCCGTGCTCGATCAGTATGTGTTTATACACTGATGCTGAGGAACATGAGTTAGGGGATCTTGGTGAACCCAATAACTATAAAGCCGCATTCTTTGGATCCCGAATCCAAGAAATGGCTTGATGCAATGAATGTGGAAATGCAATCCATGAAAGACAATGATGTATGGGTCTTAGTTGAGCTTCCTCCTAACTACAAGACGGTTGGCGCAAGTGGCTCTTCAAGAAGAAGACTGACATGGATGGTAAGGTATACACCTTTAAATCTCGTCTCATAGCAAAGGGCTTCACTCAAACCTACGGGATTGATTATGAAGAAACCTTTTCTCTGCTTGAGCACATTAGAGCTATAAAGGATTCTCATAGCCATAGCAGCATACTATGACTTTGAGATATGGCAAATGGACGTCAAAACCGCCTTCTTCAATGGACATCTTTACGAAGAGGTCTATATGGAGCAACCTGAGGGTTTTGTTGATCCAAAATATCCTAACCGTGTATGCAAGCTCAAGCGTTCCATTTATGGACTTAAGCAAGCATCGAGGAAATGGAATAAACGTTTTGATGATGAGATAAAGAAATTTGGATTTTCTCAACATCAAGATGAGCCATGTGTATATCAGAAAGCTAGTGGGAGTTAAATCACTTTCCTAATTCTATATGTTGATGACATATTGATTATGGGAAAAAATATTCCAATGTTACAAGATGTAAAATCCTATCTTGGAAGATGTTTCGCTATGAAAGATTTAGGAGAAGTTGCATATATTCTTGGAATTAAGATCTATCGAGACAGATCTAAACGATTGATTGGTTTGAGTCAAAGTGCTTACATTGAGAAAATCTTGAAGAGATTTTATATGGAGAACTCCAAACGTGACGCGATCCCAATGCAAGATAAGCCTAAATTGAGTAAATCACAAGGTCTTTGAAACACACCTCGCCGAAAAGAGCGCATGCAAAGAATACCTTATGCTTCGGCTATAGGTTCTATTATGTATCTTTGTGAGATGTACTCGTCGATGTTGCGTTAATGAATGTGACAAGCCGATTCCAACGTAATCCGGTGAACTTCACTGGGCTTCGTGAAAAATATTCTTAAGTATTTACGCAATACTAAGGATATGTTTCTGGTTTATGGAGGGAAAGATGAACAAGAGCTCGGGGTTTCTTGCTACGCGATCTTTGGATATCCGGCATGAATCTTGACGACTTAAAATCTCGGCTGGATATGTATTTGTTCTTAATGGAGGTGCGTTTTGATTGGAAAAGCACTAAACAAAGTATTTTGCTACTTCTTCGAACGAGTATATTGCTCGCTTGTGATGCATCAAAAGAGGTTGTATGGATTCGTGAATTCATTTACGGGTTGAACATTGTTTCCACAATTGAAGAACCCATAAATATGTATTGTGATAATACTTGAGCCATTACTATAGCAAATGAAAGCGGAATCACTAAAGGTGCTAGACATTATCGCACTAAAGTTCATTATCTTCGAGAGACCATTGAAATGGGTGATGTGAAGATATTAAAGGTTCACACAGATGACAATCTAGCTGATCCATTTATGAAAGCTTTGAATTTTCCTAAGCATTCTAAATTGACTAGAGAAATAGGTTTGGTACACGCTAGTAGTCTCATGTAAAGCTGTGTTAATTAGTATTTGGATAATTTGGAGTTGTAAAAGCGGTTATTATTTTTCGATTAATAAAGATAACGAGATATTTGTTATTATATTCATATATTCTCGTTATTCCATTTTTGCATGTTTAATCCATGAAATTATTTATCATTCAAATATGTCCATTGTCGGTTAACAATATGGGAATATTGTTATGATAAGGCAAATGTGAGTGTTGGTTATAATTCTAACGAGAATTGGATTGTTCCCGACAAACTCATATGTATTCACTAGAGATGCATATTGGATTCCCCAACTTTCAAACATTTACTTTTGGATCCTTGTCATAAGTAAAATATTGAAAATGGTTTGTTATCTTCGACCTTAGACTTGAGATGCAAGTAAGTTACATTATGTGTGGATATCACTTTTGTAAGTATATGCAAAATGCTATCTCGAATAAGGTAGTTATAAAAGCTATATTTGAGTGATGTGAAGCGGCATCCACACCGCTTGTAGTCAATAAAGAATTTGTTACTCCACTTGATATGTGCAGAAAGATACCATGGCGCCTCTCCAAATTTAATCGAGATAAGCTGTGCGGGACCCAAAGGGGTAATGCAAGATGATTCTTGATTACATTTGGTATATCTGAATTAAAATCTATAACGAGATTCTAAATGGTTAAACTATATGGAATGATTAAAGATTCATAATCCATGGTTTAATGGTATCTATAACAAAGGATGATTAAAGCAAGACATTGAATGACCATGCTACTCGAGAAACTTTTCTGAAACTATTCTCTCGCACATTTAGTTAAAAAGCGAGTGAAGCGTTTGCTTTTTCGTCGTTAGTTTTGTGTGCCATTCGACACACCAACTCCCAAGTGGGAGATGTTGGTTTGTGGGAGTTCTAAAACACGACAAAGCAACTAGATGTGTGTGAGCCGATGGGGGCACACGCGATAAGCACGAGTATACTTGTTGAACGTAACTAATACTTGAATGTATTTGTACCCGTTATGCATGATGTTGACCCGATCAATAAAACTGACCCGTGGGCTGTTGAGGTTAATATTTGGGTCGTTGAAGTGTGGTGCCTTGGGCCTTGTAATTCACACTGATCGGGTACAAGTTTATGAATGGGTTTTGGTTTGCTTTGTGACTTGTCGACCAAGTATACACCCCTTCTAGGGTTTGAGGTGCTTGACTATATAAGCAAACATACCCTACACATTATCACATGCATAACACATACTATCTAATATCCTAAACGATTTACACATTCTGCTTCTAAATCCTATTCGACATCTCTAGTCGTTTAGGGTTGTTTGGTTTGTTAATAATCTAAACTTGCATAGCTTATCTATTCAAGAGTTTAGAAGTTTCTTTGACACTATTTCCTGGTCGACTAAATCAGTAGCAAAGAATAAGGGTTTTGGGTTTTCTGGTTGAGCTACTTCTCGGACAGAAAAGGTATAAATATCGGACAAGGCGTGTCCGATATCGGGTGACTCATATAAGCTGTTTTCCAGCTTGGTACATCACGACAGAATTGTGAAGCTGTTTTCCTTGGGTTTTTATGTACGTGGGATTATTCAAGAGACAACAAAGGTTGTTTGGTTTTTTTTTAGTCTACGTTCTCGACTAGCTATATCAAACGTATACGTGAATCGGGTTTGTGTGTGATACTCTTCAAGGTGTTTATTTTAGACACTTAAAGGTTTTGTAGGGTTTCTTGTTCCGTTACTAGAGTTCAATTGCCAAGCAAGGTTAGCCTTCTTAATTCCCTTTTAATTATTTAATATTGTATTAAATTATGTGTTTATTAATTACGTGTTAACATAATTGTATTAACTAGATCCAATATCCACAAGCGTCTTCGTAGATGTTCTTGTTAACTAGATCTAAAATCTCAACAGCTTTGAGAGTATATTGGTAATTTTGTTAGGTTCTTTATCCTTTCCTTGCTACTTAAAATACAAACTCAAAAACACAAATCGCAATAACCACTTTCTTTGCATTGTCATCCCTTATTTTGCCCTTCATATTTCATTCTTTTCTATTTTTTAAAATTTAGACTCAGAAGAGAAAATAAACACCCCTTTAAGTTCACTTTTCGTATCATATATCTTAATCTTATACGGAGTACTAACAAACAATTATCATTAAAATGATTCAACTAAAAAGAAATCTTGGCACATGAAAACCTTGATTTGCTTCACTTTATAGATAGAGATAACAGGTGGCTAATTCGAACTACGGCCACTATTAAAATAAAAAGAGACATCATCCCATGTAACCAACGTCACAAAGAGTTTTGAAAAACACTTGGTGCGTAAATTATGACCATGGTGTTTGACAATGTAAACCCCTAAGATATATTATTTCGTCACTATTTATAGTGTACATGACGTAGAGAAATCTTAATGGACCCAACTCACAAGACAAGCTTGAGCCAACTAACCTATCACCTAATACTCTCTCGCAACTAATGGGGGTGACCTAACGGTAAGGGCTTAACCTCTTAGGACGAAAGTGCTTAGAGGTCTTGGGTTCGAATCCTGGAGAGAAATTTAATCCCCCATTGGCCACGGAGGTTCACTTGTGATGACTCCGGGCTATCCAAAGGTAGTCGCGGATTAGTCATTACCAAGAATGTCAATTCGGAAACCCAGGTATGCCAAAAAGAAATTATACTTTCCCGCAGTCCGAGCGGCGAAATTTCGAAAGCTCGAACTGGAGCAGAAAACAAAATAAAATATTAAAGCAATAACTAGTTATTTGATGAAGACATCCGACAGTAAGCGGGCTGATCTTCAAAACAGAAAGTCACGAACTGATAAACTTGAAAAAACCAATTTTTTTTTTCATACGAAATAACCCGAGATAATCCAAAGTATCTCTTTTTTTTCATACGAGAAAAACGAAAATATCCCGAATCAAGATAAACCAAAATATCCCGAAGAATAAATCAATATATTCTTCACTTGAAAAGATAAAAAACATTCTTTTTTTTTTCGGCAACACAATCACGGACTATTAACAAAATCATGTGCACCACTAAAAAATTACACAATTCATAATAAATAATTTGTTAGTATATGCGTTGGGAATTAATTAATGGACAATGCTTAAAGAGAATTTGACTCTGGATGGCAACACGTGGAAGAACTTGTAGATGACAACACATGGGAAAAGAGAATCTTACACAAATTTGTCAAAGAACACATAAGCAAGGTGATGTTTTTATTGGTTGGTGTAGATGTGTAATTGGTGAAGAAAAAGAAAAAAAAAATGCCGTCTAATATTGTATTCAGCGGAAGGAACGGTAGTTAGGGTTACTAGGGTTTAGAGATTGTGATGTGAGTTAAGGTTTGACGGGTGGTATAAAGACGGCGGCTCAACATAGCCGTCTGCGCCGATCGACAATTCGATATCATTAGGCAATGAAAACCCCTGAATTAAGATATATTATTTTGTCAGTACAAGACATAAAAAACCCTAATGAATCCGACTCACAAGACATGTTTGGGCCAACTAACCTTTCATCAAATGCATAGTTGCAAAGAAACAAGGTGTGTAATTGAAACTACAACCACTATTAAAACAATTACAATGACTAAGGAGGCGTTTCTTTTTATTGTTAAATGGTCTGAGCATTAAAGCAAGTGAAACCAAGTAATAATTTAATGTTTTTTTCTTGTTAAATGCTTTATATCACCAAGCTAAATAAAATCTACTACTCCTCATTTAGATGCAACAAGAGAGAAGGGACCCAATTACTTTTAAATCCACTTATTTCAAAAAAAACAAAAAGAAACAACGCCTATGTGGCACATATGAAAAGAAAGGTACCACAACAACCATTTAACACTCATAAACGACAACACATATCACAAATTACTATATATATTAAATGTCATTTGAAACGTCGTCGTTTAATGTCATTTGAAACGTCTTCGTTCAATGAACAGTACACCCGGCCCATTTCAGTAAGCCCAATACAGGTTCTGGCCTGCTAGCCCGTTGTTGGATAAATGATAGATTTGATCGGTGAGACATACACATACTTTTTCCACCGCCTCTTTGTCTACCTGGAATGTTCCACCGCCCCAAAAAATACGTGCCGATCCATATCCAGATCCAAAAGCTAGCATAATTTTTTTTGCTTCGAATCGGGTTAAACCGTGAAGTCTTTCTTTCATGTGTTAATATTTTGATTCGGTTTTTAATCGGATGCCGCACGATTAATTTTTAAGGTGGTCTCAAATCAGTTTTTTTGTAAACAAGGTTAGGGTTTAAACGTTATTCATGTGTTCATGTAATTTTGCAGGTTGTTTTTGGAACGGCTAGACTCCACCAGGTACTATCTAAAATTCGTTTGTATATACTTTTATGTTTCATTGATTGTTTTAGTTCTTATTTTCCTTATTGTTTTTAATGATTTCTTGTGGCAGAAGAGGGTTTTTATGAGTAACAAAAAATAATCATCTACCGAAGTCACGGGGTTTTGTGTACACGAACTTCTTGGTGATATCACTGAACGAAGAACAAAAATTGATAGAAAAGTTTCATGGCTTTCAGAAGCGTTTTAGTAAGCTGGAACCTGAGAAGGTGTTTGAAAGAAAAGGATATAGTAAGGATTTTATTAATAGGTACCAATATTTACTTATAACCTATACTCATGTTGTTTTGGATTTTTCATTTTTTTGAATAAGGTGGTGTAATTTTGCAGCCTATCAACAGCAACAACTTGAAGAATGTTCGTCATCAGGGATAGTGGACAACTTGCTATGGTAATTTTATAAAATACATGTTATTTTTGTTGATTACTTTTAGTCAGTAGATGATTTGAAGGTGAAAGTTGCTTCGGTAGCTTTTAGTTGGTAGATGTTATCTTACTGTATTTGATCCCCATAGGCATCTTCAAACATATTGAATCGTGTTCATTCTTTTTTGGTTTGTATGTGTTGTAGGTACTCATCCCATTAATATGCGCGTAAATAAGGACCTCGCTTTTACATTACCTAACGATAAGAATAACTTGAGGTATAAAACATTATAACCTACATTTGTGTCAGTAACAAAAGCATGTAATTTTTTAAGTAAAAGAAATCTCTATTCTTTCCAGGTCACCCATTATCAACTGTGCTGGCACTGGCATGCGAAATGCGCACGTCTGTTCATTTTCGCTTGATTGCGGAACTTCTATTCATTTATATGGTTAGTGTATATGTAATTAAGTTATCTATTCATGCTAAGAAATTTTTAAAAACAGAGTCCATTTATACAGAACATGTATACATTGTTTTTTATTATGCTAAGTTTTTTCAAACTGTTATTACTACAATTGCAAACAAAACAGCGTGGTGGCTGTTAGGTGAAACACATACAATACTAGGAACCCACATTCTATGAGTTAACGGAAGTAAATGAAATGAATTTATGGACTTTGTTTGACTCATTCGCCCGATTTGATTTCAGCTGTATTTCGCTTATATTTTGATGGACGTGCTGATGCTTTTAACTTATATCTTTGCATCTTTTTTAGACATTCCATTTTTTTAGTTTCCATAGTTTGCAGCCGTTCATTATAACGAGTAACAACAAGGCCATTCCATATTTGTATCAGCAAAGTTTGCAGCATGTTCTTCTAACCGTACATGCCCCGAGCCTAAACTGTAAACATCAACCATACGAAGAAAAAAAATTGAACCAGTAGCGGTAGACAAAACTCTGTAGTTACTCACAAAATTCCATTTCCAAAGTTATGCAATAAAGCAACAAATAGATTAATGTTGAAATTATTGTAAATTGTTCCTTTTGCTAATTTGGATGATTTGACCTATTAAATGGTTTCTTAAAACTGCAGGGATGCAGCTCTTTTCTATTGCGCGGTTTGCCTTTCGACAGCGTCTAACAGGTTGGAGCTAGGAGCGGTAAGTTGAAGTTTACATACTTTTAACGTTTTTTTTCGTTACATAAATTACAGGATAAAATGTCGAAAGTTTTCGCTTCGCGCGGATGAAATGTCCGCAATACTCGTTCACAATGAATTACAATGACTAAAGTGGTACAATGAATTATCCTATATATTTAAAAGGCGGGAATGCTGGGTCGGATGAACAGTGTGTCGGTTTATGGTTTAACGGTTGAGATGTACCAGATCAATGGGTTCGACGGTTGATATTTAAAGATTTACTGTTCATTCCACTGTAGCAGGAACAGTGTGTCGATTACCTTTTTTTTTTCTTTTTCCCTGGTATATTTTACCCATGTTTACACAATCCCAGAAAATTCTGGATCTCTCATTCATCTTCTCTATGACTCCATCTAACCATCATCATCACCATTTTTAATTTTCTCTGAAGAAGAATACATGCACACACTCATCCACCCTCTTCCATGTCATGTGTGATTTCTTCACCCTTTTCTTCTCCACATCCACCCTCAGAAACAGACACACACAGAGAAACACGAAACAACCGACTCTCTTCTCTCCTGATCAAACAACCATAAAAATCTAATAATCAAAGTCCCAAACACCCGTGAATCATTAACAACATCAGTTCATCATCAACAGATCCAAACACCCGTGAATCAAGTTAACCCTTGGACGCCACTACTTTGTACATGTTTTCAATACCTATACTCACAGATTAGGTGTCCCTCAAATACATAATTCACCGCACCCACTTATCATGATTCACAATGATATCTTAGTTACTGACAAATGAGGAAGTGAATATTTGGCTAATAATTGTTTTATTCTTATCAGGTAATATAATAAAACCTCCTTTTAATTATTGTTTGATTTGTGTTTGACTTTAATAATTATTGTTTTTTTTTTAAATTTATTCTAAATTATGATTTGTGATGTGGGTTTTTACTTTTGTTAGTTTGTGTGTGCGTATGAAAAGGCCAAATGGGTTTTGGATCAGTTCGAGAAGAATGGGTTGCATAAAGATGTGTAACTGATAGCTATAAAAGATCTTCTTTCAAAGACAGTAGCAACAGCAAGTGGTAGCTTTCCTTTTGATCGTTATTGCTTACCAGTCATGTTGATAAACTGATTGTGCTTATGTGTTGCCTTCTGTGATAAGTATTTAAAGCAAACTGATGCACTGTATGTAATTCTGAATCATTTTTTGTTGCAGTGATTGGAACATGATGGTCGAAAGTGGTTGCACTAACAAACTGAACTAAGTTTCCCAGAGTTGTTATGAAAGCACAAAGCCCTTCGTTCAGGTCAGTTTACAAAACAACTTCACACAATAAAAAATAGTTGCTAATCTGGATATTCTAATTTTTTAAGTTGACTGTATACTTCGGATGTTCTACAGCCGCCGGGCTGCCTCAAGATAAACTGAAAGACGAACAACTAAAGATAAGATTAAAGCCGATAAAGTGCCACATTTCAAAGACCCAGTGCCACCTCTAAAGCGAAGGTATGTGTTTGATGTCGACTTAGGATGCATTAGGATCAGGCCACTTTAAAAATCAGTGTTTGGATGAGTGTATTCATTTTCATTAAGAAGGCGTTATCATTTTCATTAATAAGGCGTTTTATATAATTGCATTTGCATATCAATGAGTGTTTAGGTTGATTATTCCAAAACATATAATCTGTCACAGAAATGCATTCCCAAACACCCCTTAATTACTACCTATTTGAAATATTGCTTATATAAAAGAATCTTTTACGGGTTGTTCTTTGCATTTACTAAAATTGTTATCACACTTTTTTAATGATATCTTTTTAAAGTGATAAGCTAATTTGGATCTGGCCAATGGGTCACAGTGGTTTGTATCAAAATGGGGAGGCTCATTTGCGTGTATTTAAAGGTTTTATGTCAGATATAGACGTTTAAGGGAGTGTTTGTTTTAGCTTCTTTAACATGGCTGGTCTATTTCCAGTAGAAGCTGGTAATCCAACCTATTTTGGAATTTGACAATGTTCCAGATATTTTTAAAGAGCAACAAATTTATGATACTTATCCATTGCTTCTTGACCCATTTGTATGAGAAGGAGTTCGTGTTAAATTATATTCTTTTACGACTTACCTGGACTTCCCATTTGTCCATTTCCGATGGAGTAGATTATATGTTTGTGTGTATGAAAGATGTGGATAGTCGATCTGCAACAGTTGCATTCTTGATATATGTTACGGGTTAAAAATGATCGAAATGAATATAGAGTGATTAAAATAGAACAAATACGCAAAAAAAGGTTCTGATATTAGTTATTTTGATGATTACAGTTGCATGAAAAGTGGAATGCAGTTGAAAGGATTCCATATCCAGCAATGTACTCAAGTATTTATGGTGGATTTATTCTTGATCCAGCAATGATCTTTAGCCTGATAAACGATCATATAGTGCATCTAGGGCCCGAAGCCAACACACACCTTCGTTCGCAACTGGTAGCTCTGTCCCATGCTCAAGTATAACAAAGGGTTTACTTATGAGGCAATACAACGAAGGTACCATAATGTTTATTTGTTGCTTTCTTACTTATTTAGGGTTGAAACACCATTTTTGTAGGAAATTTAGGACAACCCCACTTTTATGATGGCCTATATTCACAAAAATTTAACAGTCTAACAAAACTGAATATATTGTGTACTTTGTTTTAACAATTCAGGAAGCTGATATGAAATAATGCGAGGATTGACATGGAAGAATGGATAACCCTTGCTCTACGACATCCACCCCTGTTGTAGAATATGGCCCTCCATCCACGAGTATGCTCCAGCTACATCTTATGCATTTTGTACTATATTTATAATGATTTATTTCAGATGTTGTTGTGCAAAATGAAGAAACAAAACTCGGATTTTTTTAGTGTAATTGATAAGTTTGATTTTTGATTTGCAGGATCTTTAGGCTTGATCACGAAGTAGAAAGAGTTTTAATTTAATTTAAGATATGAAGGCTGGAAAGTCTACTACACTTATAGTTGATGCGCTTTTGCAACTTTTTGTTTCCCTTTGCGTATCGAGACTGCCCAAGCACAGGTATAAGTGTTTTAATACGTACTTAATTATTTGCCGATACATGTGCAAGTCTTTGGGTGTCAATGTGAAATGATTAATTTGCATTCCATAAAAAGGTAGAAACATTATCTAGGAAGATCTTTTTAGTATTAGTTTCTTTGTGTTTTATGACCGAAATGCTCTGTATTTTGCTCTAAAAGTAAAAAATCCTTAAGCTTTGGTATGTTTTAAGTAACTTTGAAAGTGGTCCTGAGGTTACTTTGCCAACATTAAAGAGGTATTCACGGCAGTTCAAACAAACTTTTTTTTTAAAATCAAGCCATGTTTACGGGTGTCGGGGCTCTTGCTTAGGAGAAATTTGTTATAGTATGAATAAGTGATAATTGTCTCTGTATGGTACTTAACAATTTTTTTCACTAATTTTGAACCATTTAGTTACTGATGGATCGATTTGGGTTAAGTTGTATCTCCGTGGGTCATAGTAAAGAAAATTAATAACATGAAAAAAAATCAAAATTGATGGAACGGTTAAACTGTGCTCTTTTTACGGCGTAAAACTTCTAAATCGATTGGTTACTGGCTATACAATTGAACACCTCAGTAAATACCTCAAGACATATGGCTTAAATTGTGTAAACTGACTCAAAGAAATCATACAACATTTTGAATTTCAGTACTCTCAAGATTCAGATTAGTGAATCGGTGGTGCAGCTTGGTTGTGAGATGATTTAGTAAATAAATATAGAGTATGCTTTCATGTATGTCTGCTCTGCATCTTATATTAACCTAATGACATCGTTGTTTGCCTATGAGAACTAATGGATGAAACCAGCGGGGTTACCAGTGAAGATCCCAAAATCAGCATAAGTGGAGCCAAAGAGTCTACTTTTATAGAGTCTAGCAGCACAACTAGAGCTTCAGGGATCCGAAAATACTCATTCAATGGATAGTGTACAACGGATGATCTCCAATGTTGATAAAAAAAATACGGTGATTCTAACATTTCTTTCTAGATCGCGTCTTTGTAGTAAACAAGCCATTATCTTCATCCAGGTAAGAAAAGTCACATATGTTTAGATGTTATGATAAAAATATAAACTTTTGACTCATGTTCTGTTTAGGATATGCGCTTACCCAAACGCCCCTGCAAGTACCATAATCTATTAATCGGTCCCGTATGATTGGTAATGCTAATTGCAACTAAAGAACTTAGCATTTTTAAGTTTTAATTTGCATTTTTACTGATTTAAATTAGTTAAAATAGGTTGCATTCTTTTCTTTGCAGGTTGTATCGATACATGGTCGTTGAGGTTGGAACCATCGGTGCACCAGTTAACTGGTGTGGATGCCAGCGACTAGCAGCTGCCTTTGATCCCACAAGTCAATATGCCTTGGGTGATGGTAAAAAAACCAATGACAGATTGATTCATGGTTGAATCTAAAGTACCTTCGTTCCAACATCAACCACTCATATTTTGGATAATTCAAGATTCACAATGAATATAAAGCAACCTCATCGGTCGATTGTCCTTTTCAAAAGGACCAGGTTGTTCCAACTAATATTGAAATTCGAGATTAACTAAACATTGTAAAGCTGCAACGTGAGTAATATTGTATGCATATTTCATGTGCATGCTTACCTTCAATTCTTGAATGAACAATAACATGTAACAGACATGTAAATGAATTCTAGAATGAAAAAACTGATTGGCTGTAAAAAAACTCTTTTCATTCAAAATTTTCAGGTTGTTCTTTGTATGCTCTTTTCATTCAAAATTTGCTTATGTTCATCATCATGATAAATGTGAAAAGTGTGTTTCTATTTCTGCTTAGAAAAATTATTACTTGCAACAGCCTCACAGATTCCATTTTTTGTAAAGAAAGAAAAAACTTTATTGCTCTTATCTTAGGGATGTAGGTTAATAAGGTCCTTATTTGAGATCTGTTAACTTAGCAATGCAATTTAACTTTTCTCTTTGTTAATATGTTAGATGTCATTTCCAAAAAATGTTAACATAATTCTAATAAACATAAACACGGTCTCCCGTTAGCAACGCGCGGGCTAACCCGCTCGTTAGAATGACTAAGTGGGACAATGAAAATGAGAGGGGGTATCACTTATATTTTTAGGGTACATGTAACCTTCCACTTTGACATTATATATCTCTTTTTGACAATTTAATCCTAGCACAATAAGAAAAAGAAATAAAAAAATAAAATGCTCTTTCAATCATTGTACAAGAGAATAATTGTCAGAAATAATATATTTGTGGGAATGCATATACATACCTTCTAAGTTGAACACAATAGGACTGAGGAAATCATGTCACATCGCCTTTCTACTGGCGATTTGAGGTAAATTCCAACGCCGCCACGGTTAATTCCTTTTTTTTTAATTCAAAATTTTTAAACAATAAATTTAAACTTCATTAATAACAAAATTGAAACATTACAATACTTGAAATAATAAAAACATTACAAAGACAACTAAAAACGTAAACTAATAATCTAAGTTATACATTATCTTGAATTGTGCCTTCATTTCCATAAGTTCCTTTCGTTGTCGTTCGGGAAAATTTGGGTCGATTGCTGAATTGTAGAAAATTAAGTCTTGGTCCCGTTTCGCTTTTTCCATTATTTCAATTTGCCGACGTTGGAGCTCATGTTTCTGCATTTCAAACTCCTAGGCTTCTTGGACTTCTCTTCCATCTCCAAACTTTTTCCCTCAACTTTATGTAGTCCTCAGATCTCCTTCTTTTTCCCGATTTTGACTTGAAGTCAAGTACTTCGGCTAACGAACTAACAAATGATGCATGTGGCTCACGAGAGGGCGGTTGATTTCTTTTGGATGCGTCCAACCACTCGTGGTCGTGATTCTCCGAGTCTCTTCTTCCTGGAATTATCCACGTTGTGCAAATTCAAACTGTTAGACCCGTATCCACGGATACAAATAGGCCCACCTTAGATGAAATTGACCAAGGTTTAACGTGATTGGGTTAGTCAACAAATGTTAAATTGACTAGTCAACCCGATAGTAAAACTAATAGTTACCACATGTTATGTTATAGTTATAGAAAGAAGGGGGACCTAAGTTGCCATTTTGTAAATATGTTATAGAAGTATTGGTGGCCAATATAGAAATAACGAGACTTGAGGGACCATTTATGTCAAATGGCCAAAGTTACCACCTACATAATTATGTAAAATTCCACATCCTTCATTTCTATCAAGAAATAATAAGTATGTGTAGTGTGGGTCGTGAATGAAATTGGAGGGAAAAAGAGTAGATGGTCTTGAGACCAATTTAATGATGGATTAAGGTGTTATATCAAGTATTGAATTCTTAATGTTAATCCTTATACAAGTAAGTATCCAAGTGATGTATTAATTGTAATTTGTAAATTAGGGTTCATGCACCCAATTTGGGGGTTTTGGGTAATTATGGTTTTAAACTTAAAGTAAGGTGTTATAGTACTATGAGGTGAAGCCCCTTTAATTTAATTGAAGGAAAAATCAGTAATTTTAGATGTGATCATGTTATGATCATTTGGTTGATTAAAAGAGTTATAGTAATATTTGGGTAATTTTATTATGGGTAAAAGTTGAGTAATTTATTGGTTGGGTCATCATCTAATCAAGATATAATTATATGATGATTAGAGGTTGGTTATGTTAGCTATGGTTATAATTATTTGATTATGTAATAAGTGCATGTTAATTATGTAACTAAGATGTTAGCTATGGATGATGAGGGATATTGATGATGAAGATGATGATGTTGTTATAATTGTTTAGCTTGGATGCTAAGGTAAGTAATTTGGTTACTATGTCACTAATGTGGAAATTGTTATATGATGTGATCATGCACGTTATGTTATGTTTTGTTATAGTTAAGTAATGCCTAGATGGACCAAGGATGCGAGTATTTAAATGGTATAGAGTTAGTTGCCTAATGGAAGAATTAAGGTATGTGTGGAATGATAATTGTGTTATAGTTGGTTATACTTATGTGTTACTTGATGTGTTTTGATGCATTTGTAATGATGGAAGCATTATCATGTATTAGCCTAATTACTTATTAAGCGTTATCGCTTACATGTTATAGTTGCCATGTTCTTGTAGGTTCATTGTTTTGAAGTACTATGGCTTGGATTGGGATCATTGATTGATTATGTGAAAGATTGGTGATGTATGAAGTAAGATGTAGGTAGTATACCGAGCTCAATGTCGATGTTGTATCCCCGTGAGTGGATAGTTTAATGGTTTATAAATGTTTCTTCATGTGTCAAGTGTATGTCATGATCAAGTATAGTACTCGGTTGGCAATGGTATGTTATAGTTATGGTTTAATTGGTTAAAGTGTATGTTATAGTTGGTCTTTAAGAGGTGTTTGGGATAATGCGTAATTATAACCATTTTGGGTTGTAAACGGGTTAATGATTATGAATATGATATTTTTAACATTATTAATTATTTCGGAATTTTTCATGTATTGTTAAAGTGGTATAAGTCATTTTCCGGAAAATGGGTCAAAATATGAAAGTGTGCAAAAAATGGGTCTATTTTGAAGGTAAATGGGTCTATTTTAGACTCAGAATGAATCACTCTTAGAGTAATAGAAAATGGGTTCATTTAAGAGGTAAATGAGTTTATTTTAGAACGCAAATGAGTCATTTTAGTGTGCGAGGAAATGGGTCCATTTTAGACGCAAATGGGTCTATTTTAGGGTGTAGGGAAAATGGGACTACTTTAGACTATAAATGGGTGCAGTATAGACTAATACTAACCTTTAAAGGATTCTGCAGAAAATGGGTCCATTTTAGAGGTAAATGAGTCAATTTTAGAGTACCAAGAAAGTGGGTCCATAATAGATGTAAATTGGTCTATTTCAAGGGTATGCAGGAAATGAGTCTTTCTCAGAGTATAAAAGGGTCTATTTTAGACTAATACCATCAAGTGTTAAAAAATCGAGTCGAGGAAAGGTAACACAAACCACCTTTTGTTGACCCCGAGGTGGTTTCCGAAGTCTTGGATTTCTTCCGACTATTATTCATGAAAGAAGGCATCTCAATATCCTTCCAAGCAGTATTATTCCTCAAAACTTTCCAACACTCCTCCAATGTAAAATCATGACGGTAAATTAATTTTTATTCTCTAAGATCTTTTGGTACTAATCGTGGTCATTTGCACCACTTTCGTGATTCTCTTGGATGTTTCCTATTCTTCCATTTGGAAAGAATCGAGTCATAATTCTTCTATGAACCACTTTCATTTGTAGTACGCTTATCACCTCATCCCCAAACCCCAACCTACCGATAGCGTTTCCTTTCTGAATTATCGACACATGAGTCCAAGCTTACACAGTAGCACCTCTTCCGCTTTGTCCATGGTTTGGGATTTGGCTCTTGGGTTGCGACACTCTTGCCTTTGGATTGGGCCTTCGCCTGTAGCACGTCTCGAGAGCTTCTTTGGTTTGACGGGTGACGTCTCTTCCACACCATCATCGTCTTCAACCGAAATGAAACCTTGAAACGAACCGTGGTGCGAACCGCGGACCCGAACCTTGCCCCATAAAAACATCTTGACTCGAATAATGTTGACTCGCATAATGTTGAGTCGGATAGTTTTGAGTCGAGTAATGTTGAGTCGGATAGTCTTGCATTAAGCGCTCCATATCCGCATCAAGATTACGCCAAGCGGGGAAACACTTGATTTGGCTAGGAAAACGTCGAGAAATCCATGGTAGGATGATAGGACGACCCACTTGGTGATTGGTGAAAATCGGGATTATGATGCTTAAGGTAAAAGCGCTTTTGATTTTGTGTTGGTTGTGGTAGTCGTGTTTGATATTCAAAATTGGGTGCACTGGCGAATCGTTACATTTGGAGGTAGTGTTATACCGGTTAATTGGAAATTTGGATCCGGCGAGAAATTCAAATTCGAGAAATTTTGTGGTAGTAAGGATCGTGGGGTTTTTACTTTGGGAGTTTTTTTAATGAGAAGTTATTTGAATTGTGTTTGAAATTGTATGTTTGAAAATGAGTTTGAGATTGTATTTATAATGTTGTAAAAGGGGTAAAGTTAAAAAAAAATGTTTTTTTTTAATTTCAAACGGTTAGTTTTTTTTTTTTTTTTTTTTTTGAATGTGTTTCAATCGGTCGTTCACCCGACCGAGGTCTTTGTTTTTTCCATGCGACGATCCCGACCTAAGTCCACAACGGTCCGACCGATATCGACCGATCGGTCGATCGAAGTCGAAGTCTACCATTGCATTCAACCTAAATGAAGTAGGGGCAAGATGCTCCATAAACCCGACCTATTTCCCATTGGATATCTTATTAATAGTTCTTTTTAGATGCGATGCTCTACCAAACTCCACGGTGTTCAGCGTTTATTTATTTATTTAAATATTTTCTAAAACGACATCACATTTAAAATCGACTTCAAACCATCCAAAACGAGAGCATCGGGACCAACCACTAGGAAAGGCCGCGAAAAAACCCTTAAAACTCACTCATTTCACTAAAACCTGAATTTTATTATTATTTTTACACTAGCAATTATATGATTAAATGCAATAACTTACATATTAGCTATTATATTTCGTCAAATAGAGTATTAAACATAAATAACAATAAGTAACTTCTAAGAAATAGTTATGGGATGAGTTCAAATAAAACACCTACTTTGACTTGATCAAATGCTAAAGATGAGTGTGACATTTTTGTAAATAAAATAAAGTTATAAAGCCCAGATAATATTGGTGGAGGGCTATTTTCGTAATTTGACACCTTATTAATATTGCAGTTACCAACCTTAGCAAAAAGAAAGAACGAGATTCACGTTTTCTTTTTGACCTCTTATAATATTTTCCTCTCTATAATCTTGATGAACAACCTTAAATCAAATGCACAAAATTCGATTATATTCCTCCATAAAGTAAAGTTCAATTTTCGTTTTCTAGCCTAGTTTTTTGTGGTTGTAATTGTAAGTTTGCTTCTCATGATGAGTGAACGACGATTATGATGATCGATGATGATTATGATGTTGAAATCAGTAACGTAGATGATAATCGATGACGATGATCGATGATATTCATGATCGATTGTGATAACGCAGGGATCAATTTTGATGATGATGCAAGATATATATTTACACTCTGTATCGAGTTAGGTTAAAAAAGAAAATGATAAATAAAATAAAAAATAAAAAAAGTTGTGTTCTTGAGTTGTACTTAAGGAAAAAAAGAAAATGAAATGGAACGAAACTTAGTGTTATTTTGTTGATTATTAAAGTAAAATATTTTTCTCTCAACTTTGAAAGAAAATTGTTTACTTTATATTTTTTTTACTTTCCGTTAATAAAAAATCTTTATGATGTAAAATATTATAATCACAAGTATTCAGATATATTATATGATGAACACTTCCATCGCTAAAGTTCCACTTGCATAATTATATAGAAATGCTAGAGAAAATAAATATAACAGAAAACTAGATTAACACCTAAAAAATCGATACAATGTACCAGTTCTACCCTTGAAGGGGATGTACAGGTGGCATCTTTTTGTTGCCTCCTACGTTTTTTACTTTAACAAGGAACTCATCCCAGTCTTATATATATCCTCCTAGCTAGGTTGTTTGAGAGCCTCACAATCCACCTCTTCAACCCTCAACGGACATTTTCATCATGGAAAAACAACAAGAAGTGATCACCAACAAACAAATAATACTAAAAGACTACGTGGTAGGGTTTCCTAAGGAATCCGACATGATCATTAAAACATCTGAAATGATTAACCTTAAACTTCCTGAAGGTTCTAATGGTGTACTTGTTAAGAATCTTTATTTGTCGTGTGAACCTGGCATGACTAGTCGTATGACTAAAACTGAAGAAAGTTATGCCGAGTCTTATACTCCTGGTTCGGTATGTAACATTTGTTTATTACTGTACTTTATTTGTCTTAGGGATATGTTTTTGTTGTTATAAAATACTAGGTATAATATCTGTGCGTGCACAGGGTTTTGACAAAAAAAATTATTTTGTATCAATGCTAAATATTGTGTCTTTAAAGGTAATTACATATAATTATATACTTATGCACTAGTTTTTCATTATTCATTATATCCATTAGAATTTTGTATAATCAAATTTTGTAAAAAAATTTTGTTAGATAACTAAAGATTCAACTATATTTAGCTGATATAGATGTTGATATTCCAATTTAAATTTCACTATTGATATTATGATGTACACAAAATGCGAGTTTAGTTGCACATAATAAACGTTGATGAAGTTAAAATATACTCCTTAAAGTTTTTTAAAATGTTTTTCTACATATCCTTATATAAATAAATAAAAGTTACACGAAGAATAAGCTGTATATAAGTACAATCACGTTTTTCTTCTTCGTATTACAAGTATCTCGTACTTACAATTTTATACTTATATTCCCGTTTTCAATAATTTAGCCGTATTTAATATTCAAATTCGTGTCCACATTTGTCATACTTTTAATATGAAATAAATGAGTTCTTAGTAACCATATATAGTAAAAAAAAAATTATATTTATAATCTTATGTATATTTATATGTTGGAGTTTTAAAAGAACATATATATTGTATTTTTAAGTTATAAAGTATAGGGGATATAAAGTATAATGGAGTATTTGTTTAATTTCCAAAGTTATTAAAAACATAAAAACTTATAATATTACATTTAACTCTATATAATTTATAAAAATTTAACCACTAAAGTTTTATTAATTACCCCATCTCCTTTTAAGTTTTTGTTTTCACAAATTTGACACATATGTTTTTATGTGTTTTTCTTCTCAACCAAATTTCTACACCAAATTAATTAAAGATTGACCAAAATCAATTTAATTTTTACTTTTATTAATCAATGACATCACACAATTTTGCTTACACAAATCAAGCTCTCCTATTGGCCCAATTAGTTTTTCAATAAGAATTAATTGACAAAATCACTCCGAAATGATGTAATTCCTTTATTATATAAAATATTTAGGTATTTGGGTGCAAGAATATTTTTAACGAGGAAGATAACACTCGCGCATTACGGAGGGGCTTTAATTTAACTATTTTTATAAAATCGTACGTATGTCAAAAGTATATTAATATTGGGCTCATTTTGTTCGTAATCTAGATGCCTTTTCAGCGGTATATTTTTACTAAAGAAATTGCTAAATATTTGTTAGATATTTGATAAATAAAGTTTGTAGCATAATATCAATTATTTATATATAATTCATACTTTCATAGAATTGTACATCTTTGGATCATGTGATTTAAACAAACTTTAGGGTAGTTTTTAAAGTTATTAGGTAGGTTAAGGGTGCATTTTGAAAGTTGCTTTTTAAATAAAAAGATAAATATCCGTATAAAAGTTACAAAAGATATTTTTTTTTAATTCTCGAAAAATTTCAAAAATCGGGTATGTCGGTGCATAAAAAAATTGTGAATGTAGTTTTTCTAAAATTGAATAGTTTTTATTGAAAAAATATAAATAAGACGTTTGTGCAATAAATCGTTTTTTTTTTTGTGCATTAAAAATTCGTTTTTAGTCCTAACTTCTTCTGACTTTTTGCATCAAAATTTTATTGCGCATCGTACTATAATAAATTGAAAATTTTGTGTATCAAAAATTTTTTTTAAATCAAAATTTTGTTTTTTGTCCACTAAAACAACGTATCAAAATTCAAAATTAGAATAACTTTCTTCACCAACTTTTTTATGCACTAGCATAACCGATCTTATGGAATTTTTTTTTTAATTTTTTCAAGAACTTTAAAAAAAAATAATTTGTATCATTTGTACGAATATTTGTGTTTTTATTTTACCTAATGGGTAATCATTTTTATCAATAATTTTCACATTAGTTTTATTTGGTTTAACTTCAATAGGAGTAGAAACTGGTTTACACCCCAACATACCAAACTTATTCAATAATTCTAAATAGCATTTTCTTTAAGAAAAACAAACATCATTTTCACGTTTTATAACTTCTATTCCTGATCCTTAATCATGAATTTAGAACTCAACAATGCTTTAAACTTGTTAATTTCATCAATTTTATTATCAGTTATTATAATATCATCAAAATAAACAAGTAACACAACAAAAACATCATTTTCAGATCTTGTAAATAATGAATGATCACTTTTGCTTTGATTAAAACCAAACTCACACAGAATACTAGTTAACTTCTCATTCCATTTCTTAGGAGCCCGTTTTAATGCACATAAAGATTTTTTTAATTTGCAAACTCTTTGATCACTATTAACAAAATACCCCTCTTGCAAAGACATATAAACATCTTCAACCATGTCACCATAAAGAAAAGAATTCTTCACATCAAGTTGAAAAATATACCAATTATTTTGGACAACAAGACTCAAAACACACCTAACCGTCACCATTTTCACCACCCGTGAAAATGTTTCCTTATAGCCTCAATGCCCTCTGTCTGATTATACCCTTTAGCAATTAACATTGCTTTATACCTTTTAACTTCACCATTAGAATTATACTTAATTTTATATAACCATTTGCAGCCAATAGGCTTTCTCCCTTTAGGAAGATCATATATTTCCTAAGTACTATAATAAATTGAAAATTTTATTGTGCATCGTACTATAAGTATTATGAGTTGAAGCCTCTCTATATGTCTTAGGTTCAACAGTCTTATTTAAATTAGGCACAAAAGAATAATTTTCAGAAATTAGATTAGCATGGTTGACATATTTATTAAGACCATGTTTAACCTTTTCTTCTAATTCATATTCTTGCAGTCTACTAGGCAATCTAGATTTCATATTGGATCTCCTAACAGACTGCACATTTGCTACACTTTCTGGATCACCATCATCTTAACCAAATAAAAGATTAAAGTTTATGAAATCTTCACCCTCGGATTTATAATTTACATCCTCAAAAATTATATTCTCATCATCTGAGTTACCTTATGCTTTATATTGCCAAGTGTATTATGGTTTTCTACGGTACTAGAAGTAGTAGGAGATTGAACATTTTCATCATTGGTAGAAGCAAACAGGTATTCAGAACCCTCTACAACAGCAGGACTACTCTTAGGTTTTGCATTAGCCTCAGATAATGATCTTTGGTTATAAAAGAAAATAAATTGTTTATACCGTTTAATCAATCTTTAGGGTTTAGAATGATAACAACGGAAGACAACCTAAAATACAAACAAATAACTTATATTAGTCAAGAATGATAACAAAATAACATAGATTTGAAAAACAAGAAAACCATAATTTTGGAAAATTGGGGGTTTTTCACCAAAACAATCTAATTGACTCAATTAGACCTTAGATCTTTCACAATGCAACAATGAAAACACCACAAAACCTAAATTAGGATTCGATACAAGAAAACCTAGTTTACTCTTATCAATTTTGGACCAATACAAACACCACAAACCAGATCTTAACCAAATAAGACGATTAAGATATCAAAGAACTCAAAAACTCTCAATTTTAAAACCCCCCCAAAATCAAGAAATCCTAATTTATGGAAAACTGAAATTAACAACATATTAACACGATTCAACACTTGTGGAATTACAGACTATCATCAAACTGTAAAACCTCCAAGTTTGATGAAACCTTAATTTGTTTTAAATGATAAAAACAACAAAGAACCTTTAGTAGAGAGTCAACAGTGGCTTTGATACCATATAAACTTTTATTTAACGAGATTAAAGATCACACACAACTGATTGTAAATTCAACAAACCATCTCTTTATTTTATAACTACATATCAACCCAGGTACAACACTAGAAAATGTTTTAAGTTCAAAACTTGCAAAAGAAATAAATAAATTGGAAAAAAGCTAAAAATTCATAACGTACTTTACAAAAAAACTCATTATGCTCTATCTACTTCACTTATTGTCATAATACATAACCGTTTTCATTTTATTCGGTTATTTTACGCTACTGTTTTATCCGTTTTCGTAAATCGTCCATTTTTATCCGTTTTCATTTTAATCTTTCCGGATAAAAACAGATAAAAACGGATAAAAACCGTTTTTATTATCCACGTCAAAACGGGTTTGTATCCGTCTTTATCTGTTTTTATCCGGATATATTAAAATAAAAACGGATAAAAATGGACGATTTACGAAAACGGATAAAAAATAACCGAATAAAATGAAAACAGTTATGTATTATGACAATAAGTGAAGTAGATAGAGCATGATGAGCTTTTTTGTAAAGTACGTTATGAATTTTTAGCTTTTTTCCTAAATAAATTACACATGAACAAATCCTAAATTGTGTTATACAAAATTGAGAGAAAGAGATAATACACACACACGCAACTTATGTTGTGCAATGAAGAAAAAGTGCTTGTGTAGCCTAGACCTAAGGCTACCCCCAATTAGACCCTCAACCGATTGGGTTGTGAGGGTTGTGAGGGTTGTCCTTGTTGTGGGCATTTGGGTTGGAGGAGGTTGAGAGCCAAGAGGGTTGAGGAGCCAACCGAATAGCACACTAGGTTGAGTGTTTGTTTTGTGTGTGTTGTGTGTTTTTAACTAATTAAAAAGTTATTTTTGTAGGGTATGCTTTTTGTAGTGGGGGTTTTCTTATTGTGTCTAAAGGTCAGTCCGTAAGTGTGAGAGAAAGTGATGCTGACAGTAAAATGAAGGTCGCTAAGGGTTGTTATTGGGGGTAGCCTAAGAGGTTTAGGCTAAAACACTTTGCACCCTTGAATCTTGAGCATGGGGACATCTTCAACCCCTATACTTTTCACCATTTTGCATTAAGCCCCTCAAACCTTATATAAACCTACATACACCACAAAACACACTAAAAGAAACTTTAAAAGTTAGCAGGTTAGATCCCTAGACTTATAATTCCATATTTAGTTTCTAAAACACTTATACATTTTAATATTATGCATATAATTGCTTGAAGAAATATAGGACCGGACGTTAGTTAAAGTAGTGAAAATGAATTAATGCTTTAGATTAGTTGAGGTTAACAATAAAGCCTTATGTAATTATGTGCCTTGTTTTTGTATAGTCACATATAGAGTATCTAATTCTGTTTTGAAATTGGGAGGTGCATCTACTCTTATTTTTGGCATAGTTGCTACATAACACATGTATATGAGCTACCAGTCTTCACTGCTACTTTCGTTTCAAAGTTGGAGATAATGTTTTGACATTTTAGGTCAAATGAGTTATTACTGTGGAAGTTGTATTTGATGTAAAAGCGACCGGTTTCCATATAAATATGTTTGGTTCAACATCTCTAGTTTTTTAAGATGGTTCTTTTTATGTTTTAGGTACTTTCCCAAAGGAATTGATATTTACTTTGATAGTGTTGGTGGAAAGATGTTGGAAGCAGTACTCTTGAACATGAGACTAAATGGCCGAATTTCAGCTTGCGGTATGATCTCACATTACAATTTGGAGCAAGGGGAGGGGGTGCGTAACCTTAATAAGATAGTAACAAAACGTTTGCGCATGCAAGGGTTCCTTGTATTTGATCACTATCACAAGTACCAAAAGTATCTAGAAACGATTATACCCTTAATTAAAAATGGCACGATAAATTACATAGAAGACATTGTAGAAGGGCTCGAGAATGCACCCGCTTTGATTGAATGCGTGGAAAAAATATTGGAAAGCAAGTGGTGGTCGTTAGCGCGAGTGATCTATGTCTTTAGGCTAAATGGTGTTACTATGAATACTTTTTTGGTTTAATTTGGTCAAAGAGTGGGATTGTATGGAATAAATTTGTGCAATATGTGGTCATTGTGATGTTGCCTTGATATATTTATTTTACTAGTTATTAAATATATAGTTTTGGTATTAAATAAACCTGAAATTACAAGCTTTCATTTTTAGGATGCATTTTTTTCCTCATTTTTATTCATCCACACGCACATTTCTCAAAACTATCTGAAGTTCAAAACCGCGCCTCAGGTCGTTGTCTTTTTCATCTTCATTACCGGCTTATAGCGTGAATACACTTCTAAAAATACCTAGCGTACTTGAAATACGTATGAACTAGTCTCAGTTTCAACCCATTCATTTCACTTTTTCCCGTGACAAAAAGTAAACCGGGAGTTCCTCGCAAAGACTGTTCATGCATTTTTAAAGTTATTAAACTCCCCTGACAAAAAGTAAACCGTGAGTTCCTCAAATAGTACAACACCGTGATGCATTAATGCAATCTTACGATCGCGATGATTGGAAACCTCTTTATAGGGGTCGTATAAACTGCCCCCATTTAAAGTTATTAAACTGCACCTGCGATTTGGACATAAGGACGGTGTTTGCAAGTTACTCTTTTCATAATAATTTGATTCCGAGAAATGATCGTAGGCACGCAAAAGCTTGGACCTGTGGCGCTAAAAGCGGTTAAGAAAATTCTGACGGCGAGACATGACCCGCCATTTTATTTTACAACGTGGCAATTTTGCAAATATTTTTAAGTCCACTTGTAAGTCAAGTTTTAAGCCTATGTATCATTTCTCTTTCTTTCCTTTTAATCTTATCAAAATATCAAGATTGCATGGTCATAATACAAACATGTTAACTCAATCAATCATATCCACTCACATCTCTATCATAGTACAACACATGTTTGAAACATTCATAATGGCACTGCACTACAACACCATTTGACTATCTCTATCTCTTCACCTTCAAGCCGAAAAAAAAGAAAACATTTTCATCATGGAACAACAACAAATGATCACCAACAAACAAATAATATTCAGAGACTACGTGACTGGATTTCCTAAAGAATCCGACATGATCCTTAAAACATCTGAAATGATTAACCTTAAACTTCCCGAAGGTTCTAATGGTGTACTTGTTAAGAATCTTTATTTGTCGTGTTACCCTTACATGCGTGCTCGCATGACTAAAACTGGAGGTCCTGAATCTTTTACTCCTGGTTTGGTACGTAATTATATAAGCTGCTGGTCTGGTTTTTTGCTTATTTGTAAACTTTACTGCATTTAAAACTACTTTATGACCCATGTAAGAAATGTGGTATGATTCATTAATAGGATCATAGTGCCTTAGATCGATTTTCTTTTTACAGGGGTGTTTGTTCTGGCTTATATAGCCGGCTTATGGCTTATTTGGTATTGGGCTTATGTTTCATAAGTTCACTTTTTGTGGCTTATTTTGAAACTTTTCAGCTTATATAAGCCGAAAAGTTTCAAAATTAGCCTCAAAAAGTGAGCTTATGAAACATAAGCCTAAAATTTTCAAAATAAGGCACAAAAAGTGAGTTTATGAAACATAAGCGAAATCAAATAAGCCATAAGCGGGCTATATATAAGCCGAAACAAACACCCCCTAAATTTCACACCTAGGGTGATTAAGTAATTTGAAAGATGGAGTAAGATTTTGAGACCCTTGCGTAATCACAACTAGGATTGACCAAAAGGCAATAGAATTCTTGGCTATTCCCTTACGGATGACGTAGGAAAATTTGAGCAATATCATTAATCGATAGATTGGATCATGTGTAGGTTTCCATTATAATGTACTTCGTAAAAAAATATGGTTATGCTTTTCAGGTAAAGGATATGATTATGTGATCTAATTTTTTAAAGGATTTGTCATTCAGTGTCGAAACACTATTTAGGGGGTGTTTGTTTAAGACTATGTGAACTTGTTTCTTATGAGTATATTTGACTCTTATATTTTATATCTTAGAAGCTTATATTCTGATTTTCTGAGCTTACTATGCCTTATAGTTAATCAAAGATTGAATAAAGGGTTGGAAACGGTTACGAGTTAATCCAGTTATGCAGCGTATATTTTAGTCAAAGACTCGCCTTCTCTAGATAACATGAACAAGAAAAACCTCATATGTTGTCTAAAGATTGAATAAAAAAGTTCAACATTAACGACTAATGTAAAAAAAATATAACATATAATGTTACTATTTGAACTTGAGTCTCATGTACAAATTATCCATCTTGCAGCCTCTATCAGGATCTGGAGTCGCAAAAGTGGTGGATTCTGGGGATGAAAAGTTCATGAAAGGTGACCTAGTTTGGGGATTGACGGGATGGGAAGAATACAGCATTATCAGTGCTACCGAGTCTCTATTCAAGATTCAACATACTGATGTTCCTCTTTCTTATTACATGGGAATTCTTGGTATGTTCTTAAGTTAAAAGTGCTTTTATCGTGCCTCAATCTTGTGATATAAGTTGTCCATAAGGAGCTCCATAAGTGTTTAGTGTTAGTACGCACATACATAAGCATGTTTGGTTCACGTATAAACATATCTTGTCATTATATCTTTTACATGTTGTTAGAATTAATATACGGGTTTTGAAGTAAATGATAGTCCAACATGCTAACTTTTATGACGACGACGACAACAACAACAACAACGATACTCAATCCCGCCTAAGCGGGGTATGGGGAGGTAGAATGTAGACAGGTCATACCCCTACTCCTGGGTAACCCCGGGGGTAAGAAGACTGCTTCCAGGATGACATCACGCAAGAATGAATGAGTGTGATAGTGCTTAAAAAATGTTGGACAGGCTTACTGCCAACACGTTTTGATTGAAACAAGTGATTGTAGATAACCATTGTAATCTGTGTTTGTGTATTGTATGTAATGTAACAGTGAACGAAATTTATATTGGACAGAAATAAAGCAACAAAGTAAAATATATTGATAGTGAATTGTATTAATGTTTATTACAACAAAAGGCCTATTTATACCTTTCCAAACGTCACAATTATCTAAATGACAGTTACTACTAATCATTGTGTCGTTTGGGGATTAACTACCAGCCAACATAACTGCCTAAAATAAGCTTTTTTCATGCAATGGGTCGTTTGGGTATATTCTGACCCATATGCATACTTAGGACATTAAATAATAATACACATATTGTCTTATAGTATATACTATGTAATAAAACTATACTATATTTGATCTTAACATAATTACAGGTTAACATCTCCCTCTTAATTATTTAAGATCAAATTTACTTTAGTGAGACTTGCTTCAATTTTTCTTCAAACAATGATCTCATAGTCCTTTGCTATCTTATTGCTTGTGCCTTGTGCTTCAGTTTGTTCTTTCTTGCCATACATTCTAACACCATAGCTGTTCATCTCTTGCCCTTGTGATCCATCTCTAATTGCTTATTTCTTCCAGTCTTGTGGGTCCTTGTCATCTGCATTCTCGCTTTGCACTCTCCCTACTTCTCTTGTCTTCTCAACACTGGGTATCTTTGCAGTATCATGGTATACACATATAAGGTCTATGAACTTTCTGTAACAAGCTTTTATTGCTTCACCATCTTCAACTGTTAGCCCTTGTATGTTTGCAATACTTTTCCATTTGTCACTCAAGGTGACTGCCACATAGCCTCCAAATCCATCTACTATCTTGTGTAGACTGAGCAAGTCTATCTCTTTTCCTTCAATAACTGGTGGTATCATCTCTAATGCATCATAGTTAAGATGCACTAAGTAGAACCACTTCACCATCTCTAAAAACTTTCCACTGAAGACCCCCCAATTGTTGTACACAAGACTATCCTTTTTAAGTAAATTCATGAACGATAGAAATCTGTTGAATGAGTTTACCTTGAGGGCATATAGTGTCCCATTCCAACTTATATATTCATTGTCCATATAGTCTTGGGTGTCCTCCTTGTTCCAGTTTAATGTAGACAGGTCATACCCCTACTCCTGGGTAACCCCGGGGGTAAGAAGACTGCTTCCAGGATGACATCACGCAAGAATGAATGAGTGTGATAGTGCTTAAAAAATGTTGGACAGGCTTACTGCCAACACGTTTTGATTGAAACAAGTGATTGTAGATAACCATTGTAATCTGTGTTTGTGTATTGTATGTAATGTAACAGTGAACAAAATTTATATTGGACAGAAATAAAGCAACAAAGTAAAATATATTGATAGTGAATTGTATTAATGTTTATTACTCCATCCGTCCCATATTAAGTGTCCACAATGGAATCTTTGTATGTCCCAAATTAAGTGTCCAGAATCTATTTCAACCAATGAGATGAGAGTTTAGTGGGTAAAAGTAATATTTGATTGGTGGAGAATGTAGTTAGTGGAATTTTCTAAAACTTTGTGCACTTTGAAAGTGGACACTTAATGTGGGACGGAGGGAGTACAACAAAAGGCCTATTTATACCTTTCCAAACGTCACAATTATCTAAATGACAGTTACTACTAATCATTGTGTGGGGATTAACTACCAACTAACATAACTGCCTAAAATAACTGTTTTCATGCAATGGGTCGTTTGGGTATATTCTGACCCATATGCATACTTAGGACATTAAATAATAATACACATATTGTCTTATAGTATATACTATGTAATAAAACTATACTATATTTGATCTTAACATAATTACAGGGTAACAAAAAATATGTGAATACATGACTAACTTTCATGACGAGTACCTTAGTAATTTTTTGAAAGATTAGCATTCACATACCTATTATACCACCTAATGTCACATATATCTCGATTGAGATTTTAAGCCACGTCCTCTTAATTGGTTAATGGATCCCTCACATACCATTAATTCAAAGGTCTCTTCCCCTCTTGGCCATGACATGTAGTAGTATTTAGAAAAGGGTGCTTTTATGCGCTTTATCACCGATCTACTGACTAGACCCTTAGAGTGATTATGCTGATAGAGAGGTGCGCTTGAAGTGTAAGCTATAATACATAAAACCTATTAAGTTACTTTTTAAATAAAATATCTATATTCAAATTATATGATCCTTGTAAAAAAACAATCCAACCCACTTAATATGACCATTTTACCACATTTCTCATGATCCTTTTTTGTTGGATTCTTTATAGGTTCCACAGGTATGACCGCTTATGCTGGTTTTTATGAAATTTGTGCTCCAAAGAAAGGAGAGTATGTCTTTGTTTCAGCTGCTGCAGGTGCAGTTGGTCAACTCGTTGGGCAATTTGCAAAGTTATTAGGGTGCTATGTTGTCGGTAGTGTGGGTAGTAAAGAAAAGGTTGGTGTGCTTATAACTTAATAGAGTTTCTACTTATATGATAAACAGGCGTCCTCTAGTACATTTAAACTTATTCCAATCCTGTTAGTTTCTGCGTTTTTCCATAAATGTTGATTATCAGATTTTTTTTGGCTCTAAACTTTTTGTTTAACTTCATCACTCAAGGTTGATTTGTTAAAGAATAAACTTGGATTTGACGAGGCTTTTAACTACAAGGAAGAGCAAGATTTTGAAGCAGCTCTTAAGAGGTTAGTCTGAACCATGGTCGTCACATTAGTTCTTTGTTTAGATGTTATACTATCAATTTAGGAATGGGTCATTTCACGTTGTGTTTTATCTTATGCAAATTAAGTCAAAATAGTTAGTTGAAATGAGGGCTAGTAGTTAAAAATCGCATACATCCTTGTTTTACTGAATATCCGCGACAACACAACCTCCTAAATCATTTTTTATCCAAAGATTTAGGTTAATATTGTATATACTTTATTTTTCTAGTCATGATTAACGCAATAGTTAACATGTCAGGTACTTTCCTGATGGCATTGATATATACTTTGATAACGTTGGTGGAAAGATGTTGGATGCAGTGCTCTTGAATATGAGATTAAATGGTCGAATTACAGTTTGTGGGATGGTCTCACAATACACCTTAGAGCAATCGGAGGGAGTGCGTAACCTCTTTACCCTCGTGACAAAACGTGTCACCATGAAAGGGTTCAATGTGGCTGATCACTATCACTTGTACCCAAAGTATCTAGAAATGGTAATACCGCTTATAAAAAACGGGACAATGCATTACGTAGAAGACATTGTAGAGGGACTTGAGAATGCACCCGCGGCAATGGTTGGTCTGTTTTCTGGTAAAAACGTCGGGAAGCAAGTGGTGGCTGTGGCTCGAGAATGATTGAATCTTTAGGCCAGCTAACTGTCATGATCATGTTAACGTCTATATAAACACTAGCATAATTTTATAGTTTGTTTAACATAAGTTTTAATATATCATATTTCCATGTAATAACAGTATTGTAACAAGAGTAATGTTAGAGTAACATTTACCATCAATATGCGAATTTGAGGGATGTTTGCTTTTAGAACAACATATACTTACACTCGTTTGTCTCTTTTAATACGTGAACTCGGATGTTCTAGTTTGATTTGACGGTTACTCTTATAACAGCCAAGTAAAAGGTATATGTTGATTTGTTGTTGAAGAACAAGCATGGTAATTTTCATGAAAAAGTAAGTTGTAGTAGTGATTTGATAAGCAAACTTTATGTGATTCTCCTTATCCTGGTCCTCTTTCTTAAATAAAACGGGTGCACAATGATGTTTTCACTATTCAGGTTACTTGAAAAAAGACGAGTCTTAGACTTGTATATAAGAGGCCTAACCGGTGTATACCCGTGATTTTTCCAAACCCTTTCGCTGGTCACCCCCATATACCACAATAACAAAACTACCAAAGGCAAAAGAAGGATGGTAAGAATGTAAACTAAAAGATGTTACCATGTTTGCACATAAACACTGATGGAAAGCAAGAAAATATGACCTGATGGAAAGCGAGAAAAGTTAAAAGTAAAAAAATGAGTTACACATGTTTACAAATTACAATCTATGGTCATAATGCAAACATGTTTGCACCATCCTATCCACTCACACTACAATCAAACTCAATAGTCTATGGTCATCATACTCAGTTACAACATTCGCAGTGGTTCTAAACGCTCTTCACATTCAAACTCAAGCTAGAGTTTTAGCAATCTAATGGAACAAATAGTGAAGAACACACAGATAATATTCAAGGACTACATTAATGGGTTTCCTAAGGAATCCGACATGTTCCTCAATACATCCAAAACCATTAACCTTAAGCTAGCAGAAGGTTCTAATGGTATCCTTGTTAAGAATCTTTATCTGTCATGTGATCCTTACATGCGTAATCGAATGAAGAAAACTCAAGGGGAGTACTTTGAATCCTTTACTCCTGGTGCGGTACGTAAACTCATCTAGTGCTATTTCCATTTCCATTTTAAGGCAAAGCAGTTTGTTATTAAAATGGTGTTTGGGATTGCTTATACTTTTAGGCTAAGCAACTTAAAAATAAGAAGTTTGGGAAAAAGTATACTTTTTGGATTTCCTTCTATGCTTTCAAAATGGTATGCCAATATACTAAAAGATAATTAATTAGAAGTTGATGCTTGCACCTAAGGTTGATAAGGACCCCCAAATGGGCTCATATAGTCATATATAGGTGGCCTTTAACCGGTCTGAGCTAAGAGATGCTAACATAGCCCGATAGCCGAGTGTTAGCGCCCCCAGTTTTAATTCCAAAACTGTCTTGTTGCAGCTACCATTATCAAAACTGAATATTTAAGCTCAGGGGCGGACCGAGGGGGTTCCCAGGGTGCACGGGAACCCCATGGATTTCTCTTGCGTAGTGTAAGTAAAGTTATGTCAAATATACCGATTTTTCTAACATGAACCTGGTCCTTAATTTTTGGGTTACGATTTTCGGTACTTAATTTTCATAAAATGAACGTGATGACTCTTGGTCCTGGGTCCGCCACTATTTAAGCTAAAGCTATTCGAACTAATATAACCCTTTAGTAATTTGTGATAACCAGATTCAATACAACTATACCATGCATTAGAAAATGTTGTTCTACTTCTTAACACAATACCAAACACACCATAGATCACATTAGGCCTTTCTAGTTGTAACATATTTTTAAAATCTTTGTCTAGTTGGCTCATTAAGTATATTTAGGATCAAAAGGGACCAAAAGTCAAGTGGCTACAGCACATACTATAGTAGTGGATGACAAATAACTGAATATTATTATGACATATTAGCCATTAACAAATAATAGAAAGACAGTGGCATAATTAGGTGCATGATATATTATATTCTGGATTTTAAAACTCATGTAAATATGTAATTATGTTGGTGTAAAAAAAAGGTTATAACATGTACTGTTACTGATTTATTTTCCGCCTCCTCGTCTTGTATGTAATGTTACTATTTTAGCGTGTGTTTTAATGTATGAGTTACCATCTTGCAGCCTATGTCAGGATTGGGGGTAGCTAAAGTTCTTGATTCCGGGCATTCGGACTTTAAGATAGGTGACCTAGTTTGGGGAGGGACGCGATGGGAGGAATACAGCGTTATCAATGCACCCGAGACTCTATTTAAGATTCAACATACGGACGTCCCTCTTTCATATTATACCGGAATTCTTGGTATGTTCTTTCATAAGGAGCTTTAAATAGTAGGTAAATTTCACATTGGCCCTATAGATGTATGTGTATGTAAGTGCATATACACATAACCTAAATGGTAGGGTCCAAGATGATGGGCAATCATAAATTTGTGCAACTATGAAGAGGATAACAAATTATGGTATCTTACACAATAAATATTGTCTCTAAGAGCCTTGTACACACATGGCCTCGCTGTCGATATTATTGTTTTTGGTTCACAGAGATAGTCCTATTTCATCGTTATTGTAGAGTATTGTAAACGATCAAACTGAATTCATGTGTTTGAGTAGTTGTATTGTCCAACATGCTCATTTTCATGACATGTACCAGTATTTAGACGCGCGTGGGTGACCCTTGGCAGTTGGTATCTAGGAATATAATTTGCAGCCCCCAAAAAAAAAAAAAAAAAAAACTAAAGTGAAACATGTCAAAATGGTTGAAAAGAGCCGAAAGTTGTGCTTCAAATCCATAAGATCTCCTAGATTAGAATTAGATTACTACCAATTCAATTGATATGATTTTAGTATATCATATATGAAACTTTACACTAAATATTTATAAATAAGTTAGTGGACAAAACGGGTGAGCTAAACCAAAACTGACCCATCTCGAAATATACAAAAAATGACCCACTTTGACCCGTTAGCTGACTAGCTTGCTTGTTTTGCGCCTCTACCTTATCCTGGTCTTTATTTGGATTGTATGTAGGTATGCCAGGTATGACAGCTTATGCTGGATTCTACGAAATATGTGCTCCAAAGAAAGGTGAATTTGTCTTTGTTTCAGCAGCTTCAGGTGCGGTTGGTCAGCTCGTTGGGCAGTTTGCTAAGTTGTTAGGATGCTATGTTGTTGGGAGTGCCGGTACAAAAGAAAAGGTTGGTGTGTCAAAAATATATAGCATAGTTTCTACATATATTGATTCATAGGCGTAATATTGCACATTTGAATTATATCATTTCCAAATGCCGATTGTTCGTGTTTTATGTCCCTAACGTTTATTTTGGTTACTACTCAAGGTTGATCTTTTAAAGAATAAGCTTGGGTTCGATGAGGCTTTTAACTACAAAGAAGAGCAAGATCTTGATGCAGCTCTCAAGAGGTTAGTCTGAATCACGGTATAAAAATGGAAGGCGCTCTTAATTTTGTCTTGATTAACGCAATATTTATGTTAGGTACTTTCCAAATGGCATTGATATATACTTTGACAACGTTGGTGGGGAGATGTTGGACGCCGTACTTTTGAACATGAGACTAAATGGTCGCATTTCAGTTTGCGGAATGATCTCACAGTACAATCTAGAGCAATACGAGGGACTGCGTAACTTGTTCACCCTTGTAGCCAAACGTGTGCGCATGGAAGGGTTCATTGTAGTTGATTACTATCACATGTACCCAAAGTATCTAGAGATGATTATGCCACTCATAAAACAAGGGACAATACATTACATAGAAGACATTGCAGATGGGCTAGAGAGCGCACCCGCGGCTTTGGTTGGCCTATTTTCTGGCAAAAATGTCGGTAAGCAAGTGGTCGTCGTGGCCCGCGAATGATCAATATGTATGTTTAGGTTACATGTAAATTTTCTAAGATTCAATGCATAGCAAAATAAGTGTATGAAGCATGAACTATGAACTATGAATATGTGTTAGATCATCTTATTGCTGGTTTGATTTGGTCAAAGAGAGTTGGTTGAAAGCTACTATAAATGTGTGCAACTAGTTGACAAAATATAAGCGCCTACACAAATGGGTCCTTCTTAAGGGAAAAAAGAGAAATGAAGATAAATAAAATAAATAAATTAAAAAATAATAATAAAAAAATAGATGAATAAAGAAAAGGACATGAATAAAAAAAATAGTTTTATGTTCCTATGTTAGGGGAAAAAAATGATGAAACCAAGGCTAAAATTTCACTTCTCTTTAAATCATCTAAATTTCGAAAGAAGAATAAGATGAGGAATTTAGGATAATTTTCTTCTCTCTTCTCTTCTCTTCTCTTTCAAAAAATATTCTCGACAACATGATTTTCTTATACTCCACTTCTCATCTTTTCTTTTCAAATAGAAACTCGAGGAGAGTAAGGAGAGCGAGATATTTATTTACGTATACGCGCTATAACCAGAGTGAAACGCACTTTGCAAATTTGACCAAAAATATGCAAATGGATCGACTATAACGGACACTCTGTTACAAATTAAATATACTTTTATATTTTCCTTTAGAAACAGACTCTGAAAGTATTTTCAAATTAAAGTAGACTCAATTACCAATCCAACAATAGGTAGCACGACTTCAAACGACTTCTATGTTTATTTTATATAATTTTTCCAATATTTACCAAAAACCAGAAAAGCTGTCTCCAGCCGCTCCGGTTGGTACTCTCTGTCCAAAAAGACAGTTACCAGCCATCCAAATGGGTCTCCAGCCGCCCGATTGGAGGCCTGCTGATCCAAATATTGCGTTTTGCTTGGGAAACCAACTTCCTGAATCTGATACTTCACCAAACTTTTCGGAATTCATTTAAACAATATATTACTTCGTTTTCATAAATACTCGTGGTCTAAATGGCTCACGAAAACATACTTTATGGGGTTTGCCAAACACATCTTTTGACCCGTTTGGATACACTATAACAGATAACTATCACAGATAACTATAACAAATGACTTTACATACTTTAACTTTTGCAATTACAAGATACTTTGACAGTTGACAACAAAATATAACAAACCATTTACGACGCTTGGGGGTTCAATATTGACTTGAGCTCGGCATCTAACACCAAATATCATACGCATAACCAAACACTTCTAACCCGTGCCCAAATCCTATGCCTTTAACAAAGCTTTACCTTCTTCACAAGAACCTACAAAACGGTTAAACAATTAAATCGTAAGCATAATGCTTAGTATGTAAACAGCAATAACATGTCACTATATATCATTTACACATTATGCATCAGCTATTAACATTAGTTCATAAGAGTAATACACCTTTACTTGCACAACCAATATCCAACACTTCATAATCACTAACGCTACACATATCCGCAAGGCATCACCATTATATAACAACACAATCAATACATACATTAGCTTGATTCACCACTAGTCTACTTCTTCTTTAGGTAGTTTTGCCAACTAGCCTCCTACCATCCTTAAACTAAGCACATAAAGCTCAAGACTTCTAATCATTAACATAATGAACCCCATATACACAAAGTGATACAATCAATATAATTTCATATTATAACCGGTTTACTTACCTCACATCAAAGCTAGTATTATTAAGAACATCATCACCGCCATTGCTTGACTCCTACACAAGATCATCACAAATCATAAACACTTTATATTCTTACAAATAAGCAGCTTCTAATCTTACTCAAGCTATACCCATCTCGTAATTATCAACCATATGATCATATGATAAAACTTCCAAACACTCAATTAAATCATTACACATCCAAGGACTTAACTCATAATCACTATAACTTTATTAGTTTACTTTAAAACATCATTTACCCAAAACTCCCAATTTAGTCACATGAACCCTAACTTTAAAATTACTATTAGATCACTTATTTGAGATACTTACTTGAGGAGGAAATATTGCTAGTGATTAAACCCTTGAATTAGAATCCTAATTCATCATAACTTGACCATCACAACTTCATGTTTTCCCTCCTTTTTGGCTTGGTTCGTCACCCTCAACACACACAAGACCACACCACAAGATACTATAGAATATTTTGGAAGATTTTCGAAAGACTAAGACTTACTTGATACTTAGGTTATGTTTGGCCTTTTGAAGATTTCGGGCGATGGCGGTGAGCAATGAGCTTTTTGATTTTTAGTGTTCGTTTGACAAAGAGCGGTGAGCTTTGCTATTTTTTAGGAAAGCTCATTTTTCCAATGCTTCTTTAAGAAGCAGTGAGCTGTGGCTACTGCTCATAGCTTAGTAGCTCACTGCTACTGCCCACTACTGCTGCTCACAACTACTTTTAACAAACACACCCTTAATCTAGTCACATCTTTGGTCGATTATCAATTATGGTCCTTTAAGTCCATTTTCTTCATAATTGTGACACATAATGCTTTCTAAAACCATTTTCATAATATCTTAACTAATACTTTAACTCTCGGCTTGACCAACCAATCATGTAAAGCCTTTAAACTTATAAGAGTTGTAGTTAAACTGACCCAATGACATTCTAGTAATTTAAATGCCTAAAATCCAGTTTTGAGGTGTTACACAGAGTATTCCCGTGGTTGTTTTTTACCATTCTAAATATGTAAGACTATGTGTAATGGTGGGTAGTAGACCACTGGTAATAACATTGTCACACTCGAACGCCATTATACCCTTCCCCACCCTAACCACGCACGGTCCTTCATGTGTTTGCATTGGTTTGGTGGTGCAGACCACCGAACCATTTGTACTCTTTTGGTTATTTTTTATTTTTAATTTTTTTGTGTTTATGGGGTATGTTTATATAAAGTGTGGCATTTTTATGTGTTTGGTTTGATTATACACTTAGAACTGCTTAGTGTTAGGTTTGTTGATATGTTGAATGATGATACGACGCTAACATATAAGTAGTGATTTTTGTGACCATTGCCTCTATTCTAAGATTTGAACCCTAAACATATTCGGCATACATCAAATATTAATCATTAGGCACACTTGTTTTTTTTTTAGAATGACACCACACTTGAAATTCGACCTTGGAGTTAAACCATCTTAACGGACATGCCCCGGGACCCGAACCACTAGAGGAGACCCGTGAAGGGAAACCGCTAGAACTCAAGACTTCGCACTAAAAGAAAAACCTGAATTTTTTATCTCTTGTGAGACTCGAACCCTGGATAAATCTTCCCCAAACTTTGAAGGAGTCCAGATAACCAACTGAGCTAAGCCATTTGTTTATTAGGCACACTTGTTTAGTTAATTAAATGTGAAGATAGTCAATGGAAGATTGGAAGGTATGGGGGACTTTGTGATGTCGGTGATATTGTTATCCAGCTGTAAAATATTGCAACTTGCAAGGGACTATTATGTTGAAAGTAATAGTTTTAAAGTGTCTATTGGTACTTGGTAGCTTAGCTTGGAACCCAAAAATAGATCCATTATTATTTTAAGCACCAATACTTCTAATTTATGCGTTTCAAAATGCATTTGGTGTATATGAATGACTTTTGTGACCAAAACACATTTTACTTCACCCACGAAAAAATAATGTGGTGATTATCAATCTAGAAAAATGTTTTGTAGTTAAAATGTCTTTTGTGAAAATAAGACAAAGAAAAACACTACTATGTGTTTACGTGTCACATATTTTATTTCTGATATCTTTTTTTTTTTTTTTAATGTGAGTTGGAGCATTGAATATGTCAAATTTTGGTGGAAAAGAATCCAACTAATTAGTAGTAGTTCAAAATCTAAGATATTATTTAATCATACACATTTATTAATCCGTCAACTATAACTTGACATGTGCTCATATTTTTTTAGTCGACATGTAATATAGGTGATTGGCGACAAAATTTAAATAGTGGAAAGATTACGAAACCAAACTACATAAATTAATATAAAATTTGATAAGTCAAAAATATTAAAAAATAAAAAATACGAAACAAAATTAATAAAACTTTCTTTCTTGTACTATTAATATATAAGGTAAAAGGTGAGCCGAATGGGTAAAAGGTATGTCCGATGATAGGGGTGAGCATCGGGACGAATCCTGACCCGTTCCGACTAATCCCGATACAGACAATGGAGAAAAACCCAAACCGACTCCCGACCCGATAATGGTCCCGACTCGTCTCGAATCCCGATAATGGTCCCAAATCTTTCCGAATCTTGATTTTGACTGCGTTTTCTCAGGATCGTCCCGACTCCCGACCCGTCCCGAATCCCAATTACCGGGAAAACGTAAACCGACTACCGACCCGGTTACAGTCGGATCGATATCGGGAAGAGATTCGGGTGTCGGGATCGGGACGGGAGTCGGGTGTTGGTCGGGATTGCTCACCCCTATCCGATGGTATGTATAACAATACTCTATATTTATCTTGCAAATCAATTTTAGTTTGTATGAAAAACATCTAAAAGTTAATTAGGAAAGAGTTTAGGGATGTCATGAATTGCTTTACTAGTTACAAACAAAAATAATATTTGCTTTTTCCTTTTTGTCTAAAGTTATTCCTAACCACATGATGAAAAAATGAAAAGTAGAGTTCACGGGTGATATAGTCATACTGATTTTAAGTGTTATAAATGTTATGATTACGAGGATGAATTAAAAATTAAGGGTTCTTGTATCTTAAGGGTACAAAATAAAAAAGTAAAATTGACAAAAAAACTCCGAGACCTAAGAAAAAAAAAGACTCAAAGACTTATTGTTTTTTTCTTTTTTTAGTTTTTTGCTTTTTTTTTTCTTTTATCCTGTGCTCTTAGAACACAAGATAGAAAATTTTAAAAAATAAAACTTATAAAACTGTAGTAATGCTCATAAATAAAAAGTCTCGCCAACATCTAGAAACAAAAGTACACGTTCTCAACATGGTAAAAATAAAGAAAATGACCACATATGTTTACAATACATTGAAGATTCAATTTTTAAGATTAATTATTTAACACCTTAGTTTATTTTTTTTCGGTTTATCTTAAAATAGTTATCCATTAATAAAAATAGAAGTCGTAATTGTTTAAGTATATTATATTATCTTAATCAAAAGTATTATTTACAAAATTAAATAAAAACTTTAATTAATTATTAAAAATTAAAATTGTTTTTATTTATTATTATTATTTTTTTTTAATTTTGCAAAAGGCAAATGACAAAAAAATACATCGAACTTGACACTTTATATGATTGTGTGTAGCCAACTATTTTATTTCTTATTGTATGTACTGAACTTTCGAATTTCGATCATTATGTGTATTTTGTAGCTATTCTGTCATGTAAAATGACCATTTTACCTTTCGAAATTTGAAAAAATTAAGGGTAAAATGGTCACAAAATACACACAATAATCAAATATTGAAAGTTTAGTACATACAATAAGATAAAAAATATTTGACTACACATAATCATAAAAAATGTCAAGTTCAATGCATTTTTTTATCATTCATTTTTTTCCTAAACTCGGCAAGTGGACAAATAGTGAGACTGACGAAGTCAAAAAAGAAGTTTTTTAATCATAGCAAGAAAGACTAAGAAATAAAATAAAGACAAAGTGCAACGACTTTTCCGGATAAACCTAGTGGCAGAGAGAGAACTAGCACAAACATTGACATCGACTCTCATTTTCAACACTTTGTGTCTCTTCCTCAATCATCACCATTATTTTTATGAAAAAATTGCAAAAATATTCTTGTGGTTTGGTTAAATTGAGGTTATTGTCCTTATAACTTTAGAAAGTATAAAAATAGTCCACATAAAAGACTTTGTCTCTAACATGGACATATATGTAATTTTGAAAGTGCAGATGCAATCTTTCTAGTGAAGTTATTGCAAATATAAGTTTCTCACAGGAAGTGTGTCTACACTTGGAACAACAATGGGGCGAGTTAGGGGTCGGATGGACATCCCATCCTCGAACCCGATCAGCAAAACCCACCCGATACACATCAGGGATCTTGGTGGGGTTAGATGCTCCACCAAACCCGACATGTTCCCTGTTTGGGATGTAAACTTATTGAATCGAGTCGAACTTTAGTAGAGCTCGAGTTGACTCGACAATTTCTTTTTCGGCTCAAGAAAGTTTGAATTAGGCTCGGGCGGTCAAAGTATACTAAATAGTCAACAAACTTTCCCCGGAGACACGTCCTCGGCGAAAGTATTAATTGAATTTTCTTTAGCAGGTTAGCGTATTCATGTGCCACGTCAGCTTCGATTTTGTCGTTTACCCACTTTCGCTGGGGACTTCTCGTCCCCGCCAAAAGTCTCCTCGCCCGTCCATACGATTGTTGTAGTGTATGTAATGATATGTTTTTAAACTAGCTGAAATCGAAATACATCATAAAATTTCAATTTGGCTTGAGCTCGGCTCAAAAAGCTAGTACATTCATAAGTAATACGGAGTATATGTATATTACCTAAAATTCGAAAAACTCTATAATAACTCGAGTTGAGCCTATATAAGCTCGAGTTCGACTTGTTAAACATGTCAATCTCATTTTCTATGCTCGAGCTTGAGACTCGATAAAGCTCAGTTCAAACGAGCTCAAATCGAGTTCGAGCTCGAGTTACTTTACAAAAACTCAACACATTTACATCCCTATTATTTCCCAATTATAGATCTTATCAATATGTTCTCTTTAAACATGATACTCCACCAAAACTACACTATTACACGTTTATTATTATTTTTTCACTATTAGTTACAGTATTTATTTTTATTTCATGCAATAACTTACAATTTAGCCTTAATAATTCTTCAAAAATAACATTCAACATTAATAACAATAAGTTTCCGTTTAAAAATAATAACTTCTCTCCAACATGTTACACAAAACAAGTTTCTCTTATTATAATTTACAATCTTGCATAAATAAAAATCTAACGAAAAATAAAAGATTATGTTTTTATCACGTAAATATTAACATAACACTAAAGGTATATAATGTATTTATATGTAAATACATGTTTCAGAGTCGGCTTTGCATAACCAATAAGTATGCCATGTCCCGCCCCGCCCCAAAGCATGCCATCTCCCGTTTTGTAACCCAGTAAGTTAATTATTGCCCTAATTCTTTTTATGATGACCGATTCAACCTCCGATAAAAAAGATATACTCCGGTTATTTCATTTTTTTAACAAGTTTCGTAATTAACACAAGGACCCTATTATTTCGACAGAGAAAATAACCTATGATTAGCTTTTAAAAGTTTGAGAATATTTTATTCTTTCCGACTTGGTACAAAGCCTTCTTTAAATTATTGAAAGATAGGAAACGAAAGTCGATGCCGTATCTACACTTTCAAACTTGTAAAAACAACATATGCAATTTAACTAAACCACAAGGACTATTTTCACAATCTACTCCATCTTTTATAATACTCCCACCCAACTCCCTTTCTCCATATCATTTTCACCTTTTTTATTTATTGCATTCATATCATCTTCTTCCTCAATCTCAAACCAAAAAGTTCCATCATCTCATTCAAACAATTCATCAATTCATAACCTAGATCATCTTCAACCATGCTCTTGATCTTTGAAACTCTATATATCTCTATATCAAATCCATGATATAGCCCTAAAAAAAAAAACCAGAATCTATATCTATATCTATATAATAAAACAGAACAGAACGTTATTTGTTCTGTTCTGTTCTGTCCATATATGCAATTTAACTAAACCACAAGGACTATCTTGGCAATCTACTCTCTCTTTTATAATACTCCCAACTCCCTTTCCCATATCATTTTCACCTTTTTTATTTATTCCATTCATATCATCTTCTTCCTCAATCCCAAACCAAAAAGTTCCATCATCTCATTCATAATTCATAACCATGCTCTTGATCTTTGAAACTCTATATATCAAACCCATGATACTAGTATAACAATAAAAAAACCAGAATCTATATCTATATCTATATCTATATATATTAAAACAGAACAAAACAGAACGAATATATATTTATTTATCCGTTCTGTTCTGTTCTGTTCTGTCCATATATATAAAAAATGGACAAAGCAGCATCACAACTAAAACGTGGCATTTCCCGCCAATTCTCAACAGGATCAATGAAAACCCTAACACAAAGATTCAGTTTCAAACGTCAAAACTCCATGGATCCTCGTACAAGCAACATGAACACACGTTTCACCTTAGGCAGACAATCATCCTTGGACCCAATACGAAGAACTCCCACGTTGAAAAAAGACGATTTAACGTTGCCTGGAAACCTGGATTCCACCATGCAGCTTTTGTTCGTTGCATGCAAAGGTGACGTGGCGGGTGTGAAGGAGATTTTGGAAGATGGGGTGGATGTTAATAGTATTGATCTTGATGGACGTACTGCTTTGCATATTGCTGCGTGTGAGGGGCATGTGGAGGTGGTGCAGTTTTTGTTGTCGAGAAAGGCGAATATTGATGCCAGGGATCGGTGGGGGAGTACGGTATGTGATTTGGTTTTTTTGTGTGTTTTGTTTTTTTTTGAGATTATTGTCTGGGGCTGGGTCCTTCTAGATGCGGGCCCGCTGATCTAGCTAGTTGGATTATTTAGATCCTTGTGGAAGGTCAGCGGGCCCTGCACACGACCCGCTGATCTAAACCTTTTGAAGAATTAGCTAGATGGATTATTTTTCGCGTTGTATGATGGTTTTGTGTTTGGGTTGATTATTAATCAGTGCTTATTGTCTGAGGCTAGGTCCTTAGTGTAAGGTCAGTTGGCCCGTGCCCGCTGATCTAGATATGTTAGGGAATTAGCTAGGTGGATTATTTTTCGCGTTTTATTTTGGTGCTTGTTGTCTGGGGCTGGTTCTTTGATGAAGGTCGGCGGGCACGGGGCCCGCTGATCTAATTAGCTAGTTGGATTATTTTTCGCGTTTTATGATGCTTATTGGCTAGGGCTAGGTCCTTTTGGAAGGTCAGCGACCCCGTGCTCGCTGACCTAAACATGATTAGGAATTAGCTAGTTGGATTATTTTTCGCATTTTATGATGCTGATCTGGATGTGATTAGGAATTAGCTAGTTGGATTATTTTTTGTGGTTTATGATGTTGATTGTCTGGGGCTGGGTCCTTGTGGAAGGTCAGCTGACACCGGGCCCGCTGATCAAGGAATTAGCTAGCTTGATTCTTTTCCGCCTTTTACTATGGTTTTGGGTTTGGGTTGATTTATTTATTGGTGCTTATTGGCTGGGGCTAGGTCCTTGTGGAAGGTCAGTAGGCACAGGACCCGCTGATCTAAACTTGTTAAGGAATTAGCTAGCTGGATGTTTTTCGCGTTTTATGATGGTTTTGTGTTTGATGAATTTGTAGGATATGTATTTTTGTGAAATTTAAGGTCACTTAGGTTCTTAGGGAAGGTCCACGGATCAGGGTTTCGCGTTGATCTAAACCTTTTGAGGAATTAGCTAGGTGGATTATTTTTCGTGTTTTATGATGGTTTTGTGTTTGGGTTGATTATCGGTGCTTATTATCTGGGGCTGAGTCCTTCGATATGAAAGGTCAGCTGGCATTGGAGTGTCCGCTGATCTAAAGATGTTAAGGAATTAATTAGCCAGTTTATTTTTCGCGTTTTATAATGGTTTTGTGTTTGATGAATTTGTATATGTATTTTTATGAAATTTAAGGTCACCTAGGTTCTTAGGGAAGGTCAAAAGGGGTGCACGGATCAGGGTTTCCCGTTGATCTAAACCTTTTGAGGAATTAGCTAGCTGGATTGTTTTTCGCGTTTTTTGATGGTTTTGTGTTTGATGAATTTGTGGGTTATATGTTTGTGAAATTAAAGGTCACCGTGATATGTGATGATTGTTTGGGGCACGAGGTCCCGCTTTCGGCTGATCTAACCTTTTGAGGAATTAGCTAGCTGGTTTATTTTCCGCGTTTTAGGATAATTTTGTGTTGGATGAATTTATGGGTTTGAATTTTGCTCTAATGATTTTGATGAATTGATGGGTTTTTTTTGGGTTATTGGTTTTGATAATTGTTTGGTTAGATCCAGCTGGCTTTTAGCATAGCGGTACATGATGGACTTAATCGGCAGATAGTATGTTAGATCAGAGTGTGTGCGGTTTTGCCTAAAAATAGAAATTTGTTTGGTTAGAGTATGAAATTTGACATTGATTTCTATACATTTTTCTTATTGTGTTTCGATAGGGAAATTGTTTTGGGGATTGCTTATCTGATTAGATTTGTGATAAGCAAGTTTGTGGATTGAATTCTCAATCGGGGATAATATATGTGTCTGTTAGTATTTGTTGTTTTTCGAGAATTATGAAAGCATTCCCAAACACTCCCTATTGTCTATTGTTAATTTATTCGATCAGCAACTTCGAAATTTAGAGCGGATTAATGTTGATCACTCGAAGAACACACACAAACAGGAACATTGTAGACTTGTAGTCAACTGAAAAGAGTCGTGGATTAATGGTTTTCTAGGGTTGATCGTTCAAGGGTTTCTTTTGTTTGGATTTTCGTTGAAGAAGAAGCAAGTTACTGTTTTCTGGTGTTCCAACGATCAACAAGGAGAAAGGTTTCTGTTTGTTTGAGGTTCTTCGGAGAAGAAGCACGATTATTGTTTTCTGGTGCTCCAACAATCGACAAAAAAAAGATTTTTTTTTTCTGTTAAGAAACCCGGGTCGACCCGCCCGGTTGAACCAGAGACCGGGCCGGATGTGACTTTTTTTTGCATATTTAAGAACCGGAGTTTTGTTGACCTGGGTCGACCGGGTTTGATAGATCTTGCTGAGTCACAACTTTTGGTTTTTTTAGGCTTGTGACCTCTTTTTTTATTGGACTTTATGTGTTTGCTAAAGTTAATGTATGTTTGAAACTGAATTTTCATTGTTTTAAAGCTGTCTGGCCACGTTTAAGAGCTGTTTGGAGTTGTTAAAGGGCTGTTTGGACATGATTACGGTTGTTAGAACAGGTTTAAGAGCTGTCAGTTGCTGATTAAGGTTTGGGCATTTTTAGGGCTGTTTATACAGGTTTATGAGCTGTCTGTGGTAGAAAAATGTTCGATAATTATAGTTGAAAGGGAGGCCTATGGTAGTTTGGGTTTTAGTGGAGGATTGTTGGGTGTGCACAACCAATCCTGCAAATTTTTTCCGTCGATAACAAGCTGTCGTGTGTGGTCATTAACAACTTTTTATTTGAAGATTTTGTTGAATTGCAATTATTTGACTTTATGCGGTTTCTGTATTTGGATATCTCTATCATTATTATCGCGCCTATCTTTCAACCAACACGTATTTATTAGTATCAACTTTCGTTATGACAGCCAGCTGCTGATGCAAAATACTACGGAAACGTAGAAACATACAATATATTGAAGGCCCGTGGAGCCAAAGTCCCGGTAACTTTCCACTTTACTTTTTTCTTATGTTTTTTACTTTTTAACTTTGGATTTTATAATGATTATAGTTCAATTCCCGTAGAAAACTAGAAAGACACCTATGTCCGTTGCTAATCCACGTGAAGTTCCTGAGTATGAGCTAAATCCTCTCGAGCTTCAGATTCGCAAAAGTGATGGGATCTCAAAGGTAAGACTGTTTGCCTTTTTCGTCCACATTTTAGAAATAGTTTACGTCCTAGTGTTTTTTGTGCGTTTTGTGGTCTTTTGCTTCACACTATTCTCTTATGCTTTCTCAAATCAGTGCTGCAATTTGTACTCGAGTGATTAACTTTTGGGAAATTTGACAGGGAAATTATCAAGTTGCTAAATGGAATGGCACAAAAGTTTCGGTGAAGATACTAGATAAAGATAGCTATGCTGATCCCGAAAGCATGTACGTGCCTACTTATCCCTTTTTCTATCAACTAACTGTATTTTGTAAGTGGATAAAATGTTGATTTTGCTATGCTGCATTGCTGCTCACTAGCTAATGGGCCAGGTTAGGTAACGAGTCAAACAGCCAAGTTTTAAATGTGCATCTGTTTTCATCGGCTTCTTTGAACCACACGAATATAGTCTCATAATATTGACCTAAGATATTAGAAAGGACTAATGGCACAAAAGAGCTCGATTCATAGCTTCACGTTACACTGTTAAGTAAGTATATTTGAACCTTTGTTTGTTCCTATGCAGAAACGCGTTCAAACATGAGTTGACAATGCTGGAAAAAGTCCGGCATCCTAATGTGGTTCAGTTTGTTGGAGCCGTCACCCAAAATGTACCCATGATGATTGTTTCCGAGTTTCACCCCAGAGTAAGTTCTAGCTCACATCCAAACATAACAGGTTGTGTGTATGTAGTGCATAGGCGTTGATACCGGAATACCTTAACAATGCTTGAGTTTATGATAAACTTCAGGGCGACCTTAGAAGCTATCTTCAGAAGAAAGGACGGCTGTCACCATCCAAAGCTCTTAGATTTGCTCTCGATATTGCCAGGCAAGTAAAAATGCTCTTGAACCGCCCCTGTGAGGCCATGACCTATCGTCTGTCATTGTTGTCACATATCTCTTATTTGACGCTTTTCATTTCTTGATCGACTGTAATGGACAGGGGAATGAACTATCTACATGAATGTAAACCGGACCCGATTATCCACTGCAATTTAAGGCCAAAGTAAGGCAACTAATATAAGTTTACTATACAGTAAAATCACTCGTATGTCTGATTTTGCTTTTTGAGATTTTTTTAATAATTGAAACTTTGGTAAGGTGCCAGAAATATTGTGCTGGATATTGGGGGCCAACTGAAGGTTGCAGGTATTGCGTTAATCAGATTGTCCAAAATTTCGCCTAATAAAGCAAGATTAGCACGACCTGCCACCGTTGATCGACGTAGTAAGTTCTTGAAAAATACGAACTTTTAATTATTTACTTTTTCTACCTCGGAAAACATTACCTTTCGTAGCATAAGTATTATCGCAGTAACTTATCTTTCATGTGAGTGTAGATTTATACATAGCACCGGAGATCTATAAAGATGAACTATTTGACGGAGGTGTGGATGTGTACTCTTTTGGCCTTATTCTTTACGAGGTACTTTGACCCCGAACCACTGGTTGTCCAAAATTTCGAAGATAAAAACTTACAGTAATCTAAGATTTAGAATAAAACGATACAGGAGGTTTTAGCCGCTAAAAATATAATTATAGCAGCTTTTGACCCGTTTGACTTTTCATTCTTTTTTGTCATGCCATTATGGATTACTCGTTCCCTTTTTTTCTTCCCCGTTACCGAATATCTATATAAAATTTTGATCTTGTTTTTGTTTGATATGAGATCAGATGATGGAGGGTGTGCAACCATTTTATCCCAAGCCACCCGAAGAGGCTGTTAAGCTGATGTGTGTTGATGTCCAGAGACCAGCATTCAAGACAAAATCGAAATATTATCCTCCCGATCTAAAAGAGTAAGTATTTTTTCTGTGCACAATATCTTGAATCTATGTATGTTCTATGTCTAACGGTCAAAAGGGTTAAGGCGATTCTTTTCCAAAGATGCAAAATTGTCAAGGCGTTAAGCTAAAAGAGTTGCCCAAAAGAGAAATCGGACAAATAGATTGAACGGGTCATTCATGTTGAGAAATTTCACGTACAAAAAATTCTCATTCTTTTTCCGTCTTTGTTCTTATTTTGTAGATTGATTGAGGAATGTTGGTATCCAGATTTGTCTATTAGACCAAAATTTTCCGAGATCATCATACGGCTAGACAAGATCGTTGGTTATAGTTCTAAACAAGGATGGTTCAAAGACACATTTAAGCTCCCATGGTATGCTTTCTAACTTCACACTATAGGGGTGTTTGTTTCGGCTTATATAGCCGGCTTATAGCTTATTAGGTATTGGGCTTATGCTTCATAAGCTCACATTTTGTGGCTTATTTTGAATCTTTAACATAAGAAACATATATCAGCTGAAAAGATTCAAATAAGCCACAGATTATGAGCTTATCAAACATAAGCCAAAATCAAAAAGCAATAAGCCGGCTATATAAGACGAAACAAACACCCATTATGTCTCAAGCAAACGGTATTATTTTGTTAACAAGGTTATAACTTTTTTTCGTGCAGGAAGTAATGGCTATAAACGTTATAAATGTTGAACAAAAGTCGTTTAGCTGGTTGAGAGACTCCAAATGTCGGGAGCTTTGTGTTGTCATGTAGGACGCAATGGCTAAGAAATGGAGGTCGGGTCAGTGGTACTGAGGGGGCGTACAGCATAATCTTCAGAGTTGCGACAGCTGGATAATAAAGTGGCATTGTTACTATACGTTTTCTTGTTTACGTTATGTGAAAAATGTTTATGTGTATCGACAGTTGATAGACTTGTGATATAATAGTTCGAGTCGTCCTAGTGTTCTCTTATAAGCATAATGATCTATGGAATTTGAAGAACCCATGCCTTACTCTTGATAGGCAATGAGCTTTAACCTTCAAACCAAAGCCTCACTCAATAATGTGTATGATTACAAATAAAATTAGTCAGAAAATTTTAATTACCTTTTTATCGTCATTGCATTGCACGGGTAAGCTACTAGTTTAGAACAAGATTGTTTTGTTAGCATTAAACAATTGTATATGATAATTAAACTAGGCGTGTACACGTGCATAACGACAAGATTTTATAGCGGCATATAATTATAGTTGAGATATTGTGATTAAGTGATTCGTGTAACGTTTAGCAATTCTTCATTATCATCTAAGATAACAACAATATCATATCAATTTCATTTTAACAAATTAGGAATCAAATATGGATCGGGATTGGTATAAATTTGTAAAAAAAAAAAATAATAATAATAATAAATAGAGTATTTAGATTTAAAAATATTTTTATTTGAGAAAGTAACAAAAGATTTAGATTTAAAAGTTTTAATAGAGTATTTTGAAATTTAAAATTACTCATTTTAAGTTTTTGAGAACCTTTAGATACTAAAACAAATTTTAGTAACAAAAAAATAACAAATACTAGTTTGTTGATTAAACAACAAATTACCCTATATATACATTTATCAGGATGGCTATGGGCCAGGTGTGTTTTTGGTGCTGCCACACCCAATGGGCAGTAGCTATAATACTATATTCATAAGCTATGTCGCCAACATTGCTAATGGCAATCCTGCTTTTGCTAAGGGCCTAATGAACAGTGAAAGGTACGCCGGGTGTGTTTTTTGCCGCCACACCCAATGGGCGTAGCTACAATCAGTATGCATAGGTTATGTCCCCAAGATTGCTAGGGGCAATTCTGCTTTTGCTAAGGGCCTAATGAACATTGAAAGGTATAGTAGTAAGGGTCGTTAGTTAACATCCGTCATCTACTAACGGTCGTTATTTATTTTAAATACTTTAAAAATAAAAATGCGACAACAGTCCCTGAGGTTTAACTTGCGTTGCAAAATAGGTCCTGTAGAGACTAACGATGTAACAAAATTTACATAATTTGTCCTTCATGTTATATGTTCGTTACAAAGATAGTCCTACTAACGGCCGTTACTTAACGATTGTTAAATAACGACATTCTAATATTTTAATTAAAAAGCTCTATATAAAACGTAAAGTAACGAAGGCTTGGTAACATATTTTTTATACATTCCCAACCGCTTAATTATATTGTTCGCGCTTAAAATACAAAACATATTTAATAGGAATATGCTTAGCTCGAACATTAAATGATACTTCTGCAAACACCTCGCTGCGAAGCGCGGGCTAAAAACCTCGTTCCAAAGACAAATACCAAAATAAAATAGAACAAACCAGTTTTCTTATTGCTCAAAAGCCCAAAACATTGAGATGCAGGCCCAACTTAAACAAGAATTTCACAATTTGAGTCCATATAATATGTCGTATGTCTTTTAGCATACAACTACAAGTTCTTCTACAAGTATTTCTAAAGTACATTACCGTGAATTTACAAGTTTTTTTTTTTTATAAATACGGCTTGCTTTGTTTGCTGAGTTTCGAGACAGATTTAGTGTTCGTTCTACTTCTGGTCCAAATGCGGGGGCTGTTAGTGGATTTGTATTATAGTTAAAAGAGTAAACTGCAAAAATCATCCCTGTGGTTTGTGTAAATTCGCAAGAATCATCCCTATCTCAAACGCTCAAGATTAATCATCCCCAAGTCCACAAACGCTTTAGCAATAATCATCCCCGAGCACTAACGCCGTTAGTTTTACCCGTTAAGTGTTAAATTATATTTTCCCGTTTGTCCCTCCGTTAACATTTGTTGCACCGTTAGTCCTCATTTTACGTTTTCGTCACTTTTTACGCTTTTGTCCGCTTTTACTGCGTTTTCGTCGCTTTTGTCCGTTTTTGTCGATTTTTATCCGTTTCGACCGCTTTGTTTTACGTTTTTATCCGTTTTCGTCCATTTTTTACGCGTTTTCGCTTTTTACGCTTGTTGTCCGTTTTTATCCGCTTTTTATCCGCTTTCGAACCGTTTTTACGTTTTATCCGTTTTCGTCCGTTTTACGTTTTACGCGCTTTTTACGTTGTTGTCCGTTTTGTCAGTTTTTTATCCGCTTTTCGACCCTTTTTACGATTTTATCCGTTTTTTTACGTTTTCGCCGCCTTTTTACGCTTGTGGTCCGTTTTATCCGCTTTTGTCGATTTTTATCCGTTTTAGACCATTTTTACGTTTTATCTGTTTTCGTCCGCTTTTTACGTTTTAAGATTTTTGACGCTTTCGTTTTTAATCTTTTTCGCTAGATTTTTACGCTTTTGTCCATTTTCTTACATTTTGTCCGTTTTCTTTCGTTTTTGTACTATTTCAACATATTGAAAATTTATTCCAAAAAGAAAATAAAAATGGAAAAAATTTCAAAAAAATTGGAAAAAATATTTCCGAAAGAAAAATTTGAAAAAATCAAAATGTCCGTTTTTTGTCAATATTTTTCGGAAATTGTTTTTACAATATGTCCAAATTTCGAAAAATATTGGAAAAAAAATTTTTTTTAATAAAAAATATTTGAAAAATGTTTTTAATTCAAATTTCGACATATTGAAAATTTTGAAAAATTATAAGATTTTTTTTAAAAAAATATTTGAAAATGTATTTTTTATAAATTTTTTTCGAAAATATTTTTTTCCAACGAAAACGGAAAAAAACTTAAAAAACGGTCGAAAACGGATAAAACGGACAACAACGTAAAAAACAGGTAAAAACGTAAAAACGGACGAAAACGGATAAAACGTAAAAACCGTCGAAAACGGATAAAAACGACAAAAACGGACAAAACGGATAAAACGTAAAAACGGCGAAAACGGATAAAAACAGAAACAACAACGTAAAAACAGCGTAAAACGTAAAAACGGAAGAAAACGAATAAAACGTGAAAATCGAAAACGGATAAAAAAAACTGACAAAAACGGACAAAAACTGACGAAAACGAGTAAAAACGGAAAAAAGTGACGAAAATGTAAAATGAGGACTAACGGTGCAACAAATGTTAACGGAGGGACTAACGGGAAAATATAATTTAACACTTAACGGGTAAAACTAACGACGTTAGTGCTCAGGGATGATTATTGCTAAACGTTTGTGGACTTGGGGATGATTAATGCTGAACGTTTGAGATAGGGATGATTCTTGCGAATTTACACAAACCACAGGGATGATTTTTGCAGTTTACTCTAGTTAAAATGATATTAGTATTTGTATTAGAATAGGATTGGTATAAGCTACAGTGACAGGATATAAATATTAGATCATATGCATTCTCTCATTATTCAATTAATTAACTAATCAATATCACTACTACTTATAAAGAGTGAATGACTCTCTCTCTTAATAAATATTCAGACTTTTCAGACTTCAAAGTGGTTAAGCATGATGTACAAGTCACTAAAGCCCAAAAATTCAGACTTACAATCACATATGCATTATATACAACTCATTGATACACATATTAAATAAAGAAAACACCACGTTAAAAATATTTTTATTTGAGAAAGTAACAAAAGATTTAGATTTAAAAGTTTTAATAGAGTATTTTGAAATTTAAAATTACTCATTTTTAAGTTTTTGAGAACCTTTAGATACTAAAACAAATTTTAGTAACAAAAAAATAACAAATACTAGTTTGTTGATTAAACAACAAATTCCAAAGACAAATACCAAAATAAAATAGAACAAACCTGTTTACTTATTGCTCAAAAGCCCAAAACATTGAGATGCAGGCCCAACTTAAACAAGAATTTCACAATTTGAGTCCACATAATATGTCGTATGTCTTTTAGCATACAACTACAAGTTCTTCTACAAGTATTTTAAAGTACATTACCTTGAATTTACAAGTTTTTTTTATAAGTACGGCTTGCTTTGTTTGCTGAGTTTCGAAACAGATTGAGTGTTCGTTCTACTTCCTGTCCAAATGCGGGGGCTGTTAATAGATTTGTATTAGAGTTAGAATGATATTAGTATTTGTATTAGAATAGGATTGGTATAAGCTTCAGTGATAGGATATAAATATTAGATCATATGTATTCTCTCATTATTCAATTAATTAACTAATCAATATCACTACTACTTATAAAGAGTGAATGACTCTCTCTCTTAATAAATATTCAGACTTTTCAGACTTCAAAGTGGTTAAGCATGATGTACAAGTCACTAAAGCCCAAAAATTCAGACTTACAATCACATATGCATTATATACAACTCATTGATACACATATTAAATAAAGAAAACACCACGTTAATGCCCAATTATCACAGATTAAATAAAAACTTGTAACAGCCCGTCGTTACTCTTTCCAAACTTAAATTCAGACATCTAACCTACTCCCGAGCCTGCCATATATTAAACCCGATTACCAGAAACAACATACATTTACAAAAAAGGGAGTATCAATCCATAGGATCCTAAATCCGCTCTACTCACTCTTTCTCTAAATTCAAACATCATTTGGTGATTTCGTTTCGACCTCAGTTACGAAACCGAAAGTCCACTGAGATGTATCCTAAAACCACAACCCATCTTAGTTTCAAACAAGACTCAAACGCACAAAAATAACAAGATCTCAGTTTTTCTCTTTTAATTAATCATATGCGTTTTCTTAAAACAAACGGTTAAGAGAAATTCATCATAGATCTTTTTCGAAACATGATCTCTTTTTAAATATTCGAAAGCTATAAAGAAAGAACAAAACCAAAATGTTTCATTCTTCCTTTCGTTCGGTTGAATCAAGAACAAAAAAAACCCTACCCGAGACCATTACACGATCTTGAAGACGAACCTCTCTGATCTTTATCTACTTCGAATAACAAAAGAAAATAAAGGGTTTGTGTCTTTGACTTTTCAGCCACAAAGATATATATTAAAGAACGAGGGAATCTTGTTTTTGTTTTCAAAAGTATTTGTGGTTCTATTATTCAAGAAAGTAAAGAAAGAAGAAACATTAACCATAGACTCTGTGTTTGTTTTTGGTGGATACCAGATATATTTTTTCAGATCTATGCGTTTTTGGTGAAAGAAAAAATGTGAGTGTTTGTTGTGGCTGCGTGAGTTTGTGAGAGTGTTATTATAAGATATATAATATGGGGACACAAAACGGCGCCCACCCCTGTCGTTTAGGCTTCCGTTATTTTCTTCAGCCCAACTGCGATATCCATCTTCCTTCTCCTGGCCTGTTTATGTTTTTGTTTGGTTATGCAGATTTGAAATTAGAGGATACATGTGGTTTCGGTTTTTCTTATTGGTTCAATATGCTTTCTTCTCTCCTTCTTTGATCTCATTCGTATCTGATGTGGTAAGCTTTTGTTTTTATTATTCCTAATAACTAGACTCATTGATTAATTAATTGTTTGTTTGTAGGTCTACTTAACAACAAGATGATCTTAAACAATATGGATGGGTTTAATGGGGTTTGGTTAGTTCAGTTGAGGTGCATACCAAGTGTTTGATGATATGTGTGAGTGAAAAGTGGTTTGAATTTGTTGTGTTGGAGAGACCCATTTGAGTTTTTGTTGGTTAGATTGTTTTTGTGAAGCGGATTCGGATAAATTGGTACCATTAGATGTTATGATAATTGGAAATTTTGTCTTAGAGTTTGCGGTTTAGGATATTAGTAGTGATTAAGAAGGTGGTAATTCTTGAATGGTGACATAGTTTAAGGTTTGTGTGTGTTGTTAAGGTCTTAAGCTGGCCTGTGGAAAGTGTCTAGGAAATTGATGTGTTTCTGCCTTAAGGTGGGTTGTGGAACATGAAAATTAAGAGTAAGGCTGTGCGTAGGCATAGTTGCCGTTGTAACTTGCAGGAGGATGAATCAGTTATTGGTAGTCTTGCTGTACTTGGCGATTCCTCAGTTAGGTCTCATTCAAATGATTTGGGTGTTGGTCGTTCTTTAGCGAATTCTGTGGTTGATGAAGGAGATCACTTTGGAGATTTTATGGATGTGGATGATCATTTGCTTGCTGGTCATGTTTGGGATACTTTCATTTTGCTCATTCATGGAGTTGTATTTAGTACGTCTAAGAAATTTGATTATCCACCGTTAGTCAGTAATGTGGGCTGGCTTGGATTACTTAGTGTTGCGCGCCTACGAGGGCAGCGTGCTTTAGATTCGTATGCTCTTTGTTTTTGTGCTCTGTTAGTTTTGTTTCGTGTCTTTTTTTTTAAAGTTTTTACTAGCTTATTGTGATTAAATATTTTTGATTTTGGGATTTTTTTTAAATCATGATTTAGGTTTTTGATTATTTAGACAGTTGCTTATTTTTTGCAGCTTTAATTCAGTCACACCGTCAATATTTATTTATTTCAAACGAATGATTTGGTTACCATCATCAACAACGGGTAAGTTGACACATCTACAAACTTACAAACCAATCGTAAAAGATTATGTGCCTTTTTCTTTGCTTATTGGTTGATGTTGCTTATTGCTTACCTTTAAGTATTTCTGACAGATTTGATGCGTTTGTGTTTCGGTTTTCGTGGTTGGCTCTTTTTCGAATTTGGGTCTCATGGTTGGTGTTATAGCCAATGGACAACTTGCACTATATTGGCGAATAGGGTATCGTTCACTTATCTGTATATTTGCGACTAAAGTAAACTTTTATAAATAAGCAATTAGACATACATAATTCGAAACCTGATACTGTCTCTGAAAAATTAAAAAATTTTAGAACCCTGAATCTGTTATATTCTCAAATACGTGGTATTTGAAACTGTGCATTAGTTGACTGAAACAAAATAATCAGAATACCGTGTTTGATTAACGAGTGTATACTATATCATTGGAATGCCAGGCTGCTGAGACGAGGGAGCTCACGAGTACATTAATCCATACGATTGATAAAATTGTAGTCGCCGAGATGGGTGGTCCTGCTAGGACGTTGGACTTTCCCGCCACAGGACCTTGCTTCGTAAGGTTTTCACTTCTTGCCTTCTTTGGATTTGATTTTTTTTTAATTTGGTAAATGCATATATCCTGTAATCATATTCATCGTTTTCAAATATATCATTTAGAAACCCAATATACGTAATAAAAGATATAATTCGTGTATCAAATTAAGGAATGATGACTACCACTTCACTTGCAAAGGTATAATTCGTGTATCAAATTAAGAACATAGGAAACTTAGTTTATACTTTTTATATATCGGCCATCTGCAAACCCTGCGGTTGCAGCAGCGTTGAGCTTAGAATCAATGTGTCGCTTACAAATGCTACTATATGATATTTATTCAGGTTTCTATGTCATCACTAGATGGGCAAAAAGCTAATGGCAAATAACATGGTTGAAACTAAATCAAGAATGAAGGAAAGAATGCAGGTACACGAAACTAAAATAGATCTTCTGAGGTTACATTGTAATTTTACAGATACGTAATCGTACCCGTAGTAATATTTAAAGAGTATACGCCCACCAACTCAGTGAGGTTATTTGATCAGGAAAGTGAAGTATTTCAAGCTGAATTATAATGTGATTATGCTAATCTTTGTGTTAAGCCAAACCTTTGTGACCATCATAAACGTTTTGATTTTGCAGTCGGATGTGGCTTCAAATTTTGGACATGCCATTCAGTATCTAAAAGAACTACTTCAGAAGATCGACGCTCTTAACTGTCAAGTTAAATCAACCCCCTCAAGCTCATCATTGGTATCGAGCAGCAGCTACCATCTTGCCGGCTAGAGCCACCAGGTAATTGTATACTTTGGTATAATTTGGTAACCCAATAAAAGTATAAAGTAATTGATGGTCTGATGATGATTTACACCGTAACTTATATGCTCAACTGTTACATATCGGATGTTCTTGGACGATTCATACTTTAAGCTGGAAGAGATTGGTCATATATTCGGATAACACATCTCTTAAATATGTTTATGTCGATGTATACGGATATTATTATATAGAGGTTTACCATAACTTCATTAGATGTGTTGTGCAGATAAGTAAATACATACCATTTGGTCGGAAAAAGCGTGGCAACATTCTGCATGCTATTGATCTTACAAGACATACAAAGGTAGCGGCTTTGCTTTCGTAAAGGTACTAGAGGGTAAGACCATTATTAAAATGATTTACGCATAATAACCGTTCAGTCTTGGCATGTCAAGTTTGTGACTAACTTTTGTTACTTGAACATGCACCGGCAAAAGGAGCTACAACTAAGAGAAAGCCACAATCACTGAAATTTCGACCGAATATGAAGTTATTGAGAAGAGTGACGATTCGGACTTTCAGGTTCCGGTAGCACCATCTGAGAAGGAAAAAAAGGATGGTAGGAAATCAACATCAGTTAAGTCAACCAGGTGAGAACTTCCAAGTTTTAAATTTCATTATCATTAAATGACTGCTTCCAGAAATAAGGTCGTTGAGTATTTGAATAAACAATCGAAATAGAGTTTATGTTATTAAGGCTTCCCTTTCAACTAATCAAATATGAAAGCATATAACATGCTCTCTATATGTTAAATGGGTCTACAGGAACTTAAACAGAGCAGAAGTCTGTACGATCAAACTGTGCAGAGTGTTTCTGTGGATTTCTCAATGAATGTGACACCAATTTTTTATTTCAAAAGAATGGAGCAGTGGTGGAAAAATTCGTGAATCGCGACTTTAAGAACGTGCGCCTGATGATATTAGAGAACATACATAGCAGATACAAGTACGATTTGTTTTCCCTGGAAATCTTATCATTATGTTGTTTATTTAAGAATCAAAGTAGTCATCAATTCGCGACTTGCTGACGTGTTGGCAAGATGAAAGAAGTTGCTGACGCGTATTTGTCGCTGACTTTCAAGATCAAATCATGTTAAATGCTTCTTACATATTCCTTTTCTACAGGTAATATATATAGAGCATGTTATATGCTTTCATTTTGTGCATTCATTTTAATTAGAAAATTTTGTTATACATTGGCACCTATACTGTAATTCAAATATCTGTATAAACATGCTGACTTTCGGCAGTGGGACTCAACTGACTACTAATGTAATGAACATGGATGATTGTGGCCCTCTCACGATGTTAGTTCACTTTTTACAATAAAATGTAGTTACCAGATTTATTTAAGTGAAAAAATCACCTGTTGCCTAATGGATGAGGCAGCTGACTTCTAATCAGGAGATTGTGGATTCGGGTCCCATCGGGTGTGGTTCTTTTTTTGTTTCCAACAGAAATGTAGTCTTTTTTTTTACGAAAAAATGACGTTATTTTTTTTGTTGAAAATGGAGTAGCGCTACTTTTGTACCATGTTATAGACTGATTTATAAGTTTTTTGGGAGTCAGTCACATGAACAGAGACACTGATGATTTGATTATTACGTTTTTTTGGTCATAGAGAATTGATTTCAGCTACTATGTGGCAAACAGGATCTGGAACTCAACAACTGTATTTACGTGTTTCTTATTTTAACACTAATTCTGTAAGTTTAACAACTGTATTTACATGTCTCAGATGTCCTTTTTAGCCAACGTTAGAGCTTTGGTGGCTGAAATGCGTATGTTGGGATGATGAAACATGGCTGACTCGGACGTGTTCGAGGGCTCAAATGAGGGCTAAAATGGGTCATTCTGGGGAGATGCATCAGATACATATGCTCTTAATGGGTCATTTGATGTTGTAATTAGGTGCGGGGTGGTTGTGACAACGTGCAGGGTGTTGCCTTAGCCTATGACAGCGTATTCAACGACTTCTTTCAGAAAGCTTTCTTCTTTCATTAAAAAGGTATTCACTTTTTTTGTATTATAGATTTTTACGCATTTATGTATGTATGGGTGGATTTTGGTTACGACAAGAGCTATTTTAATAGGTAATCGTTGGCATTATTGGTAGTTATTTTCTGTTTATTTCGTTCCTATGAAGTTGTTAACAACCCTTTCATCAATTTTGTACGCGGTCACGATTTTGATACAGTTCTAATATTGACATTGGCAGAGATTTTATAACCTTCATTTTCAGTAGTATAATAGTCTTCCATCCACCTTAATGGTCATAATAGTTGAATATTGGTACAAGTAAATTTGGTTTTTTTAGCATTTAAACAAAATGTTATGTCATTGGGGTATTTTTTGATACTAAAAGAATTGGTTCCCACATAGGTAATTGATAATTGATTCTGTTAGCTTTCTAAAGTTTGGTTCCGTCTTAAGCCGAGAAAATTAGCTTGAACAAAAACCCCTTAAATAAGAATGTGCTAACCCACCTAAGAAGATTAGAAGTTGTTTGGATGATCGAAACACTACAAACTGCTAATAAAATAGGTTGTTTTGTTCAGGTGTGTATGCGGCAGCACAAAAAAAATGGGGACCACCGATATGGAAATCGACACTTTTCCAAAGTACGTACTCCATTTATTTTAAACCAGTTAAATGGTTGATTGGTAACAAGGACTCATTGTGTCTAAAGGTGTCTTCATGACTAAAGCCAGGTGGGGGTTTACACTATTATGAGAAATGGTTGATTGGTAACAAGGACAACGAGGTTGCTAAATCGCATAGGCTGAAGGCTAAAGATTTTAATGACTCACGTGTGCAAAATGACAATGACATACGGCCATTTCAACAGCAGGTACATATATATTACTTTGTGGCATATAGATTTATAGTGAACTTGAAGTGTAACTGTCGCTTACAAATCTTTGTGTCATGGTATTGTAGTGTGGCCACTGTCTGTACTCGATGTATCTTTTGGGTACACAAGTATGATATTATTAAACATTACGCTGATGTTCTTTTTTTTTTTTTTTTTTTTTTTTTCTACAGAGGCATCAGAATGTATGTGCGTTTACCAGGCTCCCAAAAGACAAAAAACCGTTTAGGAGGTGTAACGACCGGTCGCCTACGTTATTTCACAGTAAGCGAGACTATGTATTCCTAATTGCAGCCAACATAGCATATATAAGGACTGCTTGCCAATTTGAGTAGGGATCATTCTGAGATGTTAAAGTTGGAATTAGGGTTTTGCCCAGAATGGTTTTGATAGTTACGAGTTAAGATGTATTCTGCAATGGCAACTAATATGTTGCGGCCTGGATGAGTTTTGTTTGACATTTTTTTTTTCCGTATAAAATATTATATTACATGTCATAGTATGCATCCGACAATGTTGTTGTCTAATATGTAGCAGCTGGTAGGATGTAAATCACTTTGTCATAAGGTTGAAAACACATCTTAGACAATTCGCCTTTCCGCACTTACAGGAATCCAAACAATGCTAGATTATAGGAATCATGTTTTGCAAATTCAGCACGTCTATGGCAAAAAACATCTGCAGCATTATAACGCTGCACAGTTATAATAATATAGATTGTAAATTAAAAAAGTGCGTACTATGTTACATGTGCAGTTAACTTTTCTAAAACAATTGGTCCGTTCTCTTTACAAATATAACACAAAAACCATATACTTGAAAATACAAAATACCCCGCCGCAACGCGGCGGATCCGAAGCGATCCTTGTTAGGGTAACATTAGAGTAGTGAACTTTCAGATTGTGCAAAAAATTATGGACTTAGTATTTGGATTTGGATTTTGTGATGGACATTCTTTGGGCTGATACATAAAAAATATTTGTTGGGCTGGTAAAAACAAAAAAAGAATAACTTTGTTTTTGAAAATTTTGTTGTTTTGTAATTCACTTGAAAGTGTTAGTAAATTTTTTTTTGGAAAATTGTTTTACTTCAAACGGTTGCAAAAACACATTCGACTTTGACCATTTTGATTGAATTTTTATATAATGTGTTTTATTATTAATGAATATCCGGTAAATGGGGTCGAGCCCAAACGGGCACGGGCCAAACGGGGTCGAGCCCAAACGGGCACGGGCCAAACGGACTCGAGCCCGAACGGGCGCGGGTTAAACAAAATTTTTGATATCCGTAAATTTATTGTCAAAAAAAACATAAATACATGATTTACAGGAAACTTTTACTTCAGGGTACCCGCCGCTGCAACGCGCGGGTACCCTGCTAGTTATTCATTATACATTAGTGATACATTAGGATTTTTTACCACTGTCATGGGGTTTGAATCCACCGTCGCATAGACTAGGTAAAACTCTCTCTTTTCACAAGGTTTGCATGACTAATTCAGGGTTGTTACAAGCCTCACACATCTCACATTTTTTATGATAATCACAAGCCTTTTTGCCACTAGGACGTTGTAACATTAGGTTATTTTTAATTAGGTTAAAATTGTTATTTGAGTGCTTAGTGTTTTTGGTTAGTAGGTTTTTTAGACGACGTTGTTGTGCTCATTTTAGACGTTATTGGGTGTTTAGATGTTTATTTGTATTGTTAAATGTAGACTATATATGTTCAGTTTCTCGTGTTAAGCCTTTCGTTGGCGTTTGCACCTGTTGACGAGTGTTTAGTTTTATGTGGCTTATTAGCTTATTATTATACTATATGTATATTCAAAAGTTAAGCTTATAAGCTTAGTCTTATGAGCTGATATATATAAGGGGGGTTTAACGAGCCCATTTTTTTGTGGCTTATGGGCTCATATAAGTTTATAAGCCTATTTTTAAACCTTTTTATCATACGCTAATCCAGACACTCAACCTTAGCTTATGAATTAAATGTAGACTATATATGTTCAGTTTCTCGTGTTAAGCCTTCATTGGTGACGAGTGTTTAGTTTTATGGGGCTTATTAGCTTATTATTATACTATATGTATATTCAAAAATTAAGCTTATAAGCTTAGTCTTACGAGCTGATATAAGGGGGGTTTAACGAGCCCATTTTTTTGTGGCTTATGGGCTCATATAAGTTTATAAGCCTATTTTTCAACCTTTTTATCATACGCTAATCCAGACAGTCAACCTTAGCTTATGAGCTTATTCATCATAAGCCATAAGATACTTATTAAACATAAGCTTAAGCCCATAAGATACTTACTGTTTAGTTTACATTTGTAGATGATGACTGTCTAGGATTTACAAGTATTCTTCGATATGTTTAGCTCATATTTTGATCGATCACTATTTGATGCGGCACATGATACTTGAAGCTCGAGTCGTTTGGTTCTAAAGTTTTGTTTATCCAGAGTCGTCTTTAGTTACTAATATTACGTTAGGATTTTCTAGTTCGTATTCGATTAGGATTACTATTCTGTTTACTATAAATGTAGCCAACACTGTTTTAATGTTATGCAGTATCCTTCGTTATTTATCCAAACCTGCGGCAATATTGAGCTGTTACTGTTCGATTGTTTTGCAGGGTCTTTTAATTAGTCTATTTTAACAATGGATACTAGAGCAATAGTGAGACGTAGGGGGCTTCATTATGATTATGGTCGTTCGGTCCAAGGTCTGACCCATGGGTTCTCTACCAAGTCTTCAGACACCCGTGAGTCGAATTCTACCGCACATAATACTTTTAAGCACCTCGGAAGCATGAAATACATTGGTACATCTTTTAGGCATGAGGAGTTTAAGAACTTTACAGTACCGGGAGTCATTAGGGCGCTTAAATACCATACAATTTCTGGACACACGTCACCCATGAGTTTTCATTCGGTATTACATTCTGCACGGTTTTCTTCAGTGGCATCAGCACCTAAACCGGATTTGGGTAAAGACGAGGACACTAACGAACAAGTTGCTAAAAAGAGGAAGGAAGTGTCTTCCGAGGAGTGTCATCAAGCTGTCGAAGGTTTGACCAGTGCAATGTTATTGAAAAGGACTTGGGCAATGCTATTGGGGATCGGTCCAGCTTTAAGAGCCGTGGCTTCTACGAGCAGGTCTCATACATCTATGCAAATTATTTAGTATAATTCAAAAGAAAGTACGAAACCAATATTTGATCTCCATTTCATTTGTGTTATGTTTGATATAGGCAAGATTGGGCTAAGAAACTTGTTCACCGGAAAACTTTATTTGCTGATACGTTAAAGCATTACTGGTCGGGTATTAAGCTTCTTGGTGTGGATGTGAAGATCGGTTTCATATTGCTAGTTAAGCTTGCTTGTGGGATGAGTCTTAGCAGGAGCGATAGACAACAACTGACAAAATTGTTGGGTATAGTTCTAAACAAGGATGGTGCCGGAAAGAGGCATTTAATAAGGTCCCGTGGTATGCTTTCCAGCTTATCGCTATCTCACCCGTGATCATTCTTGGTGTTAGAAACTGCAGTAAACTCTATGAACAAGTGTCAAGTTAATAATGAAAAAGTATGATTGCAGTAGTATGCAGGAAGTAGTGTTCTAAACAGTATGAATGTGGAACAAAAGTCGTGAGAGACTGCAAGTGTTGGGAGCTTGGTGTTGTTATGTATGGCGAAATGGGTATGAAATGGTGGTCGGGTAAGCATAATCTTCCGTGTTACAAAGCTGGACGATAACTATGCTTTATGTTTTCGTGTTTACGTTATTTGAAAATTGTTTTTAGGACTCGCGGTATAATAGTAAGGGTAATTTTAGTTCTCTTCTAAGCAAAACGATTGAAGGGACGTCGAACCACCATCAAAGTGGCTTAGTGGTTAGGCACTTAATGTTCTCGCCATTAGCCTACTACTTTACTTAGCCCAGTTTGTATTTCGTGGTCGGGGCCTAGCCCACTAGTTGCATTGCATTCCACGACTCAGTTAATATATGATTCAAGTCTCACTAGGTACACATTTTTAGTGATGGCTAAAGAAAAGGTCAAAACGGTCAAGAAATACCCCGATTAAAATGAGATTTGACTTTTCGCGCACAAGCTTAATATTCCTCTAATTAGCTCCATAATCCGGTAGGTGTCTAATAATGATTATAAATATGACCACTAATCTACATTATCTCAAATCAGCATAATATCACCATCACTATTAGATATTTATATCAATTTTATATGATATAACTTTGCAATAATATCTCTTTTTTTATCGTCTAGTGTTTGAATATCTTATTTGACTTATTGCACAAGGAAGAATTTTTGACTAATAGATATTTATCCAAGACACATAAACTAAAGTAGCAAAAACAGACTAAACATATTTTTGGATAAGGATTATTACGAGAGCTTATTTTATAAGGTTGTGTTTGGCGCGAGGCTTATAAGGACTTAAACTTTTAAAATAATCTAGCTTATTAAATAAGTTTTGTTTATCATACAGGTTTTATGAAAACGTTTATAACCTGTAAGTCTTCATAAGGCTAGAGCCCATTGAAAGAGGCTTATGAGGGCTTATAACTAGTCAAAGTACTTAAATACTATTCCAAATAGAATGATTATGACGCTGAAAATATATCTGAATTTAATATGATGTACTTTTACTAGATTTTACATTAATAAGTTTCATCTCCAACAAATTCGACAACCAACTTTATAAAATATAAGCTTCAGCTTTCAGCTTATAATATAAGCTCTAACCTCAATCTGAGCTCCAACTTATTTCGCCAAACATTCTCAAACTATTGTTTTTTATCAAGAACTTGAGCTTATGAAAATACCCATATAAATACTAATCTTGTGGGTTTATATTATAAAATTCTCTTTTTTTGTTCGCTTTTTTTTAGTTTCACGATTATAAGTTTAAGCTATAGTTACTTTATCAAACATATATATCAGCTTCTATAAATTCGAGCTCTATGAACTCTAACATCACCTACAAGCTACAATTAGTATTAGCCAGACATTGCAACTAGTAAAAATTCAAACTCCGATAATAACCTTGTACAGTATAAGATTTCGCTTTAGTGGTTGCAGCTTAAACTTTTTCGTTGAAGCCTCAAGTTTAAATCTCACATGTAGCAATTATAAAGCCTAACAACTTTGTGAAAAGTTAGTCACATTTACTCAGACCATGATATTGCATGCTTAGTCTCCCAAAATACGCTGGCAAAATCCCGTTTACTCAGACCATGATATTGCATGCTTAGTATGTACGTCTACAGTTTTCGTTTTATTGGACCTCATGTGAACTCTTTCCAACTAGTACCACTTTCACTTGACTACACTTAACTACAAAATTCTCATAAGATACGCGTTGTGTGTAGTAAGGCCAAAGTATTACATGTGTCTCATCCTCATTATGTATGTCGGTGTGTGGATGAATATCTCGGTGGCAACCGACTTTTTTACTCGAATTTCAACTAAAATCATAGTAAAAGGTTGCTAGACACTAGTAGCCTACTACTTCAAGCTTATAAAGAGCTCAAATGTCTCTTATAATTCAGTTTTTTTTTTTGACAGTTGATACATTACTCATAATCTTTGAATCAACCCACCCCCATGACATGAAGAGGGCCAACCCAGAGCGGTGGTCGGTTGTCTAAACCGGGTCCCGCCACAGTCACTCTGGGCCAGCTGTCAGGAAGAAACCACGACTTATAATTCAGTTAACATTATAAAAAAATAGTCCAATTTAGAAACTTCTTTCTCCGCATTTTAAAATGTGTGTAAAATTTTATTAGCTCATTGCAGTAACATTTAATAACATGTAAAAATTGATTACATTAATAAGTGTGAAATTTTTTTGTAAAACAACATATTTTCATACGTATAATTGTATCAAAAAAGAGTAGACACTTTTAAGTGTGAGATTTCTCCATACTCATAAATATAGACATTATTTGTAACACTCAATTTCTCCACACTTGAGTGAGTGTGAAGAATCTGTGTATTACAAATAACTTCTACACCTATAAGCGTAGACATTTTTTAAAATCCATCCACGATTAAAAGCATGATTTTTTTTATTCAATTATATCTATGAAAAATCAATTATTTTATATATTCTTTTTACACATGCAACTGATTTTTACACAATATTACAATGTTACACATTAATAAAATTTGCGATTATTTAACGAGTGTCTTTAAGGCATCACTTAAGACAGAGACGGACCCAAAATTTTTGAGAGGCTGTTGCATAATTTTTTATGATTATGAGTACTAAAGTTGTCTGATGAATAATTTATCAGAAAAAGTGGGGGTTACAAGTCAAAAAATGACACATTTTATCAAAAATTTACACTTCGTAACTTAAAATGAGGCATAGCCCATGCCACACCCGACCGGTGCATTAACCCATCTTGATTTTTTTTTTAATTGGAAAATACATTTAATACACATGAACTGATTTTATAATTTACTTTAATTAGTTTCAATTTTGTAATTATAGACTTAATTTTTTGAGGAGAGTTATTTTACATACCAAACTTTTCTCACATACTAAGGGACTCATCTGCACCATCCATCTAAAAATAAATCAATGGCTAAGATTAAAAACATTTTATTATTTCACCAATTTTTTATAATTTAAATATCTCTTAAACCGCTAATCGTTAAGTGAAAATATTTACACCATCCGGCGAGCATTTAATTATCTTCTATAGGCGAGGACTTTGATATACTTTCGAAAAAAGAAAAATTTCGTTTTTTCACGCTTTTTCGTTATTTTTTGTTTTTTACGTTCTTGAAATTTCGTGAAAAAAAAAATCATATATGATAAAACATTAAATTGAATATCACATGTGATATCAGTGTTAAATCATATATGACATGTAATATCATATGTGATATTACACTAATATCACATATGATATTACATACCATATATGATTTAACACTAACATTACATGTGATATTCAACTTAGTGTTTTATCATATATGATTTTTTTAATGCAAATTTCAATAAACAAAAAACTTTTAATAAAAACGTGAAAAATACGAAAATTTTTTTTTTGTCGAAAGTATATCAAAGTGCCTATCTATAGAAAGATAATTAAATGCTCGTCGCAATGATATATTTTTTTTCGTTTAACGATTAACGGTTTGAAAGATATTAATATTTGAAAAAAAATGATCAAAGTGGGTTTTTTAAGTTGTTGAGATTAATCTCATCCATTAGATCAAATAAAAATGGAGGGTAGAGATTGATCCCTTGGTATGTAAATAATATTTTGTTCAATCTAATTTTTTTTATTTAATTATTTAATGCACATTTTTAAAATGTGAAGAAAAAAAATGGAAGCACCTGTGGTCACTTGTCACTTTGCGAGCGTGTAACGAAAAAGGGGAAACGAGTAGGAATATGCTCCAAGTATAGTTTGTTGAATTATTTTGTTTCTTGACCAACAAAATACAAACAAACAAACAAAGCAGCCCTATATTTATACCTTTTCATTTTTATAAAAAATATTATTAATCACTACCCCCTCCTCCACTCCATACCATTTACCAATTTCTTCAAATTTCCCAATACTTTGATTTCCATTCCTCATTTTCTATTTCCTAATCACACACACATACACACTGTAAGTGCTTATTATTATCACTAACTGCTTATTATTATTAATCTGTTAAATTAGGTATACTGCTTATTATTTCCTAATCCACTCTTCGTTAAATTAAATTAAAATTAGGTTTCCGTTATCTTTTACTCTTTATAATTTTAATTAAATTAAAATTCATTGTCATTTGTTTAACCGTTATCATAATGTGCTTATTAACTGCTTATTATATGTTATTTTTGTATCAAATTAGTTTGTTGACCTGTTTATTATACTGTTCATTTGCAGCTGCTGGTGATGAGTTGTTAGTTTGTTACTGTAGCATAAATTCGGTAACAAATCGTTGTTGTGTTTGTTGAATATCGCGTGGTGTAAATTCGGTTGTGACTCATTAGTTTGGATAATGTGTTTGTTTTAGGCTTTTAAATAGGTTAATAGCATTCGGTTATTAATTTGCACCTGGTGGCTGAGTGTTGTTTTTACTGCTACTGTTATCTCCTTTTTATTTCGTGTACCGTAAGTTTTAAGGCTCAACTGTTTGGATAATGTGCTCGTTTTGGTCGTGCTGGTGTGTAGGTTGTATATGTTTAGTTTGATGATATTTTATTGTAATTGCTAGTTGAAGATTAGGTATTTATTGTTTGCGGCTTGTAATTGTTACTGGTATCGTTTTGTTATTAGTTTCGTTTAGCATAGATTCGGTTGTGAGTGGTTGCATCACCGTTTGTTGAACCTTTTTTGTAATATTAGGTTTCCGCTATCTTCTTATCTACTGCTGTTAGATTTCGTTAAAAGTGTTTAATTCTTAAGTTGCAGCCGGTGATGAGTGTTTAGTTTAGTTTAGTGTTGATTGATTATTGTTGTTGGTTGTTAGTTTGTTGAATTTCGTGTAGCATAAATTCGGTTGTGACTCGTGCTGTGGTTGTTGGACCATTTGGAGAATGTTATATGATCAATATGTGGTTACTTCTCGCGATATCAGGGTTTTTTAGATGAGTGTTTAGTTCTGATTGATTATTGTTGGTCCATTTAGTTTCATAGTTTAACTTCGTTCTGATCCACTCTTGTGTTTGTTTGATCATTTGGATAATGTGTTATGATTTAGACGTTGTTTCTTCGTGTTGTTATGTGTAGATCGTAAAGGATCAATTTGTGGCCCGTTTTCGTGATATTGGGGATTTTCGTTTCTTCATCTGTTTTATGTGTTTAATTTGCATTTGCAGCTGGTTATAAGTGTCTACTTTTCGTTTGCTATTCGATTTTTTTTTCTGTTTAAACTAGTATTAATGTGTGGTAGCTTTGATCAATCACTGTTTTGACGTTATTCAATATATTTGGTTGTTTATCCAACCCGTGGTGATTTTGGGTTGTTAGTATATTACCGTCTCAATTGTTTATCGATATACTTTGTAGGGTCTTTTTATTAGTTAGGGGCCGATAGATTACTGTTCTGACCTGTGAAACGCTTGTTTTCAGGGGTTAGTCTATTTTGACAATGGCTTCTAGAGCAATAGTGAGACGTAGGCGCCTTCTTTACGATCACTACAATGATTACGGTCGTGCAGTTCAAGGTCTGAGCCATGGGTTCTCTACCAAATCTTCAGACTCCCGTGAGTCAATTCCTGCTCCTCCAGATATTGCTTTAAAACAACTCGGAATCACAAAATACGCTGGTACATCTTTTAGGCAAGAGGAGTTTAAGAACTTCACTGTACCGGGAGTCATTAGGGCGCATAAATACCATACTATTGCGGGGCATACGTTGCCTTCGAAGTTTCATTCAGTATTACATTCTGCACGATTTAGTTCGTTGGTATCACAAGCTGCAAGGTTTTCTTCCGTGGCATCAGCGCCTAAACCGGATTTGGGTAAAGACGAGGATGATAACGAACAAGTTGCTACAAAGAGGAAAGAAGCATCTCCTGAGGAGTGTGATCAAGCTGTTGAAGGGCTGACGAGTGCAAAGGCGAAAGCTAAAGCGAAACAGGTTAATGACTCTCAGAAGACCTCTAATCCCATTTTGAAAAGGACTTGGGCAATGCTATTGGGGATCGGTCCAGCTTTACGAGCCATAGCTTCTATGAGCAGGTGAAATACTCCTTTTGTAATAATTTATTAAATGAACCAGAACCAATATTTTAACTTTGATTATGTAATGCTTTATATAGGCAAGATTGGGCTAAGAAACTCGTTCATTGGAAAACTGAATTCGTTGATACCTTGAAGCATTACTGGTTGGGTATCAAGCTTCTGGGCGTTGATGTGAAGATCAGTTCGAGATTACTTGTTAAGCTTGCTGGCGGGAAGAGTCTTAGTAGGAGAGAGAGGCAGCAACTGACACGAACCACCGCTGATATCTTTCGTCTAGTTCCGGTTGCTGTTTTCATTATTGTTCCGTTCATGGAGTTTTTGCTGCCCGTCTTCTTAAAACTGTTCCCCAATATGTTACCATCTACCTTTCAGGACAAGATGAAAGAACAGGTGCTGGTTCAGAACAGGGTTTTAAAACATTAAAATTTGTTGCATTATGTGAACTTCAACTTATATTTACTGGAACATTATGATTTACTTGAATTAGCAAACATCATGTTTGATTTGGTTGATTACTGTTACCTGTAGGAAAAACTGAAACGGAGGCTAAATGCGAGAATAGAGTATGCAAAGTTTCTTCAGGATACAGTTGAAGAGATGGCGAAAGAGGTGCAAAGTAGGAGGAGTGGAGAACTCAAGAAAACAGCAGAAGATCTCGATGACTTTTTGGGCAAGGCAAGATTACTAATAAAAGTTCTGCCTACTTTTAGTTTACTTTCGAGATATCTAACATTTACAAACTAATATACAGGTCAGAACTGGTGGAACTGTTGCGAATGATGAAATTTTGGGATTTGCAAAGTTGTTTAATGACGAACTTACCCTCGATAATATCAGCAGGTCAGGTTTTAAAGCATACGTGCAGATATATTACTCGAGTATGATATCATTTTTGGTTCTAACTTATTAAAATCGTTTTGTGTTACAAAATGTTTCCTGCTTTTAGGCCTCGGTTAGTGAATATGTGCAAGTATATGGGAATCCAACCCTACGGAACAGACACTTATTTGCGATACATGCTCCGCAAAAGATTGCAATGGTATATCTTTTTGATTTGTTTTTGTAGGATGAATAATCGTTTGAGAATATAAAACATTTACAACTTATGTAACTCTTTGTAGGATAAAGAATGATGATAAGATGATTCAGTCAGAGGGTGGCGTGGATGCACTTTCAGAAGAGGAACTTCGTGAGGATTGTCGAGAGCGAGGCATGCTTGGATTACGTTCAGTGGAGGAAATGCGTCAGCAGGTTTCTAATATCACTTATGCAATCATATTTTGCATTAATAATGTGTGTTGTAAATTTAATTGCTCTCTGCTCTTACGTGATTTCGAGAGTGCAGCATAAGGTTTATTAAGAGTACAAGTGGGTGAAGCAAAATTAAATTGTTACAACTTGTCACATAAAAGAATAAATTGCTATCTGTGTAATTGTCTTGCCAAGTTATAGGCAATGTCTTGAGCATCTCTTCTCTATGATAATTTTGTTTATATGTATGCGTGTGTGTGTAAAACTTTTTGTAAATCACGTGTCTCACTTTGATAAGTTTACACTTCAATAACAATGATGTAGGGATGGATTATGTAACTTGTTGCGACTAACTATTACAGTGTGCTTTATTGCCAAAATTATGTTTCTGATTTGGTCAACCTTTTCCACAGCTCCGTGATTGGTTGGATTTATCTCTTAATCACTCCGTTCCATCATCGCTCTTGATTCTTTCCAGGTAACTGCGGAGTGCGGACCCCCCACCCCCCAAACACACACCCAGAACAATAAATAATGAACAACTAAATATTATGAATATGTTTGCAATTGCAGAGCTTTCACTGTGTCTGGAAAGTTAAAACCGGAAGAAGTTGTAAGAGCCACATTGTCTTCATTGCCAGACGAAGTTGTGGACACTGTTGGAGTTACTAGTTTACCATCTGAGGATTCTGTATCAGAGAGGCAAAGAAAGTTAGAGTTCCTTGAGATGCAGGAGGAACTCATCAAGGTTCTAATCTCTTTCAACCATATATTTACTTACTTTCTTCCCTATTTCATAACAATTTGTGGTATTGCTTCACTCTGATATTGAGCCATTTTTCGTAAGGAAGCAGTTACTGCTACACAATTTTGCCATACTCTAATTGGAAACGTTACGCTTTCTGTCCAGATCCTTTAAAAAAGTTAATATGTCAAATATTGTCAGAGAAATTATGTTATAATAATAATATTTCTTCAATTTTGTAAATAAGATCGGATCTCATGCACAATGATGCACTCTGGGCGACTTTCAAACGGTTTGACTATCTGAACCGTTTTCTTTTTCAGCTAGTTCCGCTAGATATTACACAATATATTCTGTAAATCATGAAACAAACTACTTTGCTTAACTTTTGACTAACTTAACACAGGAGGAGGAAGAGAAAGAGGAAGAAGAACAAGCTAAGAAGAAGCAATCAGTTGATAGCAACAAAGATGTGGCATTAGAAGAGATGATTAATGCAACAGCTGCAGATGCGCAACAACAAGCAAGAGCAATAGCACTTGATAAACAAGAACAGCTTTGTAAAGTCAGTGAAGCTTTAGCTGTTTTAGCTTCTGCATCTGTAAGTAATAATTTGATTAGAAATTCTTGGTTATGATTTTCTGCAAAAAATTATACTTACTGGGTTGCTGCATTTTTATAATAAGGAACTTTCCTACAATTGTTATTTTGTGCAGTCTGTGAGTAGGGAACGTGAAGAATTTTTGAAGCTTGTCAACAAGGAGGTAAACGCGTCGTGACTCTGTTTAAACTTACACATAGATATGAAATGAAGTAATAGCGCATTAATTTAGATTATAAAGATTAAAGACTATATTATAATTGCTAGGTTCTAATCTTTTGAACAAAGAGATTTAGGAGATCCTACGCATTAAAAATTCACTTTGGGCGGCCTTTTACCCGGTTGAGGTAAAATGCAAGCCAAAAAAACCTTTTGTAAGTTTGTGGGTAGAAATTGCCACTTCTGCATCATAATCTTTCTCCATGTGCATTTCATTGATAATAGTTCAAACTTCAAATGATAGATGATAGCACTTGAAATAGATAAATCATACGTTTCTCTTGAACGCGTGGTTTATTGCTTCTCCAAATCTTGTCAGATTATAGTTGCTACAGCGCTGCCCGTTGCGGAGATAGCTGACTGACATGACACTATACTAATTCATATATTTGCAGATAAATTTGTATCATAGCATGATGGACAAAGAAGGCACTGATGGTGAACAAGATATCATGAAGGCATATAAAGCTGCCCATGAAAAAATTGATGATTCCACTGATGAACATGTACCTGATGGGGCCTCTTCAGCACTTATAAACAGGGTAAGATGCTCAGCTGTTTCCCATCTACCTTACCAATGGCTTATACTCACACACACACACATGTTTCCTGTTGTTCTAACTGACATATCTATGCCGATTCAAACGTAGGTTGATGCTATGCTGCAAAAACTTGAGAAAGACATTGATGATGTAGATGCAAAGATCGGTGATAAGTGGCGAGTACTTGACAGGTCAGTTGTTTTGTTTTGTTTTGTTTTTTTTTTCCAAACCTTTTATTGAAATATAAATCACCTTGTATAGCATGAGGTTGTAAGCATTTGGGCGGTTTTAGTTGCAGCAGATAAAAACGGTTAATCCTTTATATGGGTCAGCATGATCAAAATTTAATTGTTCATTTTTGTGACTTCTAAATATGACACACTAGATGTGACTTCTAAAGTTAGATATAATAGTCTAGTTTTAAAAAATAACCGATTAGGAGGTTATAAACATTTGAGTACAGTTTGAGCAACATTTGACCCCATCTGATCCATTTCAGCTTTTAGGCTAATGGAGTAATGGGTCAATATTGGCATTCCAAACCTTTTATTGTAAGCATTAGGAGGTTGTAAGCATTTGAGTACAGTTTGAGCAACATTTGACCCCATCTGACCCATTTCAGCTTTTAGGCTAATGGAGTAATGGGTCAATATTGGCATTTATGATTGATGTAATTTTAGATAGATGTAATTTTAGGCTAATGATAGATGATAGATGTAATTTTGGCACCCCTTGGTGATATGGTGATAAATATAACACATAGATCCGTTTTTAGGCTAATGGAGTAATGGGTCAATATCGGCACCTCTATGCATACCTGACATCACGAGAAAAAAACTTATGACTAAAGAGAAATGTAGAAGTGTAGAACATAAACGTAACCGCTATCCTCAATGTTATCATAGGGTTCCACCACTGGGTCCGAACTAGTTGCAGCAGGCTAAAAATGAACCCAAATTGATTTGAACCCAAATTGATTTGAAGGGATAAGGCAGGTTCCATCTAAGTGCCAAGCATCACTTGCGGAAATTAATTTGCGTATGATAAAGCTGTGACGTATCAGTTTGTCGCTTCTAGATTTTAAAATAGTTCCTTATCTGCATTTATGATAGATTTAATTTTAAAGCTGAAAACTGATTTTTAGTGGCTTTTAGATTTGAATAACTTCTTTTTTTTAAGGGTTGAGTAACTTTTTGTTCAGTTGAATAGCTTCTTTTTTTGGATATGTTAATATTGCTTATTCATTTTCTCCTTTATGTTCAGTTGTTATACGATTTTATATGTTGGTTTTTATAATAAGTCGGCTTCACTGTGGCACTATAACTGCAGAGATTATGATGGGAAAGTTACTTCTGAGGAACTTGCTTCTGCAACCGCTTACTTGAAAGACGCTATGGCAAAGGAAGGGATCATAGAGCTTATTAGCAAACTTTCCAAAGATAAGGGTTAGTAATCTATCCTTACAAATTTTTAAGTGAGGATCAAATTAGAAATAAAGTTGAAATGAGAAGAATGAGAATAAACCACAACCGCACATTTCAGATGCACCTATAAAAGTAGATGCATCTCCCCTTAAATTTCTTTTTTTCATTTGAAATGTGTGGCTCAGAATATTTCTCACTCTTCTCATTTTATTTTCTCTTCTCACCTAGATCTCTTCCCATGGTTTAACTACATATTTGCATAAATAATAGAAATAAACATACACTGGTTGTTAACCATAACCCGTTATTTCCGAAACTATAAAAAGGAAATAAGAAGTATTATGGGTCGGTCTAACCTGACCCGTTACCCTGCCCCGCCCATTATGCCACGACAAATAGCAACTTCTCATGGTTGCATTGCTTGTTAAATCTTGGAAATTCCGTTTCTTGGTTATTGACAGTCTTGAGGCGGCTTAAAGCATTTACCTAAATTGGGTTGATATGTGGTTGTATACTGTTTCTAGCCGGTCAAATAGGCTAAAGCTTAACTATTCAACTTCAAAAAGAAAGCACGTCAAAAGGGTCGAAAGTCGTCCAATATTTTTAAAATATTGTTGTTGTAACCTTATTTAAAACATTCCCTGATTTTTAAATTAAAAAATAAAAATGTGGGTTGGGGGTCGGCCTGACCCCACCCATATGTGGGTTGGGGGTCGGTCTACATTGTTACATCTAAAGAAAGCCAGTGCTATCTATGTGGTATGACTAAAATCTTGGTTGCTTACAGATGGGAAGATTCTTGTGGAAGACATAGTGAAGTTGGGGGGTCGGGCGGAAGAGGAGTGAGATTTTTAAGCAGAATCTGGAGGATGGTATTGTTCCGTTATTACTTGGAACCAGCATACGCCATTTTTGAATTTTTGCATATTGTAGAGGGTTCAAATTCTACCTTATACGGTTATTCATTACACCTTCTAGGCGTTAAAGTTTTACTATGGCAATACTTACTGGGTCATACTTACAAAAAAGTGACCAAATTTTGTCCTAGTACTGTAAAAAGTAGTGCTAAGAGATGAAAACCTAAACATATATGTATGCAGGAACCGAAGCAGCTTCTCTATTATACTGCGTGTTTGGCGGATAATAATCTTTTTACATTGATCCGGGCTGCCTGTAGCTGGATTATATTAAAATGTGACCTTTTGTTTTCTCTCATACAAGATTAAATAACATTAGTATCCTTTTTATACTGAATCTCTTCACACCGAAAACAATTCACATTTTGACACTAGTCGCAAATGTCTGTTTTATGCTTAAATCTGGAAGGGTGGGTAATGGGATGAATTACAACTGTTATCGAAATAATGCAGCTGTATGCATATTGCAATTGACCAACAAGACACAAGGCTCAGGAACGGTTCATTAGGCCGTGATCAAGTCGTCTTCACCATCTAACGAGAAACAGATGGAAGACTTTGAATACTGACTGTTTCTGTCATTTTCCTCTTCAATGGTCAAACTCCCATGAAAGTATTCAGTGATATCTTTCACCATTAAAATCGTCACTCATTCTTCGTCTTTAATCTTAACAATATCCTCCTCCGCTTTCTTACAAAACTTAGTCATAGAGTCCAAAAATCTATGATTCGAACCACTTTGTTCATTTAAAGCCACCACTTCACGAATCTTGGTTAAGCAAGGAATAGAGACTTTACAAAGAACACTCGGGGATTGGTATTCCATTGCTGTCATTTTATATGTATATGGTTCTCCACTCCCAATGTGCCTATGATGTAGCACCCGGCGGACTATTAGCTAGTGTATCATCTTACTAGAATAGAGTGGTGTGGATCAACCAGAAGAGGTCTGCAAAAAGTATTTGCCCGAGGAGGGATCCTAGAATTCGTCTGTTTTCGGGTTTGGAAAAGCTATGGCTAGATTTATTTATTTATTTATTTTTTAACGGCGAGTTAATACAATACTATAGTTAGTGAATCGATTCCATAATACTTACCCATAAGGTAGTCCCTGATGCATCTATGGGACAGAACCACCACAGATCCTACCCAGAAGGAAAACCCTCCACGGAAAGACTCGAAACCGAGACCTCGCACATATGGTAACACCTCATGACCAACTATGCTAGTAATAACATATTTATAAGTCTTTAAGATATATCAACTTCCAGATTATATGTTGAAAGTATTAACACAACTTATCAAACTTATGAAACATAAAGGTGGTGGATGATACCGGGTTTGTTCTTAACAGAAATCACAAGTTTTCTTGGTAAAACATCTTGGAAGAATTTGGATTTGTTTAGTAACTTGTCTGTTCTTTGTTTTTACACTCTAAATAGCAAATAATGTGACTAATTTATAAGCGCATCATCGTCAAAAATTGTTACAGGCAGAACAAAAAGCCTGCCGAATGTTAAACAAACCCAAAGTCACTCTACATTTGCTTTGAATTCACCTCATCTCTGTATGAAATCTCTACAAAAAAATATAGATCGACGAAAAAAAGACTGAAACACTTGCTCATCTTCTTCATTCTTCCAGGTGATCAAGCCTCCTCTTTTTTAGTTTACTCAAGAAGTTCGCAAATGTCTCTTCATCGTCTAATCCATCTACAGCCTCTCTTTTTCTAATGTTATTCTTAATGTCTGTATTACGTTTACGACCACGGCTATGGGTTCCATTTGGCAGTTTACAGGACGCTTTACATTTCTTAAGTGTCTTAGCTTGCGGCCCATCCCCACTCATGCTCTTGAGTATTACCTGAGAGAAGCAACGTTCATCTCTTGCGGGGACATCTTTAATCATGAGGGGAACACTAGATGATCTGCTCACAGAAAACGAATCATGTTTGCTTCTGTCATTGGTCAAGATTGCCTCGTATTCTGCAATATCCGTAGATGCCAATCCACAGGCTACACTTTCTTTTGTGGACTTTTTCTTTGAGATGGGACCAGGTTCACAATTTTCATCCATCTCTTCATGTTCGTCGTTGACTCTGAAAATTGGGGTAAAACAAACAAAAATGAATTAGAAAACAAAAAATGATACGGTTATGTCGTTTCACCAAAAGAAACCTAAAAGATCAAAAGAAACCGGAGGTCCTTTTCTACCTTTGGTAGAACTGGAAGCAGCCTCTCTACCTTAGGTAGGAGTATGGCTGTCTACGTCTTAACCTCCCCCATACACCGTGGAAGACGGTATTGGGACCCATAACCCGTGGAAGACGGTATTCGGAGTTACTTTACTTTACTTTTTGTTTTAGAATTACTCTGCACACTCGGCATCCATCACACTTGGAAAAATACCAATATTTAAATCATAGCATCATACCTTTCCTCCCGCTGACTCTTGCTCTTCCCGGTGGCTTCCTTTTGAACCTCACGAGCGACCCCATCACATGTATTGTGTCCTTCACCATTGCTTGTGATGTCAGCCTGGCCATCATTGTCCTCCACATCATCTTCATCAACTAATTTCCTTGCCTTCCCGGTATGAGCAACCTTTTTAGCCCTCCTAGGTCTATCTTTACCTACGCTTCTGCAATTTTACAACAAAAAAAGCATGATCAGCAGCAATACTTTCTACAATGTCAATGCTATTTGGCTTTCGGAAATGAATCGGTCAAGGGCATACCTGCGCTTTTTATCCTTTGAGATTATATTATCTTCATTGGCTTTGGGACCTGACTCTAATAGTAGAGGTTTATTAAAATCTTTGTAAGTGAGTTGAGGACGCTCCTCCTCTCGATCTACAAAATTAGATACAAAACAACTCTTTTCAATTTCTTTGGCTGCTTTTAGCATCGGAACTTGATGTGGAAGTAGCACCTTCCATCTCCTGAATATTGAAAAGAAGTTAATCGTCGTATACAAAACAAGCTAGCAGAAACTATATAACATAAAGACTAGTGGTGGTGGGCCGTGAATGAGTTGATCCGGATTATGTTTTATCTCTAATGGGTCGAACAAGAAGGACCACTAACTTCAAACAAAGTGGGTCAAGTGAGTCGAAGGGGGCCCATATACTTAACAACATAAAACCTCCTAAAAATTTATCCGGGTAGACCAGATTTATTGAAGTAATATAACCTATGTAATCAAATGTTACCGTACCTCCTACATTGACTGTCCGTGCGTTGAGGAATACATGCAGCTACCCGAGCCCAGCTATAATTATGTTCTTCAACTGCAGCTTTTAATTTCATATCCTCCTCTTCGGTCCACTTATCCATTTTGAGCGAAGGATCTAAGCAATTAGCCCATCTGTCACAAAAACAATTTAGAACCCGTTTATTGTGGATTTACCAAACGTTTATATAAGTGTACAAGTACTTGTATTCTTGATACCTTTCTCCGCATTGTTCTTGCGTCCTGCCAGGCACAAACTTGGTTTTCTTATGCCAGTTTTTGGCCCCAAACAGCCTAACAGCTATTTTCAGACGCTTGTCCTCATCTGAGTCCCACCTCCCAACTCTTTTCCTCAATGGATTCAAGGACTTCTTCCATCTGGACAAGGTAACACCGAGAAAAAATTTACATATTAGATTACCAGGGTAGAAAACTTTGACAAATATGTTGCATAAAACATAAGACTTGTGATATGTCAAGACCTCGGGTGTACAAAACAAAAGTACATTGCGTAAACCGGTACACCTGTGAAAGTAGCGGCTTTTGCATACCATTATTCTTTGTTGAAATGATAATTAAGAAGACTTCCACAAATGAGTCAGTTCTCTATAAGATCTTCTTAAAGGGGTGATGGTCATTGTGGTGGAAACGGGCAGAAAGGATCATATTTAAAATTTGAAAATCACGCATTTGACCAATTCCATGTTTGGCTAGAGCCTTTTGATCACTTTATGTGCAATAGCCTTTTCATGACTTTCCACCCATTTCACCAATTTCTTACTTGGCTGGAAAATTACGACATTTGATCCATTTGACCACAAATATAAAAAAATCGTAACTGACCTATTGGAGCACTGGGTACCAGTCCGTCCTGGGAGTATAGAAGCAATAAGCTGCCAGTTAGTTTCACCGTACTTTGCTACAGCCTTACGTAGTTCCTCATCCTCAGTGGGAGTCCATTCATTATTTAAAATAAATGGATTAAGACTCCTCTGGAAACGTGACAAGCATTGGTAAGGTGTCCTGTTCGTTTTCAGCTCCTTAGCTATGTCAATCCAGTTGCTAAACCCTCTGTTTGAAAAACAATCCAACATCTTCTTTTCTTCATCATTGGTCCATTGCTCACGATTAATTAAAGGATCCTCGCAGTTCCTCCATCTGAATTCATTTTCAATATAATTTTATTACTATATAAAAGAAGAATAATGTATACACAGTTCACCCGAGTACTTCAAAAGGTCACATTAGGTCGCCCAAATATCTATCAGAATTACAGGACATTAAAAACATTCGTTTTCTAAAGTAAAAACTAGACTTTTTATAGCACCAATTTTGCACAAAAATTCCCAAAATCACCTGCCGCTTTATAGTATAAATTAGGACTATTCAGTGACAGAGAAACACATACCTTGATTCGCATTCAGGACCAGACCTGCCTGTGAGGTACATGGACGCCAACTGTTCCCAATTAACCTTAGGGAGAAATGACCTGATTTCTTCGGGAGTTATTTCACGTTTTTTGATTCTTGCAATCATTCTATCCAGGTTACTAGAATGTGGGTCTTCAGCACTGCAAACGTATAATATTAGGAACTCAAATATAAAGGCAAAGAAATGTATTCGTTGTTACATACAAGCATGAATGGACCCATAAACATAGTGTGTGTAGTTAGTGCAACATAATTCATGGTGGTACTTAACTCAGTATATTAGCTCGATGTGTTGTGCATAAAAAGATGACACACTTCAATACGATATGCTTGCTCGTTACTTCTGTATATATATTTTTCAAACAGAAGTAGACACAATCAACGTTTTATTAATATTAAAAAACGACATTAGAAGATAATTTAATCATTTCACATGCATTATTAGTCGAACTTCAAATTCCAGATACTTAATTTCCTAGTACTGCACGTTCATGATCTTTCGAGTTAAACCGGGGGGTTACTCATTTATGTTAGTTAAATAAAAGCAAGGTTAGCAAACTTCATGAAAATTTACCTGAAAAGGTTTTGCATCATCATTTCCTGGATTTGCTGTTTAATTCCCTTCTTGAGGTCCTCCGTATCCTCTTTTGACCAAGGTTCTCTACTCAAAGAAAACGGATATTTCAACATTGCATCGTTAAAAATTGCCACTTGAGGATTTTGAGCTGGACCTTGATTAATTGGAAGGGTGCTTTTGTCCTTTATCTGTAAATCCAAATGCAAAGATTAAAATAGGCAAAGATCATACAAAGGTCTGTAACACAGTATATACAACAGTAAACTGAATATCAGCAATGTAGGGACTAACCTTAGAAGCATTGGCTCTCGGCTTTGGAACCGAAATTAGCTGAAAGCGTGGATCTTTTTTATGGGACAAAGCTTGACCCGTCCTTTTTCTGCAGTCCACCTGAAAGCCTTTGAGGAATTTAACACGCTCCCTCAACTTCTTATTTTCTTCCAACCTGGCTTCAACTTGAATTAGCTTATCACGTAGAAACTTCTGGTATGTCCGATTCTTCTTGATGGCTTCGACAAATGCATGAGCAGATGCCGGAAAACCACAATCTCCAACTGGAACCAGTTCATGTCCTTCACTGACATTTGCGGCAGAAGTAACGTTACTCGAAATATGATTGTTGGCTGTTCTTCCATCTACAGAATCTGGAAATCCTTGTCGGTTGTTAATTCTGGTAACAAAAAAATTAGGGGAAGATTCCTTTCCCAAGTCTATGATATTAGTAGCACCAACCTGCTTCTCTGATCTCTGTACAGAACTCTCCGTGCCATTACTTGTGCTATCTGATTCATAAAACCAATTTGCAAAAGAGGTCGTGTCAGTTGAGTAGCAATGATAAAGTCCATACAAAATACAACCGTAGAATGCTTACAATTGTTTCATGGTATAATGGTAGTTCCAAAGTATAAAATCTTCAGATAACAATGCATGGTTGGGCTTATGAACTTACATAAGTTCATTTTTATGGCTTACGAGTTTATCTAGTTGGGCTTATGAACTTACATAAGCTATAAACTAAATTTGATAAGCTTATAAGCCTAAAAAATGAGCTCATTTTTATGGCTTATGAGTTTATCTTGATGAACTTACATAAGCTATAAACTAAATTTGATAAGCTTATAAGCCTAAAAAATGAGCTTATGTACTTATCAAAATTTCAATAAGCTCGTAAGCTCGTCAAATAAGTTTAGACAAACACCCTTCTAACAACAACCCATCCCACACCGGTATTAGGTAACAAATGTAAGCACATTATGTATCTAAGGAAATGACGATATGTAAAAATAAGTCACAAAACCAAATAAGCTATAAGCCGGCTATATAAACCTAAACAAACAATCCCTAAATGTAAAAACCCGTCCCACATCGTTATGATAAGAAACATTTGAGCCCTTTATAAGCGGGCTACCGGTATCCTTCCAACATGGTTTCGCTTTGGGGCTACAATAGGAACCTACTTTAGAATTTTCAAACAACTCGTCCCACATTGTTAATTAGTAACAAATACAAGCACCTTATATATCTAAGGAAATGACAATATCTATAAAAAAAAAAACGAACCGTTGTATTGTGAAAACCTGCGCAGAATAGCACGAAGAGTCTCGAAATCGCCCCCGTAATCCTCATCATCAATAATATCACAATCATTAGGTAAAATAGTATTCAATGGTTTCATAACAACCTCCTCATCCTCATCATCATCCTTACCATTATTCCGAACCGACAAACATTTCTTAATATCCTTAAGCAACACCATATCCTCATCATCATCATCATCAACATCATCATCATTTACCGTGACAGTTGATGACGATGACTTGGGGATGACGTCATCGGTTTTGATGGAGCATGCTCTTCTTAAGGCTTGTATGTCTTGTTGGAATTCGTTGTCGTCTGAGTCAGTCTCGGTGTCAGACATTTTGTCTGAGTCAGTAAACAAAGCATATGAGCTTAAGAAATTTTCAATAAGCCGATGAAATAAACCTAAACAAACACAGTTTATGAAAATATCAAACATTTTCATACAGTCCAACAATAAAGTGAGATAAACAAGTAGTATACACTAAATCAGCTATTTAAAAACATGCATGTAGTTGGCCACATTACTCTTTACGAGTACTAAATCTGTCTATTCGAGTATTCGACCACTTAGGTCAATTGAATACATGAGATTGGCCACATTACTCTTCACGAGTACTAAATCTGTCTATTTGACCACTCGGGTCAACTGAATACATGATATACATGTGATTGGCCACATTACTCTTTTCGTGTACTAAATCTATCTATTTGACCACTCAGGTCAACTGAATACATGATATACATGTGATTGGCCACATTAATCTTTACGAGTACTAAATATGTCTATTTGACCACTCGGGTCAACTGAATACATGATATACATGTGATTGGCCACATTACTCTTCTGAGTACTAAATATGTCTATTTGACCACTCGGGTCAACTGAATACATGATATACATGTGATTGGCCACATTATTCTTTTTTACGAGTACTAAATTTGTCTATATGACCATTCGAGTCATCTAAATACATGATGTACATGTATTTGGCCACATTACTTCTTACGAGTACTGAATGTGTCTATATGACCATTCGAGTCATCTGAATACATGATGTACATGTGATTGGCCACGTTACTCCTTACGAGTACTGAACCTGTCTATTTGACCACTCGGGTCAACTAAATACTGTATTAAATCACGCACATAGGTCATCTTTATTCTAGTTACGACCCTGCAGGTCAATATATAACATAAATAGCATAATACGACCTTATAGGTCAACATAATACTAAATACTTCCTATATGACCATACTGGTCATCATGACATGTAAATTACGTGATACGACCACATAGGTCGATATGACACTAAATTCATATACTATGACCATATGATGTACGTATGAACATACACACGAGCTCGCGTAACAGAAACTCGGAGCACGAGTTATATACTTACTTTCTACTTGTAATCTAGTCATGAATGACATGAACATAAAGCATACCTTGGATCGAACGTTTGCTCTTATTAACAAGTTTTCGATTGTTAAGAATGGAGATGTCCCTGCTAGATTAAATACGTTTTTAGGTTTAATGAATCGTTATGTTTCTTTTTTTTATTCTTTTGGAATACTCGTAGTATAAAAGATGCACCCATGTTTATTTTTCTTATTTACACTTTGGTCCCAAATTATGAATTTATGATTTTTTTTTTTGTCATATAAAGGAAATATTTAACTTTTTTAAGTAAACATATTCAAGATAATATATAATAATTAAAACAATTATTACTCAATAAGGAAATATTTTTTTTTTAAAATACGAAAGTCCTCGTTTGAGATTTTGTTTTATTATTTATACTACATATAAAAGAAAAACGGTCAAACCTTGAAAAGTGAAATGTTGAAAGTCAAATATGAGAGAAATATATGGTGTAATTAATATTCTTATTAAAACACTAAATTATTTAAAAATACAATAATTTATTCACATTGTACAACCAATTAAAAGCATATTTACCAAATTAGAAATAACCAATTAAAATACATCTTACTAAAAAATACAATAAAATTTTCACAATTTACAATTTAAACAAGCTACAACATCTATATCTATACTACATAAAATACAAAATGGTCAACAAGTCAAGAATTGAAAAAGTGAAATGTGAAAAGTGAAAAATGTGATTTTCATGGTAACTTTGGAAAGTATTAATGGTTTGCAAAAAAAAATTGTCATTCGTGAATGTGTCAAACTTGATTTCTATTACTTTGCATGGTAACTTTGGAAAGTATTCATTGTTTGCAAAAAATCTGTCATACCATATACTCTCATATCATTCGTGAATTTCAAACCATGTTAAGAATTTTTGTTAGAGTTGAATTATCGGATGTTACAACCGTTTGCAATTACATTTTGATCTTTTCACGTTCTATTTTGAATGTTAAACAAAACACTTGCCATAAAATCGCATATCGTTAATTGTCTACCGTTAGGAACCGCTGCCGCTAGGCGCGGATACTCGCCTATTAATCCAAAATATAAAATAATTAAACACACTAATTAATGTTATTTTTAAAATACCCTAAAATGAAAAGTACTTGTTATTATACATATTATACAAATCAATAAAACTCACAAGCTTCATACAAGCTAACAAGTTGATCGTACATAGAGTTTTGAAAATCGGACTAGACCAACGGGGTTCAACCGAGAACCGGTGTCGCCACTGGTTCGGCTAACGAATAAAATCCATCCGAAAACGAACCAGAGAGGAGCCGTCGAAACCGATACAAACTGGTGAATCAGGTCTCATCGTGTAACACCCCCAAAAATTATCGCAGCGGAAGATTGTGTCATTGGGGTATTATTTCATAGTTCACAGCAAAAATTACTGAAACGACTCTAAATGTGACGTTTTGAAATAAATTATCATTCGATTAAAATATCAGAGTTTACAAAGAGGTCCCACAAGTTTATATAATAATAAAAAGGACAACATAAAAGTTGTAAAGATTTTCGAATGATAATATGTGCATCGTCTTCAAAATAATTTCGTGCTTCACATGCCATGAAGTATATCCTTATTTACCCGAAAATACATTCTAAAACTGTCAACAATAATGTTGGTGAGAATCATATGTTTATGTAAATGTTTTATACGACTACCACAAGTATAGGCCATGTATGACAAATATGTCACATAATAATGTTACAATTGCTATAAGCACATGACAGAAGTTTAGGCCAGTCATGATGTTCGCCCCAACAGAGTGTTTTGCCAAACAACTCAAATAATGATATTAAATAAAATGCATCCGTTTGACCACATAACATACCTTGGATCGAACGTTTGCTCTTATTAACAAGTTTTCGATTGTTAAGAATGGAGATGTCCCTGCTAGATTAAATACGTTTTTAGGTTTAATGAATCGTTATGTTTCTTTTTTTATTGAATACTCGTAATATATAAAAGATGCACCCATGTTTACTTTTTTTTTATTTACACTTTGGTCCCAAATTATGAATTATTAAATCTTAGTATAAAAGATGCGTAAAACCGAATTTATGATTTTTTTTTTTTTGTCAAATAAAGGAAATATTTAACTTTTTTAAGTAAACTTAACATATTCAAGATGATATATAATAGTTAAAAAAAATATTACTCAACAAGGAAAGAATTGATTTTTTGAAATACGAAAGTCCTCACATGTGATTTTTATTTTATTATATAACTAGTTATAATACTCGTACACGCGCGGGTTTTATATATTGTGTCGTTTTAAAATCGATTATTAATTTATTTTTTTACATTTGACACAAATATTTTTAAAATCACTTCCGCTTTTTACTAAGTTTTTTTTCTTTATACTTTTGACACTTAAACTTTTATGTTTATTTTGTTTTCTTGACTATATATAAGAACATTTTTTTTAACAATTGTCAAATCCGGAATATTTGAGTTTTTTTTAGTAAATATTTTAAAATAAAATAAAAATAAATAAATAAAATATTACCAAATAAAGTATGGATAGATTTTTTTTTAAATGAAAAATTCCCACTAAATATTTCGTTTTATTATATAAAAGATTACAAAAGATTTATTCAAACCCTACTAGGCTTATTGCTTGGCCCAGATTAGTTAAATGAGATGGGCCTATCGTCCCTATTTGGTTTTGTATTGAATTTGGATTCGTTAGTTAGGTAACTTTGGCCAAAGCCGAAACATAGCCGTAGAAGTATTAGCAGTAACTAGTAGTTGTTTGTTTAATAAAATCTTACAATATTAAATAAATTTGAGAATATTCATGTAATTTAATAAGTAGTCTAAGATTCCAATGCTTCTTAAAAAGCAACGTTTTGAATAATAGCAATTACACAAAATGCAAATGCTAGTTGCTTGTTTTCGAATATTTGCTTCAAAACGCTTGCCAAACATTATCTAAATAAGTGTCAATTCTAAAACATTTACTTTTTTCAATTAAAATTCTAATGATTTATTTTTCTTAAATTCTAATGAAACGAAAAGTTAGTTGTGTTGAAAAGTTCAACCTTAACCCGAACACGTTAAATAAAAAGGTCTAGTATTGTAAGTGTCGAACTAAACCTAACTCGATTATTGAATGATCAGCGTCGACCCATTTACAACCCCTAACATTTTTAAACTCAACTGTAGTACTAGTATATTTATTCTCGCGTTGTTCTCAGATCCTTTTTCGTCATTTCATGTCACGTCGGAAATTGCCCCCCCTGCTCTTAACAATATCCTCCTCCGCTTTCTTACAAAACTTAGTCACAGAGTCCAAAAATCTATGATTCGAACCACTTTGTTCATTTAAAGCCATCACTTCACAAATCTTGGTTAAGCCAGTACCCAACTGGAACGCTTCGTTTGTACATGTGTATGAATCGTAGAATATTGCGTATGACAAACAAACAAAAACTTTTACTGTAACAAACTAGTACATTTTACTTGACATAATTACAAGCTGCGACTTTCTGGACCAAGGGACGTACTGATCTTGTGCGTTAGAGGATGCGTGGTATATATATTTGGACCATATATATTTGTAACTTTTTGAGCAAATTCGATTTAAATGGGTCGAATAATATTGTACATGCAGTAATATTGCACACTGGCACATCAGATTATCTACCAAAAATCAAAATGACCAATTATAACCTTATTATAAGCTTCAAAAGTACTATTACAGAATCAAAAGAGTAAACATTTAAATGCAACTTTTAGACATATATTGTTCATCTATTCAAAGGCATCGTCGTCTTCATCAGGCAATCGCTCGTGCAAGGCCTTGATAAGTTCTGCTTCATACCTGCAGGAAATGGAAAAACAACGCAAAAGTTAATGCATTTCATCCCTTTGAAAACAAGTTTCATTTAAGTATCAACACCCCAAAATAGAAGAGATAATAAGCCTCTAACCTTTGTTGCGCCGCCATGTCGATTACAACCTCTGGAGGAGGAAGGGCGGGTGCTTCCACAAGCACAAGATTTGGATCCCTGCCGCACATGCAACAATTTTTTAAGATTGCCTGATCAGAAACTAATACTACATGCCTGTAATAATAACATCGAAAGACTTTTACGTACCCAACAAGCTTCTTTGCAAGATACAAGAATGGCTTCTCGAAGTTGTAATTGCTTTTTGCAGAGATCTCATAATACTGCAGGTTCTTCTTCCTATGAAACGTAATCATATTCGGTTTAACCTGCCTGTTCTTTACGTCCACCTTGTTTCCGCACAGGACCACAGGAATATTTTCACACACCCTGGAGATATCACGATGCCATGAAGGGACATTCTTGTAAGTTATCCTGGCTGTTACGTCAAACATTATAATAGCACACTGGCCACGGACACTGCATTGAAAAAAGACATATATTGGTTTGTTGTTCGTGCGAGATAATAAGAAACTCATAATAGCATCCTTCACTTACTAGTAACCATCTCGAAGGCCACCAAATCTCTCTTGCCCTGCAGTATCCCAGCAATAGAAAACGATCTTTCCACGATTTGTATAGAAATCCAAAGGATGAACTTCCACTCCAACTGTGGCTGCACACATTCAAAACAAAATGTGAGAGACATTATCTAGAATTGCAAATCTGACCAACTCCAAAAAGTTGCCTTACGTTCATATCTCTTCTCAAATTCACCGGTCAGATGTCTCTTAACAAAAGTAGTCTTCCCTGCAAAATGCATCAAGGAATAACAAGTGAGAAAATATCCATATAAACCCCTTGAAGATTTGTTGCTAATTACCATGCATAAGTTATACTAATAGTCTAGCACTACATACAAATTGTGCAACGAAATTAGTGTACTAGAAACTGTGATCTAAAACTACATCAGAAAGCTCAACATAGAGCACCAAAATAGCCTAATTTACCCAAACTTAAGCCTTTTACCACCGGGTTATTATACAAAAAAGTCACTAAAGTTTGCGCGAAATTTTTCCTAAGCTATTAAAGTTTCAAAGTTGTCATCTGAGTTACTAAACTATAAAAAGCAAACACGTCTATAATTTCATATATTTTTACGTATATTATTTTGATGTGTTAAGTAACATAAATGTCATGTCTTTACAAGTTCAGTAACCTGGATGATAACTTTCATAAGTTTAGTAACCTGAATGACAACTTTGAAATTTTAGTGACTTAAAACAAATTTCGCGCAAACTTTAGTGACTTCTATGTATAATAACCCTTTCCATCATCATAAGATGCAATAAAATACCTGGCCTATTAGCATATATAATTAATACAACAAAATAATTTATTTAGGCGTTCAAAGAAGTTTATATCTCCGATTCACGTTAACATGTAATCAAACATGTACGTCGCGTAAACCTAACTAGCTAGCATGAAAATCAAGTAAATAATAATAATGCCATACATACCAGTTCCTCCATCACCAACAAGCACTAGCTTAACGCACAAACCGTTTTGTTGATTTGGTAAAGCAGTCTGAAAACATAGATCGAAACAATGCAACGAAATCACAAACAAATAATATGAATATGCATGCTAAAACAAAAGAAGAAAAGATGCACATGCATTACATACCATGGTAGATTAAGTCTATAACATCAATACCTCTAAATGAATAAGTGGCCCTGTACCAGCGACTATCCTTGGTAGCAAGTGAGCGTTTGAGGCTGGTGATACTATGCACGCACCCTTGATTCCAAGTAGGTTCAAGCATGCTGATAGTTATGCTAGTTGTGTCGCTCTTCCAACTGTGCCAACCTAGAACAAACAAATGTACAGCTTTCAGCGCTTGGACAAAAATGATTTTGACTATTGAGTATTTATATGATACCTTCAGGAGGCCAACAAAACAAATTATTAAATGATAAATATATTACCCTATAAGATGTTAATGAGTTTTAGAATGTGTATTCGATGAGGCTTCAGAGAAAAATGTTTCTTTACCTGAAAATGGTTAAACCGTATCGAAATAAAGTGATAAATTGACCCAAAATTAATTTAACCCAATATTACCTGATGTGTTACAGCGTCCCCTTCAAAGTGGTCCAGTTTCGGTATCTGTGGCCAGGATAAAGTCAGTCTGGTACAAAGCAGAATGTGTTGCGACTTGTGAAAAGTTCTTAAAAGTTTTTCCTTTAAAATACAATATAAGTTATATTTAATCAAGTTTAATTACCTGCGTTTTTCCTCCCGCATGACCAGCCTCCATGTCACTGTCGTCGTTATCGTTATGATATCTATTAGGATTAGATCTGCATAAAACATAAATCAACTGTCATCGTGTTCAAAGACATAGTGACACAAACTACTAAAAAAGTAAGCAGTAAAAAACCAATAAACGGACTCGTTGTTTGTTTCAAGCGAATCCAAGAACCCCAGACAATCGTCAAAATGATATAATTTAGTCAAAATTGAGGCTCGAATCCGCAAATATACGAACGGTGCGAAACACCTGCCATGGCTGCAACCACATTCCGGGTGTGGCTGCCTTGCTAAGATACGGGCATTGGTAAACTATGTTCCGAAAAAACATAAAAGCAGAAAACTATCATCATCACATGTTATTTAACTCACAACATCTAAATGTCTAAATTGTTTATTTATCTTTTCATTTCACGGGTACCGCAAGAAGTTACATAAGTTGGAGTGAATTCCAAAAAACAAATAAAAAAATATAACTCGAGCATTTAGCAAGTTACAAAATATTAGAGGCAGTAGAATCAGAAAACCAAGATACTTCAACAGTGGTTCAGATTACCTATTTGGAAAGGTAACAACACTGTTAAGTAACTTCATTCACAAATGATGCTTTTTCGAGCATGTTTTTCGTACACATTTTGATAACTAAGCTTTTACTTAAGAAAACATTTTCATCAAGAAAAAGCATACACATGAGCAAAAGGAAAAACATCATTAACGGTTAACGGGTCAAAATGGGTAGCTTTATGAACGGGGTCAGTTGAACTCAAACCTTTGGTCCAGACATGATTAGTTCTCTATAGATAATTAGTACGCCTAATATAATAAAACAAACATCATGTGGGCATGATCAAATGTAAAGGTGGCAATTTCGACCCATTTACTTATAAATGGGTCGATTTGGTTATTACCACTTATAATGGGTCAGGCAAAGAAAAGTATATCTCAATTTTCAAGGCCTTCAATATGCCCAAGACACTGCGGCTAAAACATAACTCATTGCATTTTTCTATGCTCACACCGTTTCCATATTTCAATGAAGTTCGTTGGAATCTTTGGCTAAGAAATCCGCTAACACTTGTATTACAATAATTTAACGGCTTAAGAGATTAGTTTGGGCGACTTTCTATCACTTTTGGCCCAGAAAGCTCTTTGGGAGACGTTGTATCAGTTTTGGCCCAAAAAGCTCTTTCCCTTCTTACCTGAAAGTTTTTTTCTTTTTATTTTACTTATTTGACCTGTTTAGGATCTGAAGTTCACAAATTGAACCATTTATAAGTAAATCTGCTTTCTTCATAAAATCTGTATTTTCTCGGTAACCATCTTCTAAGAACAATATAGATTCCTTTTTTTTTTTTTAGTTCAGAATATGAATGAAACAAAGTATAGGTGTCCAAAGGTGGTTTGACGGTTAACGGGTCAAAATGGGTAGCTGTAGGTACGGGGTCAGTTGAGCTTGAACTTTTGGTCCAGACATGTTTATTTCTCTAAAGATAATTAGTACGTCCAATATAATAAAACTTATATTTCTTCAATAATGAACCGTCAGTCTCGAATTGTGTATCTAGATGAAATAAGGAGTCGTGGTATTTATTTTTCTTCTGACTTGGTTACAAAATTACATACCATCTAATCCAAGTGTCAATCTAAAGTGTGGGTTATTAGGCTTTCCAGGACTGACAGGTCAAACTAACATTAATTTCCAGTGTGAAATTTATTTGAGCAAAAACACAACACGACAAAACAAAGATACATTAGCAAAGGTAAAGCCGTATACCAGAAACTCCAATCAAGGGGTGGTCGTGTAAGCCAATATTTTTACTTGTGAGCTTAATTTGATCTTGGGTTTTATTTCATAGCAAATTGTAGGACTTATGAGCTTAATTTGATCGCATCTTTTATTTCATAGCAGCTCATAACTACAAACCAAAGTATTTAGGCAACAGAAAAAGTATTGTTATAAATTGACCTGATAAGTTAATGGGAATCGGCTTTTACAAATCCAACTGAATGCAAAAGATCAGTGCAACTTATCCTTAATCCTCAAACAATAAGCCTAACCAATGAAAGTATATTTATGTATACCAAAGCATCTGAATTCCCTCTTCATTGACCTAGTCTAAGATACAACCGCTAAAATGTTTAAGCTTTTACAAATCCAAGTGAACGGATTCACAAATTCAACAACAAACGCGCCACATTATTTCTCAGGTTGCCTAATACTCCAATTTAACCTTAAAACCAACCGTCAGAAACAAAGCTGATGAAAGCATTAAAATGTCTTCGCACCAAAAAAAACTCGTGTATTTTCTCTTTAAGCCTCTCTCTGTTGTCCACAAAACCAAAATACGCTTACTCAATCTGGTCACTTATTTTTGTTTCTATAGCTTTTGGATTGTACTTCACAAACTACAACATGTCTCATAAGACGGAAAAAGTAAGCTTATGAGGTTTGCGGAAAATCTTAGAAAGCGAAAAAAATTTCCAGGTGAAACTTCCAGCAATTCTAAAGCCTCCCATGTTAAAAACTTATAATTCCTCAAACAATAACCTTAACCAAAATAATGATTACAGCTAAACCCATATCACCAAATTAATCCAACTATAAAGTAGCACAAACACACTAAAATCTAGAAAAACTAAAACAACGACAACATAAAGCTACCTAATCCTTAATCCTCAAACAGCTTATGGGTAATCCTCAGACAACAACCTTAACCAAAAACATCATCGCAACTAACCTATATTACCACACGAATCCAACTCGAACAACAGAGAAATCAAAAAGAAAATCAGTTATATTAAATTAAATATTTGGAAAATGATACTAACCTCCATAACCTCCTTTCCGATTAGCAGCAACAAAATCAACACCATCGAAGCTGAGAACAGACTCCCCACCCCAAAACGGAACTCATCGATTCCCCATGGATATTATTTGTGTGTGTTTTTGCACACACATACATATATGTTGATTGAGATGAGTTGGAAGATGGATAACAGGTGCTGGCATCAAATCAACACACCTGAAAATGACACGTATCACAGCATTGAAGCATGAGGTGGAGAAGCAGGAGGTGTTCATTAGCTTGTATTGGGCGGACATGAACAAACCACGACAATATAAGCAAGATCGGACGGACAGAAGTGTCGGACCCTAAATCGGGTGGCGGGTCGGGTACCCCGCAAAATGTACTTTAGAAGAAATAACTCATTCACATTTATAACATTTCAACTTGTAACACGAAAACCATCCACACTTACAAAACACCAAATATATCGGCAAACTGATACATCTTAATATCTTATAACTTGACACAGAAACCACTCCAAGTCGACCACTTATGAAACAACAAATGTAGACACAAATCATTTCCATATATTTAAATCCTATTACAATTCATTGTAAATAAAAAACAACAAAAATTGCAGGACAACCCATAGTTAAAAACGTTTTTTATATATTAAAAGACTTAAACCAGAATGAAAACTATTCTAAATCAAAACATGCTATTATTCAAATCTTACGCTTAACTAGACAAACCAACCAACTAAATTACTAAAGCATCTTAGTAACACGAGCTTTGACCGTAATAGTTCTTTATCTTGCGGGTTTTTGTCAGTTGCCGCATCTAGCTGCTCATCCGCCTCATCAATAATCTCGTTAGCCTTCTCAAATTTTGCTGCTACACTTTTCTTTACCTCCTGTATCATAAAACAAAAACTGATTGATACATCAGGATACCATGAATTTGGTTAGTACGATACATCAGGTTACACTCAATTGATCACAGTTCGATACACTCAAATTATCACAAAAAAATCACAATTAACGAGACACTTGATCCATAAAAAATGATACACTAAAACTTGATATCCCAATCACCCATGACATATCATCATAACCAATTTACATACACATATCAATACACAATACAATACACATATCACCATAACCAGATTACATGCACATATCGATACGCATATCACCATAAGCAGTTTACACACACAAACACCAAACATAACTAGAAGCTTAAGGAATAAAATTCTAGGATATAAAACTACTGTTAATTATGAAAGTTTGGACAATTGATAATAATGGTCCCTCTAGTCCTATTCCTCCTTACTTGTGACACATTAAACTTCCTACATATTGACATGATGAATCCCATATGTCGAAAAATTCCGCTTGTTGATTGGGACGCAGGCTGGACTGTATTGAATCCCATGTGTCAGGTGGTACCATCATTTAAATTGTATCAAGTATTTCGCTTGCGCTGATTCTAGTTTGATGCCAGACAATGTCCTCCTCGGCAATGACCTTCCGATGTTGAAGCAACACCACAAAAATCCAATCGATTGTATTAGTGTGCAGAATAATAAGCAATCTTTGTTTGAAAATAATATCAATCTTAATTCTGCTTATAAAATTGTCCTCCAGGACTATTACCACTGGTATTTCAAGCCGGGATAAAGCATGTGTCTGCACATCAGAAAGTAACATAGATCACATTGCAGCAGGGATGAAGCAAAATGGTAGCATATGAAGATATAGGAGTACCATGCAAACTTGAAGTTAAACTAAAATTGTCCTCCAGGACTATTACCTCTAGTAGAGTGCCCACTATTTCAAGCAGGTAAGGTGAAGTATCTAGTGGATAGTTACTGATATATATCATCGCAGAAGCAGCATCATCCTGCACATCAAAGTAACATATCACATTGCAGCAGGGATGCATCAAAATGGTGGAATGTGAAGATATAGGAGTACCATGCAAACTTGAAGTTAAACTAATTTGGAAAATGCATTGCTAGAGGGGTACGGAAAAGGAGATGGAGTGGTAATTAAAAGATAGATAAAATATCTAAGTCATGTTGCCGAAGTCAGAACAGATAGAAATGTCAACTAATGTTAAGAAACGTGGTCGTTCTACAGTTCAGTTAGGGGAGATGTTTGAAGAGCCATTAGCTGTATTAACTTTAGACTTGGTTATGCATAAGTTATTAAGATGTGTTCAAAAAGAACGTAACAGAATTGTAATGAAAAGTTTGTTTCATACGATTGCGACGTTTTTCAATGCGTTGTGCATTAAAACTGGTTGTCCGGAACTTTTTTCTTCTGTAGAAGGGTGGGCTTCGGGTGATAATGATTTGTTAAAGGAGGCTACTATGTTGATATTAGGACCGCTGACGCTGACTAAGGGGTTGAATGGGGGCAAGAGGTGACACCGGGAATCGGACGATTTTTCTAAATACATCTGGTCTAAAAAGCGAGTTCCTCGTTTTGTATAATTTTTCTAAAATGGACCTCGTCAAATTGTGCCCGGTGACGGCAAGAGCCGTTGATTGAGTGGGCTCATCATCTCATGACACGCTGGCGAGGCATTTTAAGAAGTATTTTTCGCGAGGCATTTGGTTGGGTTTGTTAGCGGTGCGATTGAGATTGCTCGGTCGGAGAGAATGGAGAAAAGCGAGGCATTTGGTAATTGATTTTGTGATTACATTAGGGGAAGGGAGGCATAGTGGTTATCGTGTGCTTTTGATTGATAAGTTGTTTGATATTTTGATGTCGGATATTGAGGCCGAAGTTGCTTCACATTGGGAGGAAATGAGAATGATGATCTTTGGGAAGTCGGGAAATTATAGCGTTGTCTGAAGTTTTTGAATAGGTTGGCGTTTAAATTGGATAAATACTCTCTTGCGTGGCCTAGGCTTAAAAAGTATTTGGCTTCACGTGACGAGGAAGAAAGCGTTTTCTTTGCTATTGTTGCACTTGCACCAATTTCTAAGGTGTTAAAGGTAATGAAATATTTTGGGCATGTGTTATTTTAGGAGATTGTGAGTTTGGTTATGTTATGCGATATAAACTTAAAATATTTCATTACCTTTAACACCTTAGAAATTGCTGCAAGTGCAACAATAGCGGCAAACGTTTCTTCGTCGGGTGAAGCTAAATACTTTTAAGCCTAGGCTAGGCAACACAATATTTATCCAATTTAAGCCAACCTATTCAAAAATTCTGTACAGCTATAATTCCCGACTCACCGGCATCATCATTCTCATTCTCCTAATGTGAAGCGACCGGTCTCAATATCCGACATCAAAATATCAAACAACTTATCAATCAAAAGCACACGATAAGCCTGTAATGTAATCACAAAATCAATCGCCAAATGCCTCATTTCTTTCTCCAATCACTCCGGCGGTCTCAATCACAGCTAACAAACCCAACCAACTACCTCGAAAAATACTACTTAAGATGCCTCGGCGGTTTGTGTCATGAGACTGATGAGCCCACTCAATAAACTCCTCTTGCGTCGTCACCGGGGAACAATTTGGCGAGGTCCATTTAAGAAAAATTATACAAAACGAGGAACACAGTTTTTTTAGACAAGATGCATTCAGAAAAAATTGCCCGATACCATCCCTGGGTGTCACCTCTTGTCCCCCATTCAACCCCTTAGTAAGCACCCGCGCCAGCGGTCCTAGTATCAACATAGCAGCCTCCTTTAACAAATCATTATCACCCAAAGCCCACCTTTCTACACAAGAAAAAAGTTCCGGTCAACCTGTTTTAATGCACAACACATTGAAAAACGTCAAAATCATATGACACAAGCTTTTCATTACACTTCCGTCATCTTCTTTTCCAACACATGTTAATAACTTACGCTGAACCAAGTCTAAAGTTAATACACCTAATGGCTCTACAAACATCTCCCCTAACTGAACCGCTGAACGGCCACGTTTCTCAACATCAGTTGAGGTTTCTAATGAGTTAGCTAGTATGAGAACTCGTATATTCAGATCAGTCGGTGGCAGTAGAATCAGTTTGTCCAGTTTTCCATCCAGGTAAGGTGCCAATATATGAAGTCTACAGTGAAAACTCAAATTTAACACAACAGAAACAGCTTCTGCCTGCACATCAGCAAAAAAACAATCGTGTGTTACCATCTTTTGAAACTGGGTTTAAGGGAGCTTGTTAACAGACTTGATGCTACTACTTAAACTAGGGTTGCTACACGAGTAGACAGAGTAGTAACTAACCATCTTCACCACAAACATGAACCCAAATAAATTTCTCACTAGCTACTAACCTGAACTCGAGGATTGACATCATCCAGTGCTAAATCTAGGGCTGCTAACACACGATTGAGGTACTGATTTAGCAAGGATGGACATACATGATTACACAGCTCTCCAATTGCATTAATCACAAACTCAATCGCCAAATGCCTTTAAATCAGCTCGTTCAATAAGGTCTGAGATTAGGGTTTCGAAATGTTTAGGATCTTCGCTTGTCAGGATGTTGTATGTCTGATCTATAAAGCTGCTCTGCTGCATAAAGATGTTGCATCACATGGCTGTGCAGATCTTCAGGATCCATTGGAATGAGGCGGCAAGGGTTTTGAGTAAAAAGGAAAATGAAAACAATAGGAAAGGGAAGAGAAACAAAAAAGAAAAAAGAAAAGTTATCTTTAGGGCGTGTTTGTTTGTTTGTTTTGGGGGTTTGGAATGAGGAGAATGGAATCATTCATGGTTAATGTAGTTTGGTATAAAACGAGTGGGGAGACTCGCGCGTTGCCGCGGGAGTGCGTTGGTCCATAGATTATGTGTTTTCGATTTTATAATGTATATGTTTTAAAGTTGTTATTTTTTGTTTAAGTAGAGTGGATGACCTGTTTTTTGCAATATCGGTTTGTTATATATGCCAAATTTATAGGCCGTGATTCTAATAATAAATTGCAAAAATATTTACTTAAAGCAAGTGAGATAAGTAAAAAAAGTTATATAATAATCTTTTATAATTAATTGCATTCTCAAATCACTAATGATTAAATATATATTAGTAGCTTATATTAAACCATGAAAACCATAAGGCAACTTCTAAAAATTTGTAAGTATATTAACTTTGCTTAATACTAATGTGAGTTAACTTAAATCTAGTTGGGCCTATGTCCAAGAATTCATGAACCATTAGCATTCAAGTAGTCTGCAAATAGAAAATTTTAGATTTAGAGAGCATTTGTATAATTACTAATTAAGGAAAATAATGTATGTTTGTATGCTCAAATTTAATTTCATTTGTCAAGCCATTTCATTTGAAAAAGCTCGATACCACTGAGGTAGCACTTCTATCTATATTTGTGAAGGTTACAAAATGGAATTACCAGGATTCGAGATAAGATTTTGAAAAGGAATTCCATCATATAATTATATAATCAATGAGGCTGGTGTATGCATGATAACCATAATTGAAAAGTTCATTCACCTTCAACATTATATTCTAGGTAAAAATACTATATGAAATATAAATAAACAGAAACCAAAATTATATACTATACAAAATATAAAATCAGTGGTGATCACTAATAAAGGAGAACATTATATACTATACGAAATATAAATAGACGTAAACCAAAATTTATTTGTCACTCCAACAATAATTTATACAAATTAACCAAAATACAAACACAAAAACGCACACAAATTGTAGACATTGGAATTTGGGCCGTGGCTAACATACCGCTAATGATTGATTAAGATATCAAGATTAACTTCATTTTTCTCATTGTCTACGAATGAATCATCAATGAAAACAAAACCAAAAATATGTAGACTTTCATAAGACTTGAGAGGACTCTAGACAATAATGAAATTTTGAAATTGAAAGTGAAATTTGATTAACAGAGAGAATTCTAAAATCTGAAAAATATGTGGAATCAATTCTAAGATTTGAAAACGATTGTTAATATGGCATGTGTAATAAAAATAATTAATTGAGTCAAACGAATAAAATTCAATTTAGGGGTTGTAAGGTAATTTTACAATGCCATGTGGCTTTAGTGACATGGCATGAGTGACACATGGATTAAATGACATGGCAAATTTCAAAAAAAACTTCTTTTATTATATATATATAGATTTGAATAACTTTTGGATGTTGATCATTTTTGTTATGTTGTCGGAGGAATTTTTTTTTTTTTTTTTTTTTTTTTTTTTTGAAGTGTGTAATTTTATAAGGAAATGTATATTTGTTTAATTGTTTGTTGGGCTTTTATTATTGTGTTTGGTGTCATTAATGTGTAATAAATTAAGTTAGAGTTAAAAAGAGATAGTACATTGTCTAATTAATGAAGCATGTGAAAGCCTTACCCAACTAACATGTGTCATAGGGTTTCTACAGTGCAACCACAGTGTGTAGTACCGTTTATACAATGCAAAACAGTGTGTAAAAGTGCAGAACAATGCACACTTGGAACGGGAAACGATGGGTACTATTCATAGAGCACTGTAGCCATTATAAGAGATTACTAAAAGTGGCGAATCATATAATGCCTACTTGACCACTAATACTAAATTACACTCCATAGCCCAACAAGAAAACAGATTATGCTGCTAATAATCCCGTAATATAATTGCGTTGGACCCCGTTTCCAAATGCTTTTTTGTATATAGTATAATATATGGAATCAAGGCAAAAGATTCGTGTTGATCCAAAAAATACCATAGATCCTAACATGGCATCCTAGCTTTCCATTTCAATCTGAACCAACAGCCAGGATTAAGCTGATTTTTTTCTTTTTCTTTTTTTCATTTAATGACAGGGGCAAAGTGGTCACCCAACCTTTCTTTCTCATTTGATACTCACCCAACCTCATAACTTCCGATTCATAACTTCCGACTCATCACCTAACCTCTCAAATGACCAGCACCTTGTCCTAAATCAAAAGAGATTCCTGAGCGAAATCCTCATCAACCTCCCATCCCTTATCATTCGAGGTGGTTCAATACTTATAGTTAATGTTATGTTCATGTAAAATGGTTATCAACTAGTTTTGCTGATCCATAATGGGTGTTTGGGTTAGCACTTTATTACAAGCAAATTGGGTTTGCACATTGGTTTTTGTGATATGTTAAACATTTTTTAGTCTCTTATGATACATTTCAAGTAATAAAACATAGTTTTTGTTTCACCCTTCATATTGAATCTTAGATTGAACCAGCTGGTACATATTTGCATTAGAAAAGTGGTTTTAGTTTCGTATCAGCAATAAAACAAAACAACACCAAATTGGTTTTTGGTTTCACCAATATGAATTTCTAAATTGGTTTTGCTTAAAGAGACACACATACACTTTCAGTATCGAAACAAGTTCATTGTTTTACCACTTAAATTCTATTTTACAAAAATCTATGATACAACTTGTATCAGCATGTTTTGTTTTACTGATATGTTTTACCACTTATATTGCAGGTAAAAAAACATTCGATAAATTGATACATCTTAATATCTTATAACTTGACACAAGTCGACCACTTATGAAACATCAAATGTAGACATAAATCATTTCCATATATGATCATTCCCACTTAAATCCTATTACAATTCATTGTAAATAAAAAAACAACAACAAAAATTGCGGGACAACCCATAGTTAAAAACATTTTTTTATATATTAAAAAGACTTGATTCAAAAAACATATACCACGTTCTGATTGTTACCCATACACAAACACTTAAACCAGAATGAAAACTATTCTAAATCAAAACATGCTATTATTCAAGTCTTACGCTTAACTAGACAAACCAACCAACTAAATATTGAAACTAAAGTATCTTGGTAACACGAGCTTTGACTGTAATAGTTCTTTATCTTGTGGGTTTTGTCGGTTGCGATCTAGCTGCTCATCCGCCTCATCAATAATCTCGTTAGCCTTCTCAAATTTTGCGCTACTTTACCTCCTCAGATCATAAAACAAAAGCTGATTGATACATCGGATACCATGAATTTGGTTATTACGATACATCAGGTTACACTCAATTGATCACAGTTCGATACACTCAAATTATCACAAAAAAATCACAATTAACGACACACTTGATCCATAAAAAATGATACACTAAAACTTGATGTCCCAATCACCCATGACATATCATCATAACCAATTTACATACACATATCAATACACAATGCAATACACATCACCATAACCAGATTACATGCACATATCGATACACATATCACCATAAGCAGTTTACACACACAAACACCAAACATAACTAGAAGCTTAAGGAATAAAATTCTAGGATATAAAACTAATTAATTATGTAAGTTTGGACAATTGATAATAATGGTCCCTCTAGTCCTATTCCTCCTTGTGACACATTAAACTTCCTACATATTGACATAATGAATCCCATATGTCGAAAAATTCCGCTTGTTGATTTTGTTGATTGGGACGCAGGCCGGACCGTATTGAATCCCATGTGTCATGTGGTAGCTCCATTTTAAACTGTATCAGAAGTATTTCGCTTGTGCTGATTCTAGTTTGATGCCAGACAATGTCCTCCTAGGCAATGACCTTCCGATGTTGAAGCTACACCACAAAAAACCAATCAGTTAATTAAGATTATTTTCAAAAAAAGATTGCTTATCGTTCTGCATACTAATACAATCATGAATACCAGATGTCATTGCACATTTATAAAATATGTTAAGCAATCTTAATTCTGCTTATAAAATTGTCCTCCAGGACCTATTACCTCTGGTATTTCAAGCCGGGATAAAGCATGTGTCTGCACATCAGAAAGTAACATACATCACATTGCAGCACAGATGAAGCAAAATGGTAGAATATGAAGATATTGGAGTACAATGCAAACTTGAAGTTAAACTAAAATTGTCCTCCAGGACTATTACCTCTAGCAGAGTGCCCACTATTTCAAGTGTGGGTAAGGTGAAGTATCTAGTGGATAGTTACCGATATATATCATCGCGAAGCGGCATCACGCACATCAAAGTAACATATATCACATTATGAGGGATGCAGCAAAATGGTGGAATGTGAAGATATAGGAGTACCATGCAAACTTGAAGTTAAACTAATTTGGAAAATGCATTGCTAGAGAGGTACGGAATAGGAGATGGAGTGGTAATTAAAAGATAGATAAAATATCTAAGTCATGTTGCCGAAGTCAGAACAGATTGAAACGTCAACTGATGTTAAGAAACGTGGTCGTTCTACAATTCAGTTAGGGGAGATGTTTAAAGAGCCATTAGCTGTATTAACTTTAGACTTGGTTCAACGTAAGCTATTAACATGTGTTGGAAAAGAAGATGACGGAAATGTAATGAAAAGTTTGTGTCATACGATTGTGACGTTTTTCAATGTGTTGTGCATTAAGCGGTTGGCGGAACTTTTTCTTCGTAGAGCGGTGGGCCGGTGATAATGATTTTTAAAGGAGGCTACTATGTTGATATTAGGACCGTTGGCCGGTAGTCGACTAAGGGGTTGAATGGGGCAAGAGGTGACACGAGGGATGGAATCAGCGATTTTTTCATGAATGTGCATTTAGAAAAAATCGCCCGATTCCATCCCGGTTGTCACCTCTTGCCCCCTTCAACTTAGTCGGCTGTCCTAATATCAACATAGCAGCCTTTAACAAAACCATTATCACCCGAAGCCCACCATTCTACGAAGAAAAGTTCCTCAACTAGTTTTAATGCACAACACATTGAAAAACGTCCACAATATGACAAAAAATTTATTACACTTCCATCTTCTTTCCAACACATGTTAATAACTTACGCTGAACCAAGTCTAAAGTTAATACGACAATAATGGCTCATCAAACATCTCCCTAACTAAATTGAACAACCACGTTTCTTAACATCGGTTGACATTTCTAATGAGTTAGCTAGTGTTGGAACTCGTATATTCGGATCAGTCGGTGGCAGTAGAATCAGTTTGTCCAGTTTTCCATCCAGGTAAGGTGCCAATATATGAGGTCTACAGTGAGAACTGAAATTTAACACAACATAAACAGCATGTGCCTGCACATCACAAAAAACAACCATCACGTTTTGGCTGGGTTTAAGGGAGCTTGTTAACGACTTGATGCTACTACTTAAACTAGGGTTGCTACGAGTAGGCGAGTAGTAACTAACCATCTTCACCACAAACATGAACCCAAATAAATTTCTCCCTAGCTACTAACCTGAACTTGAGGATTGACATCATCCATGCTAAATCTAGGTTTGGTAACACACGATTGTGGTATATGATTACACAACTCTCCAATTGCATTAATGGCAGCCCATCTCACACGTGGATGATCATGGTATTCAAATGAGTTCAACACCATGGTCACCACTTGTTCCAAATTCGAATCATCACTGTAAACATCATTAAAAAAAGGTCACAAAATCATAGTAAAGTTTCATTACTCTACGTTAAACACAAACATAGCAATTGATGCACAAGTAAAATTGTCTTTATATATAACCACTTAAGGGTGGCCTAGTAGTAAAAGGGCTTGTGACTATCACTCTAAAATGTGTGAGGTCTCAAGTTCAATTCCTGCTAGGTGCAAACAAACTTAAGTGGCCACGCCAACCTCCTGAAAAGGATGGCTTTACCTCGTTTGAGTCTGTGTGGCGGTGGGTTCAAACCCCTTGGATTAGTCGGCCAAAAGGTCAGAAATCATGGTTTAAAAAAAAAAAAAAAAAAAAATGTCTTTATATCTAACAATCACAATTTGAAACAATAATGTCACTTTAGTTGTTCTAGCAAACAAATTCACTTAGGTGGGACACATCAATTGCATAACAGCCATCAAGTTATATCACAATATGTAATTAAAGTTGAAAGTACATAAAATCACGAATACCAAAAACAAGTTATACCTTAGAGCGTCCTTTGGCTATTTGAGCAAGTGCAATGAGAGCAGCAAGATGTTTTTGCCACTTGTGATCTATAAAGCTGCTGCATAAAGATGTTGCATCACTTGGCTATGCAGATCTTCATGATCCATTGGAATGAGGCAAGGGTTTTGACTCAAAGATATATATATATATATATATATATATATATATATATATATATATATATATATATAATTTTTTCATTTATTTAAATAAACTAACACATTTAATTATAAATAAAATTTAATTAATTAAAAAAGACATAAAATAAAAATAAAATTTCCATTAATAAAAAATAAAAAAAATTAAAAAAGGTACATTAAATAAATCAAAAAAAGACATAAAATAAAAACAACAGATTTTAATGAAAATCCATAAACTAAACTAGTTTGGTCCAAAATGTTCGAGGCGGATTTGGTCTTTAAGGGCCTCGATTCTATCCGCGTCTGACAGATTCATCCTGTAAAGTTGGCGAATGGGTCATTAAAAGTGATGAATTGGTTTGGGAATGAAGGAAGTTGGTGGGTGTTTGAGGTGGTGGAATTTGCGGATGATGGCGTGTTTGGGTTAGAGGAAGATGACGAATTTGGCATTTGAAGAGACGGTATTTGATTTTGCGGATCGTTGAGCATATTGTTGACCCATTGATTGGGATTCATTTTTGTAAGTTAAATAAGAAAATATAGAGAAGTATAGAGATAGAAGTAAAGATGAAAGTGTGTGTAAAAATTGATTGAGTTATAGGATATTTATAAGAACTTTAAAAGGTAAAATTTGAAGGGAAAAAAATGAGTGAAAAAAAGCTGATAAGGGGTATTTATTATTTTTGACCGTTCAACGTTCATATTTAATCTTACACGTACAAACTAATTTATTACTCACAAAACTTTATTTAATATATGTACCCGGTATTAAGTAACTACTTTATAAAAGCAATATGTACCCGGTATAAAGTAACCTTCCCACCTATCATCTACTACCTACCTAATTTATCACCTACTCTACTCTATTCTTCATCCACCAATCACTAATTCACTATCACTCTATCGCTGTAAATCTACTCTACTCATCTCTTCTTCATTAAATCTACTCTACTCATCTCATCTTCATTATGCAGCAAAGATTAAAAAAATTTGGCCATCTTCTTTCATTGCATCTTCATTAAATTCATACACAACCACAACAAACAAATTAATACAAATTGAAAAAAAAAGGGATAACACCAAAAGAAAAAGGGAAAACGCGAGGCTCGGTATCATGCTTGCGCCGTCATGTCACGTTTTCCTGGAGCATTTGAGCTGGTCGTGACGGCGCAGGACACGAAAACACAAGCCCGCGATGTATGGAGCTCGTGCCGTCCGGTTAGCGTCTTGCCGAAAAACACAAGCGGTGGTGCAGGATACCCGAAGCTCTTAGGGCGTGTTTGTTTGTTTTGGGGTTTGGAATGAGGAGAATGTAATCATTCATGGTTAATGTCGTTTGGTATAAAGCGGGGTAACCCGCGCGTTGTCGCGGGAGTGCGTTGGTCCATAGATTATGTGTTTTCGATTTTATAATGTATATGTTTTAAAGTTGTTATTTTTTGTTTAAGTAGAGTAGATGACGTGTTTTTTGCAATATCGGTTTGTTATGTATGTCGGAATTTGAATAACTTTTGGATGTTGATCATTTTTGTTATGTTGTCGGACTGTTTTTTTTTATGTTTTGTATTTTTGTTTTTATAGAAGTGTGTAATTTTATAAGGAAATGTATTTTTGTTTAATTGTTTTTTGGGCTTTTATTATTGTGTTTGGTGTCATTAATGTGGTATAAATTATGTTACAGTGAAAAAGAGATAGTTCATTGTCTAATTAATGAAGCATGTGAAAGCCTTACCCAACTAACATGTGCCATACGGTTTCTACAAACACATTATGGTAGTACCGTTTCTACAAGGTAAAACATTGTGCAACAGTGTAAAACAGTGCACACTTGGAACGGGAAATGGTGGGTATTATTCATGGAGCACTGTAGCCATTATAAGAGATTACTAAAAGTGGTGAATTATATAATGCACTAACACTAAATTACACTCCACAGCCCAATAAGAAAACAGAATATGCTGCTAATAATCACGTAATATAATTGCGTTGGACCCCGTTTCCAAATGAAGATGATAGTTGGTCTGATAAAGATGGTAGTATAGAGGAGGAGAGTAGTTCGAATGAAGAAGGTATCGATGAGGACGAGGATGAGTCTCATGACAAGGGTGAGGATGAGGGTGAGGCTGATGAAGAAGGTAGTGATAAAGTTGAGGATGAGTCTAATGAAAAAGAGGAAAGTGAAGAGGAATTTTGGCAAACCATCAAAAGAAGGCTATGATGCAGGGACGGACCTAGTTAGTAAGTGTGAAGGGCGGCGCCCCCATGGCTAGCCGAAACAGTTGATATTTTGGTGTAATTTTTATTTAATTTTGACCTTTTTTTGAAAGTAGCCCCCACAAAAAACTCAAATTGCCCCTCACTCACATACTAAAATCCAACATTTAACTCTTTAAAGCCTTCTAAATCATTCATGTCTGAGTAAAAATACTCGATTTATCATTACATTTCTATTTTTTCTTTCGCATTTTGTTGCTACCGTAAAAAACTTTTTTGCCCCCCACATCCTATTTTTCTGGGTCCGTCACTGCTATGATACATGTCTTTTATAGACAGCTAAAACTAAAAATTACTCGCGAAGAGAATCGTGCCACTAAACATGGCTTCATCATGATAGTAATGTACAAAGTTAGTAATGTACGTGTAAAGGAATTCTGATTTGTGAAAGCCAAATTGGTTTATATAACTTTTAGACGTCAAAGTCTTCTACTTCTTCATGTAGAGCTAGCTATCTCATTCAAATCACGAGCATACATGAATAAAACAAACTCGTCGTACGTACTTTCAAATACTATTCATTCAATCTAGATATGTTATTGAGTGTATAGCTTAGTTGTCACCAAAGTACGTATGTAATCTTTCTACATCTATGTTTGTCTTGTTATATAAGACGGTTAGAATCCCACGTTACATGAAATTTCCTTCCATGGACCAAAAGATCTATCATTATATATATATATATATATATATATATATATATATATATATATATATATATATATATATAGAGTTAGGATCAAATAAGAAGATTACTTAAAATAAGAAGGAATAAGAAGAACTATAACTATAAATCTGAGATGCACCGACCTAAATTAGATGCATCCCTATAATCTTAGATGCATTATAACGCACCATAGTGTGTTTTCTAGCTTTTAATCAGATGCATATACGTATATTAGATGCATTTCATGATTTCTCTTGTTTTGTTCCTCTGCACGTTTCAAAATCATGAAAATCAATTTGCACCATCTATACATCAAATTAACTTTCGAAACTCAAGATGTTGCATCTATATGAATAGAAATGCATCTAATGTAAGTTGTTGCATCTCAAATGCGTGATTTTGGTCACTTCTCACCACTTCTTATTTTAATTTACTTCTCACTGGATCCCTACTCTATATAGATATATATATATATATATATATATATATATATATAGGGGAGGGTTAATGTGAGATCAAACTTAAAGTTGTAAAAATAAGATCAAATCTAAAAAACCACTAAAACATTTATAAATAAGAATTTTAGCAATCATACACAAAAAATTTAATATTTTAATACAAATTAACATTTTAGCAACTAATAACCAAATGATACATGAGTTTGGATTAGTGATACACCTGATACACATTACACTAATAAATATTCCAAAACCTGATACACATATAAAACCGTGATACACATTAAACTTCTAATCAAAGTGTATCACATAGGTTTCGTAAATTTTAAAAAGAAATCTATCGAAACTTTAACAATTTTAGTTGTAGTAAATAAAAAAATTATTTTTATTGTAAGAAGAGTATCTCTTGTCAAATTTTAGTTTGATCTCATTTTAACAACTTTAAGTTTGATCTTATTTGATCTAGATTATATATATATATATATATATATATATATATATATATATATATATATAGTTAGGATCAAATAAGAAGTAATATTAAAATGAGAATGATAAGAAGAAACCACAACCACATATTTCAGATGCATCTACAAAAATAGATGCATCTCCCCTTAAAATTCTCCCTCCTATTTGAAATGTGTGGCTAGAAATCCTTCTTATTCTTCTTATTTTAGTTTTTTCTCACTGGATCCCTTCCATATATATATATATATATATATATATATATATATATATATATATATATATATATATATATATATATATATATATATATATATATATATATATATATATATATATATATATATATATATATATATATAGGGGACCTTTATTTTGAGAACCCTGTTAAGTGCGAGAACTGCGAGAACCCCTTATGTACTCTTATTAATGCATATTGTACAACATATCAATGCAACATAGCATTTTTGAATTATTAAACTTTTTTATTTAATCTAAAAGGGTATAATAGTAAAAGTCAATTTTACATTATTTTTCGGATTTTTTTATTTTTTATTTTTTTATTTTTTTATTTTTTTTTTGCTTTTTCCTAAACATGCATGTTTTAGAACTGATTTAGTGCATATGTGTTTTTATAAATAAATTTTATTATTTTGGTTTTTGGAATAGTTTTTTCGACATACATGTTTTTCAAATGAAAAGGTGCATATGTGTTTTTAGGTCATGTAAATTTATAATAACCAAGAACATAATGTTAAACACAAAATTCGATATAGATTGAAATACAATTAAAATACAAATTTATAATAAGAAGAAATACATGAATATAATATATCTTTACACTTGTGCACTAACAATAATTAACGTAAACGGACATATATGCACAAAACATATGTGTTTGAACTTTCTCATCATATTATTTTGAACATGTGCGCATGTCTTCCAAAAACATACATGCACGCCTTCCAAGAACATATATGTACTTCCAGCATGTGTTCACGCTTTCAAAGAACGTCACGCCTAGAAAAAATAATAACCAAGTTTAAATACTTTTAAAATAAAACTCAAGATAACATAACACACATAGACAAGCTTAAACTAACAAACACAAATAAGAGAACTACTTTTTTATGTCTGCAAAACATATATAATCCAATCACAAAACATATATGTTTTATAATATTTAAAACATACATGTTTTAAGCATTCCGTTCATAAGCAATCATTTTTTAAAACCTACATGGTTTAAAACATGTATGTTTTAAAACATATATGTTTTGAACATACATATTTAAAAACATAATGTTCTCAAACATATATGGTTTTCATTAGTTAAATACCACCAATTAAAACATATATGTTTTAACCTCACATCGTCATCGTGACAAGATTTCATATCTAAACACGACATATGCATATTTAATTCACCATGACAAAAAAAAATCATATCCTAATTAATCATATAACTAGATCAATGCATAAAAAGCAAGACCATGATAATGCAATATAAACTATGTTGAATCCTGAGATTAATTCATATATCATGGTAATTCATAATCAAATAATATTCTACTATTTCTATTATATGAACCAAAGAATCACTCCTGGAAGTGAAAAAAAAGGCTAAATAACGTGGACCATAAAAAAATGACATGTGCTTTTCTATGTGGGTAACCCCTAATTATTTTCTTTGACCCGATAAGGTTAACACATTACCCAAGTCACCTGATTCATAAGTTAATTGGTTGAAATTGCCAACTATGCCATAAACACAATGCCTAATTATAAACACGGATGTCCAATACAGATTATGTGCCAAATATTAGTAATTTTTTTGGGTAAAGACCAAATATTAGTAATTATACCAAAGATTGACATATTAGAACCGGAAAGTCAAGAAATTGTGCACATAACATGCTGCATAAATCCACAAGATATAAAGGGGGTACAAATATTATTAAAAACATAACTTTTTCAGGGTAATAATCCTAACTCAAAATCTTTAACCAAAGTCCGATATGGCAAACAATGTTTTGATTATAGTCTAAATCTTGCCAAGAAATACTAAACTAAAGAAGTAACGGAGTCTCAAGCATCACTCCATCAAGAGACTCAAAACTAAAAATACACTAACAAAACAAGTGTATAAGACTCAAAAATCCAACGCAATTAGTTCACAGTGGGTATATGACTCAAAACTAAAAAAAGATAATAATATTAATATAAAGATGAAGAAAGTCAACATTAACGCTATGTGTTTACCATCGAGACGATTTATCGACATGTGCGGTTTGTAAAAAATACTCTAATACATGCAGTGTCTTATCAAACACTCATATAGGCATATACTTTATTGAGTTTGGTCTAGTGAAAAACGGTTCAACAACCGAACCTGTAAGATCCACATGACATAGTTTTTTTTTTAAAGAAGAAGCTATATCCACCTCTGAAAATATTGGAGATAGATCTTACAAAACTCGAAACCACCAAACAAACCAAAACAACCAAACCTGTAAGATCCGGTTAAATTCCTCGATCGGTCAAAACCCCCGCAAAAACACCACACATGAAATCGAAAATTGGACACATCCGATTAAAACAAAAACAAACTCAAAAAACCACATGAAGCATAAAACACACCGGAAAGTATCAATCGCGTCGAGAGGACTGATCTTTGAAAAAACTGGGGTTTTCATTCGTGATCATGGAGGTTCGGGGTGGTTTTATTTTTAAAAACCGATTTTTAGATCGGTTTCAAATAGGTTGTTTTTTGGTTGATTTTTATTCCGATGAGGCTTAGTTATCCCGGTTTTTGTTAAATCTTCATGGAAAGATGTAAAAATCTTTGATGGCGGCTGGAAAAAATAATCAGGGTTTGTGTTGTGAGTAGAAGATATGTGAGAGAAAAAAAGATGGGGCAGTTTTTGAGAAGATTGTGTTAATGTTAAATACCCATAATGCCCTTACGAATTAATTATATTAATTTAAAAGAAAAATGGTTTACTAAATTATGATTGGTCAATGGGAGTTCTCGCAGTTCTCGCACTTAATAGGGTTCTCAAAATAAAGATACACTATATATATATATATATATATATATATATATATATACTAGTGTCAAAACCCGTCCGATGGACGGGTATAACTTGTGGTTTTTATTTTTAGGTTTTAGTAGAACAAATATATACTAAAAAGTTAAATTAAACAATTTACAACTATAATTGATGTTACCATAATATATATATATATATATACTTACAACTATAATTATACAGGACTTGTGATAATTTTTTCATTGTATTGCGTTACGAATAGCGGGATATATATATATATAAATATATATATATATATATATATGAATAATTGAAGAAAGTGCAGCCTCTCTTGTTGACCCGCTAAACAGTTGAACGATTAATGAAATGCTAACTTCTATGGAAATAATATCTTGATGGTTAAAAGCACGAAATTAAAATTATAGTTTTCTTATAAAACACCTTTTCTCGTATATAATTGTTCTAAAGGCTGTTTCAAAGTCTTTGATACTGGTTGAGCACGTTTACTTGTGCAGGCGTCTGTATCAGTTTCCAGATTTCCACCTTTTCCACCTTTTAGAGTTATTTTTTCCACCTTTTAGAGTCACTGTAACCAAAAAAATTAAACTTACAATGAAATTCATAACACAAACTACAAACAAAGTCAAATTATTTTCACGTGTTATTGGTACCCAAATGCGCATTTCTAACGATAAGCATATGCCCACTTGCGCCTTCAGCAGTGATGAGCTTTTGCAGGTATTCTGAAGAATGTCTTTAGGATACTTATGTTCGTATCCAGTAATTAATTCTTAATTTCATTTTCTTTGGGGTCAAAAGAATTTGAATTTAGTATCCACATGAATTACATTGGACATTTTTACATATTTATATTCCATTTAGTTTCTTGTAGAATCTGAATGCTTTTATGATTCTTAATACAAAGATATGTTACCCTCCGCTGTAAAGTAACCGTCCACGGATCGGCTAAAACGAATGTCGAAGAAAAGTTTAAATATTACGCTTTAAGTTAGCAAAATGCCAGCTTTATTCTTGACCAGTTATTCATTTTTTTATTGATATTTTATTAATGATAGTTAGGGGTGATATGGGAAACTTAATCAATTATATGTATGCTTTTTAGAATCGGACAATCATTTTTGGGACATATTAAAATAGTAAGGTTGAAAATAACTTTGGGATATATGGAGTATCTTGCTTACTGATTTAATCGAGGCTTTCATGTGCACATTTCCCTTTTTGGCATATGCAGTGTTGAAGCTTAATGCAATCTTTCACATACCATCTCGTCTACATGACTTCCCATCAAAGACTCGGCAGTTACATGGTAATCCTTATGCCATCTCTGTTGTTGGAACAACTGGTGCCCCGATTATGGGCTTAACTCCACTGGTTGGTCCTTATGGTGGTGGCTATAATGGTGAAAAAGGAGATTGGGCTCACAACCTCTACTCACCTCCAAGACATGAAGCCATTTCAAAAGAATTTTCTCTTTGTTTACTTTGTCATACTGAAAATATCAGTGGTGTAATTGGCAAAGGAGGTGTATTGATGAATCAAATTAGACAGAATCTGGTGCAACGATTAATGTTGGTAATGCAACAGCTAAAGTTGAAGACTGCGTAATATCTATTTATGCACAGGAGGTAGGTTCGGTCTCAATTTGGATGTCATATAAGTTAGAAAGATAAAAGGATATAGCTTTATGTGGTTGTAATTTTTTTATGTACATGTCTTTGACGACACATTTTCTCCAACTATTGAAGCTGCAATACGTTTGCAACCCAGGTGCAGTGAGAGAATTGAAAGAGATTCAGGTCCCGTCACATTTACCACACGATTACTTGTGCCATCTTCTTATATTGGCTGTCTAATTGGGATAGAAGAAGCACATTACCATTAATGACTTCTGCAGGTCAAACATTGCAGTATTTGTCATTATCAACAAAGCATCCATTAACCATCCATTTTAGTGGTATATATAATCAAAGGCATCATATAAACTGTAATAATCTGATGAGTAGGTTTTATTATATTCAATTAAATTGCACCACATGAATACATATATGACTAAGAAGAAATATAAATACGTTGTGTTAACTGTTAAGTCATGTAAACGTATCCGCTGTGCCTTGGAGTTGGGAATCTTGTCCAGCACCTTTCCATGTCAAATAAATTGTAATAGGGAAGCTCTGTTGGACCTTTAAAATGAAGACAATTAAGATAGGTCGTTATTAAATACATTACATATGAAAAGTTCAAAACAGAATTACATTGCAAAAAACAAATATATGTGAAAAGATAAACCTGGATCATACTTGGAAGTCTCTCACTTTAAATTTTGGACTAAGGATAGTGCATTCCAAAGCACAACCTTTGGAAACAAATTCACTTGCGTTCATTGTACGCCTTGGCTCTTTCTCAAATAATTCGGTCAAAATCTTGATTACAGCTGGCACCCTGTAGCCTGAACCAACAACCTCCACAACATAAATATCATCAACCGTCAAATGTGCCTTCTCCAAAATGTTCTTAGGCCTTGTTTGGCTAAGCTTATTTAACATAAGCCGATTTGGGCTTATTTTTTATAAGCTCCGATTTTGTGGCTTATTTTGAGACTTGTCGGCTTATATAAGTTTATTATGATATGATAAACTTATAAAAGCCGATAAGTCTCAAAATAAGCCGTAAGTTTGTCAAGAACCCATGCGTACTTGAATGAACGTTGGTTCATCTCTTCAGCTTCCTTCTCAAATCTTTCGATCACACGCTTGTCGATACCTCCTAGTTGTAGATCAAGTGACCAGCAGTAGTAGACTTGCCATAGTCGACATGTCCAGTGACGACGATACTGATATGAATCTTTTCTTTATCCATAATGTGATATCAAGAATCTGCAACAAAAGTCAGAAAAACATTAGTGACTTACAAACATATTTCATAATCAACAGCAAAATTATATTAGTATCACACAACTATATAAACAAATCATAATGTAAGACAAAGAATTCGAAAGTCTATCAAAATAGTGCAAATACGTATATAGTGAAAATGATATTACCCATATGTGTTTTTACACGTATATAGTGAAAAGGATATAAAGTTGGGAAAAGTTAAATCATTCGGTTTTTTAATTTATCTATCTATTTATGGTAGCGTATTGAACTTCTTCTCGTGAATTCGAGAATTTTTTATATCAATCAGATGTAGCACATGAAAAGTTACGTCAAAAGAGGTAATTATTTGACAAGGAATGCTTTATTTTTATCATACAAAAACTTAGAAACACCAAAACATAGGAATTCATGTCTTCTAGTAAACAACTTCAACAGGCTCAAAACCGTTCTTAATCGAAGTTATAACTACATCAATGACAACTTGGGTCTTTCTACTAAGGATCGGCCACTTCTTCTCTGGTTTAGCCTCACCATTGCTTATTCCCTTGACCAATTGAGCAAATTCCTTAACCATTAACGCTTCTTGAGGAAGATCAGTTGTTATCTTAAACTCACTTGGTTCAGGAACACAGCCAAGTGACAATTCCGCCCACCTTGAATTTACATCAAAAAAAGGTCCAACCTTTTCATTAAAAGGGATAACAAAGTCATGAACACGAAAATTTCCTTTTGTTCCCAGGGCGGTTATGTCCCTAGCTAAATTTGATAGGAAAGAACAATAAAATGTGGCTACTTTTCTACCTTCATTCCAGTTGAGCGAGGCACCGCATGACAAGATTACCCCTAGTTCATTGTACTCTCGTGGTCACTAATTTGTCAGACTTTTGGAAGCTCATAATCGTTAGCCCATAAAATGGCTCGTATGCTATACCAACCTTGATCACCAAGAGCTCCTAGAGAATAGAGATTGTGATTTACGCGGATGTCATTCTTTAAGAAATCACCTTCTCCTATGTACGAAAAATTGCTATGTACCTATTAAAATCAGTATAAGCCACTAAAATGGTTATTGTAAATTACCCGTTTGTAATGAATCAAAAAAATATTTTTACGCATTAAAACTATGAATCTGCGTGACTAAATGCAAATTAGGAGTACATAAGTGTGAATGTATACCTTTTAGTGTAAATCCCAAACTTCAAATGTCAAAACTTATCACAACACAGGTACACACTACCAACACAGGTACACATTATAAACAAAATTTCAATACAAAATTCCAAGGTACACATTATAATACCTTTTAGTGACTTTTAGTGTTTATTAGAATTCTACATCGTATATGACATGACACAAACACAGGTACACACTAAATTTCAATACAAATAAGCCAACCCACTTGAACATGTATGTCTGCCAAGTACCATAAAAGGTACTGTAAATCTTAAGTTGTGTTGTATAAGAATTTAAACAATTTAATGTCAATTTAAACTTATCTGAAGATCTTAGCATCTATCGTTTAAACTTAGAGCAGGATAAATTCTTCACATAACCCATTTTAGTGATTATAGTTAATGCACATTCAAAAAGTTAACAAGATATCTATTCTTGACAAATAGTAAATCAATCTCACAACTATGTTTTCAGGCTCATATTAGTTATTAATAAAAATCCACTATATTAAACTCAATATAATTGAATGACAGCCAAAAAAGAAGATGTTACTGCAGATGACCAAAGTGGTTAAAAAACGCACAGAAATGTGTTATCATCTTTAAGAGAAAAAAACTTTACTGGAAAACTCAACCTTATCTAAGACTCCAAACGAAAAATGTATCCCTTAAGCAATTTTCTCGAGACTCGGACTCAGCAACTTTAACAAAGACCCCTTGCAATGTCAAGGTAGGAGCATATCTGCAGAGGGAATTTGATATATTGCTAAGATCATTTACAAATGGTAATCAGTTATGACAGAGACATAAGGCGATACTTACGAACTACAACTCGGAATCCCATTGGTAATAGGTTTCTCTGCAAGTGACTGAATATCATAGAAAAAGTTGATATATAATGTTATAACATCCATAACACATTAGTAATGTTCTAGCAAAAAACATGACAAGAAGCAATATGCTGACAATACATATCAGCAATTACACATTCAAGTTATTACGTAAAAACACTAATGTGTTATGGATCTGTATTGTCTTGAATGTGTAATTGCTGATCTGTATTGTTAGTGTTTTTTTCAGAGCAGCATCAGTTCCTTCTTTCAAGCAGACTTTGAGGATCTTGTTCGAAGGTTCCTCAAGAGTAGAGAGTTTAGCCAAGCACTTGCCAATGTTTGTTCTTTAGCTATCAATTCTGGCTTTGAGTGAGGACTGCGTATGGCTCGTTTGAATGAGCAGCTTTAAGAGATTACAATGAACATTTCTAAATTCATCCCTGGTGCTAAGGCCAAATCTGACTCCGCTGTTGCTGCTCTTCCGAACCAATACTTCCTTTTTTTTCTCCAAAGTTTCCCAACATCTTTGAAGATTCAGCGCCAGACATTGCCACCCTTGAGCCAGACAAGGTAATTCCTCCAGTCTAGAGCTCTTCTGAAGTAGCAAAACTATCTGAGACTTCCTTGAACGGAACCTATGACCGCACCATGACTCCTTCAAAAATTGTTGGCATCACCAATACTCCGGAGCAGAAACCATGTGAGATACACTTCAATACTCGGTCTAAGTAATTACCAATAAATACGACATCCCTGCGAAAGAAACATACATAGTGTAAGTAACTACTAAAAATATCCTTTTTGAGCCTTACTAAATTCATGCACCTGCCATGCTTTCACTACTAAGAAATTTCAACAAACACAACCTTTAAATATGACCCTTGAACATCACCTTTTTTTCTTATCCCCATGGGTTAATTTTCTGCAAGAAAACCTATAGTTTTAGTAATTTCCATTTATGCTTTACTTTGGCCATAAATGTTGATGAACCTGTAGCAACAAAGGAGTAGTGGATTTCGTTCTTGGGCGGTTAGACTCTAAGGCCAAGTAAGAAACGATTATCAAGGTTGTTATAAAGTATATAAACATATTATATGAGCTTGTTGTGTTGTCCTAGCTGTCTACATTTATAATGGTTCAAAATCAAGCCGATGGCACCTTAAAGTTGATGTACAAAAATAGTTTCCAATCCCATATTAACATCTCACTTAAAATATCGTCGACTAACTACTGCCACCCATTGATATCCACTTTAACCCATATAATATTCACCATTAGCCCCAACACCATATGCACCATAATCACCTCTATTCATGCTTTTAAAAAAAAACCAAACCCATTGTGTCGCCTAGTTGCACCTAGGGAAATTCGTTACTTAAGAGGCATTGAACGTGTCAGGTTATTAGTTTTGCACCTGAAACTAATAAATGGGCTTCTATAATTTGAATACCTAGACTTCCAAAAACCACTTCTTCACCATCTTCCACAGAAAATACTTCAACAGGTGGTCTGCTACCAAGAGAGTGTAGTTCTGTTGGACTTTGATCTTTGCATGGTGGCACGTTTGATCTGTTTAGTCCAAGTGGGCTGGACCTGTCCTTTGATCCGTGGTCACGTGGAGATCTGCTTTTGCGAGGTGACAAAGGAAATGCATCTCCATAAAGTGACTGAAGATCACTCCTTTGGGGGTTTCTAGTGACTTTGTTATTGAGAGAATTTGCTAACTTTTTGACTGTTGGTGGTGGGACTTTAGCTGAAGCGGTGTTTTTGAGAATTGAAGAAATTAAGCGGTTGTGAAGAGGGCGGTTTTGGAGCATGTTGTGTCTCAAGTCAACAAATAGAATATCTAAAAGCTAGCAGGATAATAACATACATACCTTAACCGTTCCAAATTTCTGGAAAACACTTTTGAGATCTTCACGTAAAACAACATCCTTATTGTCTTTGTACATGTCAGCAGACATTTTTTTAGTCTCTGTATTATTCTTCTTATCACCCTCCTCCTTAGCTTCATCAGCCTGACTGGATTTCATCGCCCTTTGGTTCACTCTCTTCTCGGTCTCCAATTCCATGGAATATGGTTTAGATCACCGAGACTTGACCTGGTTATCGTTTCGGTACCGATGCACTCTTCCACTTAAATGCAACAATTAAGCCTTTTGGGTATCTGTTACAATCAACATAATAAAAGATATTCAGACCAATGAATATTATAACTAACAACATACGGCAACAATTGAAACTTATAAAATCAGATGTTTTATTGACAATATTCAAACTATTAATGCTCATAGTAGGGACGCATCCGATGTCAGTCACAAAGAAAAGGGAAAACACAACATTGATATGGTTCAAAGTCTCCAAATTAAATACACAAAACTACTAAATTAATTAAGCTTACAACGTCATATTCCAAAGCAAATATACTTGTAACTCCTGTCTGCTTTGAAGACTCTATCGCGCGTCCTGTTGTACATAGGCATGTAATTAGTTTTCTGCATCACGCATAGTAGCAATGGTTATAAAGAGGGAGCAAAAGACCTTCATTAAAATTGACTTTTGTGCGTTGCATACAGTAATCTCAAACCAATTTTGACCCATTATCCTACTCACCTATTTTGAACCTCTTTTCAAGCCTCATAAAAGCGGTCTCTTCACAAATAGCCCTTTGTTTGGTACATCTCACCCTGGATTTTAGGCAGCGTTCTTCATATGGTTCAAATAACTTACATGTCAGAGGGTAATAAAAAACTACCTTTTCGAAGATGGGACAATTGGCATTAAACATGGAGCATGCAAATTCTACCACTTTCTCACTTGATTCGGGTTCCTGGTTTAAGAATTGATTGCAAGGGAATGCTAAGATCTCATGAACTGTTCATAGTAAATGAGCCATCTGGCCCAATACTCATGCTTGTAATAGAACAACTGCATAAGACTTTTGAGAGATTAATGAAGAAGCACAATGGTGTACAATCAAACCTTATGTAATGTAAAGTAAATAAAAGCTGAAATTAAATGACCCATTAAACCTTCTTTGGTATGATACTGGAAATTCTTAAATTCCATGCCAACAGTGCCTAAGTCTTTGTAAACAGGCTGTGTATCAACAACCAGTTCCATTTGCATACGCATACGCTTGGTCGTCATACGTACATCAAGCATAGTATCACCAGAGACTGTGTCCTGTTGTCTTTTATCACTTTAAGGTAGCCACATAGCTAATGTGCCAACCACTGCATGAGTATTAACTGAAACAATCACAAAACTATAAAGCAAGTATGCATTAACAATTTGTCACACAATGAATTCATTTATGCATAGGTAAAGCATCAACAGAACAGAAAGCCTCACGTTGGCTAAGTCTTACCTGTAGATTTTGACAAACGTCTAAACATAGTTATTCATGGAATTTTTCATTCGCCTTAAAAAGCTAAAAATAATTTGAAATTGCGAATTGGTTAATATTTAGTCTTCATAGCAATTAATAAAGCGGTGTTTGGAGTCAGTGGCTACACATTATTGGATGATAAACACGTACCTGTTAATATTCAGGTCTCAACCATTTGACGAAGTAAACCATTTCAGATAGAAATACCCCCACTATACCCATCCATATGTAAATGAGTCGAAACAATTAAATGGAAATGTGGCCCACAAATCGTTATACAAAAATACAATCTGAGTTTTCCACATTTGCTGAAGGCTGGGTCTTTTAAACGTTTGATAAAATGCTTCTATTTCGCCCGTTATGAGGCCCCTCTTACCACTCATCCCACCACCTCTAAAAGAGCCTCAGTTAAGTACTATAATTATGGAGTGCCATTTATTGTTATGTTTTGAGGTCTTAGTATAGTGGTTGGTGCTGTGACACAGGGAAACTTGATGCTGGCAGTAAGAAAATATAATCTCATGAAAATTACTCTATTGGGAATTAACAAAATTGCCTTGTTAAAATTGAACAATGTTGATATGCACCATGCTAATAACTCACATGTAAAGTAAAGAATGATAGTGAAGGGCTAAGTTCATCATTATCGAATCAGAAATTCACAAACCTCAGAAATAATTGATGATTGTTAACATAGTTAATTATCAAATGTTGGTCCTGTGATGATGTTGTTCTATCATCCCAAGCTGTATATATAATCTGCAAGTAAGAATCCAATAAGGAGTTGGAAAGGAGCAACTATCAAACTGTAAAACAATCATTAGAAAATTATAACCCAAATATTGGATACAGTTTGTCTTACCAGTTGGTCATGTGCTATTGAAGACCACATACCTAATTGTAGTTCCAATTATTGATATCTCCCAACATCTCACCTAAAATTGTTCCGTAGTATACTGAAAATCCAAACGCTAACAATATATTTTGAGTTACAACAATAGTTGTCTCCAGGTTAAGAACACAATGCCACCAACCATTTGGAACGTAGATAGTCTTACCAGGTAGCTACGTACACTCTATTGGCTTATCTTCATCAGCAAGAAGTGGGTAATAATCCATCCACCACAAAAAATAAAGTACCAATAAAGATTATATTAACATCACTAAAACTTTAACTGAATTAGACTATAGACCAACTCAACAACTTTCATTATTTAGCATCAGCAAATACAATAAAGAATCCATCTTTTTTGTGCAGGTCTGAAATCTTTGACCAAACTATATAGGTATACCAAAATGAGTAAGAATCAATAACTACAAAGCTAATGGAATTGATTTGATTTGATCAAAATCTAGCGATGGCTATTAAAAATAACAGATTGAAAGTAGGAACTAAACATGAAGTAAAGTTATATTAAAAGGATTTTTGTGTGATGAACTGTTACTCCTTGTGAACTTACGGGTTGTTGGGCATTGTGTGTAGATAACAAACCATGATCCAGAAAAGCACGACATCTCCTTTATTCGGTTTAAGACAAAGTCCCTTCACCATTTCTGAACAGCAGCTTCATTCCTCTGAACCAACCTGACATGTAGACCCATAAGGTTAGATATTTGTGGTTAGAACCCGAATTATGGTTAAGCATGATAATGCAACCACACTGAAATATACTCCGAAATGTGAACAGGACATACGGGTTGGTAACGGGTCAAATCGGGTTGGAAATGTGACTAAAGACTGTTTGGTCAAAAAGTTTAGATATTGTCTATCAATAATTAGTATGTACATAATTTCAATAACAACTTAAGTCATTTTACTAAAATGACTAATGAAGTATTACGCATTAAAAGTACACTTTGAGAAATATATGAGCATTAAAATTTACTGTTATACTTGGTATTTAATAGGCTGACTAAATTCATATTTCTAATAATCTGATCTGTAGGGTGTAGATGAGATAGTGTAAAATGTATTCTCCCATGTTCTGGTCATGAAAATATATCAATAGATACCAACTCTTGATGCGTTAAAGAGACTGTTTAATATCGATAAAGTGTCAAATGAAAGAACTAATGTATGCAGTTCATGTAAATTTGTGGTAATGGGTTAAAGAGACTGTTTATTATATTCATAAAAATATAATCAAAAGAACATCAAACACTCAAGTCGTAATGGGTAGAGGTAGCAAAATGGGCAACTTGAGCGATAAGGTAACAGGTCAAAAAGGGCGTGTTGGTGAGAGTTACTTTGCACATTTGTTCTATACTTTTAAATCAAGCAAGAAAACAGACCACCTAATTCTAAGCTAACAATAATGTCAGAACCACACTGTGAAATGAGGAGAATTACCAAATGCTTTTATTTCTGATCAATCTAATGCACGTTGACATTAGTAATTCCACACTCCAAAACATCACACTGAATTTCTTTTTCTCCCTTCCGTGTCATTATACCATCCTGCTAAATTGCAAATTAGTGCCAATTGATGTAAGTGGAAAACAAAGACCTATGAAAATGTTTTTACAGACTTCAGATAAATCTACCAAATGAACATGTGTAGACCGATATAGGCCTATTTAAATCGGTCGTGTAACATTATTTTGACATCCACAGGTGCACGATTGGCAAGGTAGGTGGGCCTTTTCTCGAGCCAAATATCTGAAGGTCACACAAAGGGCACCGATAATGTATGGTCAAATATCAATTGTACCTTAAAAACCCACACAAAGTAGTTAAAGACGCGATCCCAAAATAGTTATATAAGCATAATCTATAAGAAATTTTAAACCATTACCCAATTACTTACTCATATTGTAAAAACAAATTATATTACTATATAAACTATAAATAAACAGATAGTAATAAGGTTGTTCGAAATTGCTTATTAAGATAGCTTATATACTTATGCATCTTTGAAAAAAGTAGTCTGGAATGGTGAGGGTGTGGATGCGGATGCAGGTTAAGTTTTAGATTCATATTGTGTTTGATGCATATAGATGTAGAGTGTTACCTGTTCTTTCGTTGACACAACTTATGTCGTGTGTTTGATGTTGAGGGTGTCGATGCAGGTTCCACGCTTTTTTGCTCTTGCTTTTCGATGGCGTTGTTGGTATTGATGCATATAAGAGTTCTTGATCACCATCATCATATGATACCTAAGCATAGCAACACATGTAAGTCAGCATACAAAGCATATTGAAAATAAAAATCAACACATTGGAGAAAATGGTGGTGAAATTCACACCTTCTGGTTCTTTTTACTATAGTCAAAGGATTCCACAACTCCTTCATAATACCTGCAGTAAAAAAATGTGGCAACCAGCTCAACACAAATGACATAAAAATTCTTCAAAGTTTGCAGTATAAAGATATGTATATATAGAACCGTTTTTTGTATAATTCCAATGTCCATACAGAAACTTTATCAGCAACTCTTGTTTAGCAGCTCGCTGCATAAAGAAATTCACAGGTTAATATATGTTATGTTCACATCTCGAAGCTTAAATAAATACATTTACTTAGAATGGGTCAATATAGGTTATGTTCACATATTGCGTGGTTAAATAAATACATTTACTTAGTTGCGTAAATACAACTACTTAGAATAGGTCAATACAGGTTATGTTTACATCGCGCAGCTTAAATAAATAAAGTAATAGCATAAGGTCAATACAGATTATGTTTACATCGTGCATCTATTCCATGGGCTAAATCCTTCCAGATAGTTCCTTCGTACCTTGAGATAATACAGTTAGGTAATGAGTGTTAGGAGTAACTTACCTGACTATTCATCTATTTCCATCTTATTGAGAATGAAAACTATCAGCTGCTGCAATGAACCCATAGAAAATGAAGAACATGAGACAACATTTCATGTTCTGTCTTTATATTTTTAGCAATATGGACCTGAATCCAAACACGCCTACATAAATGCACCGAAACAATATTATATCAGATTACGTACCTGAGTAGGACAGTCTTTCTAGGAGCAAGCCCATAGTAGTCTGTTGAATGGCAAAATGATGTGCAAGAAAGGCAAAACGAATTCACCAAAGATAATTAATATCCAATGTGCAAGAAAGCCCATAGTATTCTGTTTATGGCTTCAAATATTCGGCCATAATATCCAATGTGCAAGAAAGGCAAAACGAATTAACCAAAGATAATTAATTTATTCATCGTAAGCCTGGTGATTTCATCAAACAATGTTGCATGCATAAACTAATATCATGAATCACTTTCAAATTGGGGACTAAAACTGACCATAAGTATAAAAATTAAAATTAGGGATTAAAACTATATCAGATAATAAGGCGCATAGTGAATTCCAATCTCCAATTTGAAAACCTAATTTAAAAAACACGCAATAAATCATTAGTAATGCATAATAAATTTGAAATATAAAAAAAAACCTAATATGATCACGGACGATTTCAAATGCAGAATCTTTACTTACAATTTGTAAATTAGGGTTTATTAATTAAGATGGGTTGATTTTTGAAATCGCACTGAGATCTTGAATTGTCCTCCGAATAAGGTTGTGCTTGATTTGGGCTTGAAGAAATCATTAATTTTTATTGTGCGAAAGAAAAGGAATTAGATGGGCCAGTATGATAATCACATATAATTTGAATTTCTAAATTGCATTCAGAGAATGAGGAGTTAGTTAAGGATGACATTATTGTTTTGAATAATCTATTACAAAAATCTGGGTTGATCCAGTGGTTGGAGTCTTCTTTTGTGAAGGTAGAGGCTCAGGTTCGATTCTTGCAATACCCAAAATTTTTATCCAAATTTCCGAAAATCACCTAAATTCTCATTGCCAACTCATTAATTTCTATGACGTGGCATTTTATGTGGCATGCCTCCTCTTATATATAATATATAGATATATGGCTAAGAAAGAAACAATATCTATCCAATTAGGATTTCAAGATTATCTAAATGTATAAATGGATAACAATATTTCAAATTTCCCACCCTTAATTTGTAACACACAGAATTTTATATCGGACAGTTACAGAATCGGGTCATTTTAGTGATGATTTTAGCACAATGCCTGAAACTCCACCTAAGTATAGCTGGTTCCTACTGGTTCTTGGCCAGAATAGCCAGTTCTTAACTGGTTCCAACTAGTTCTTGGCCGGAATCAGCAGTTCTTAGCTGGATCTAACTGGTTCTTGGCCGGAATAGCTGGTTCCTATCTGGATCTAGCCGGTTCTTGGTCAAAATAGTCGGTTCTTACTGGTTATTGGCCGGAATAGTTGGTTCTTAACTGGTTCCTACTGGTTCTTGGCTGGAATAGCCGGTTCTTAACTGGTTCTAACTGGTTCCTACTGGTTCTTGGCCAAAATATGCAGTCCTTAGCTGGATCTTACTTGTTCTTGGCCGGAATAGTTAGTTCCTATTTGGATCTAATTGGTTATTGGCCAGAATAGCAGGTTCTTAACTGGTTCTTGACCGGAATATCCGGTTCTTAACTAGTTCTAACTGGTTCCTACTGGTTTTTGGCCGGAATAGTCGGTTCTTAACTGGTTCTAACTGGTTCTTGGCCGGAATAAACGTTTCTTAGCTGGATCAACTTGACCTGAAGAGCCGGTTCTTAGCCGGATCTAACTGGTTCTTGGCCCGAATAGCTGGTTCTTAGCCGGATCTAACTGGTTCTTGGCCCGAATAGCTGGTTCTTAGCCGGTTCATAGTTAAACCAAAATTTGAATCTCGCGTAAAAATTTAACGTTTAGTCTCCCTTAAAAATTAAATTTTACTCAAATTTTCCTAACAAAATACTTTTTGCTTTTCCTTTTTTTTTTTTGGTATTAACTAGTGTAGTGATGGATCTAACTAGTTATTGGTCGAAAGAGTTGGTTCCTACTGATTCTTGGCCAGAATAGGCTGTTCTTAGCTAGATCTAACTAGTTCTTGGCTGAAATAGCTGGTTCCTCTTTGATCTAACTGGTTATTTGTCGGAATAGCTTGTTCTTAACTGGTTCTAGCTAGTTCTTACTAGTTATTGGCAGGAATACTCGGTTCTTAACTGGTTCTAACTAGTTCCAACTAGTTCTTTGCCGGAATAGCCAGTTCTTACGGTTCAAATTGGTTTCAACGGTTCTTGGCCGAATACGCAGTTTTCTTAGCTGTATCTAATTCGCTCTAGGCCGAATAGTTGGTTCCTATTTGAATCTAACTTGTTCTTGGCCAAAATAGCCGTTCTTAACTTGGTTCTTCTTGGTTATTGGCCTAATAGTTGGTTCTTAACTAGTTCTAGCTGCTTACTTATGGTTATTGGTCGTAATAGTCGGTTCTAAAACCGGTTCTAACTGTTCCTCCGGTTCTTGGTCGAATAGGCGCTTCTAAGCCGGATCTAACTAGTTCTTGGTCGGAATAGCTAGTTTCTATCTCGATCTAACCGTTATTGGCGAATAGCTTGTTCTTAACGGTTCTAACTGGTTCTTGGCCGAATATCCGGTTCTTAACTAGTTCTTAACGGTTCCTATTGGTTCTTGGCCTAATAGTCGGTTCTTAATCGTTCCTACCGATTCTTGGCCTAATAGGCGCTTCTTAGTCGATCTAACTGGATCTTGGCTAGAATAGTTGGTTCCTATCTCGATCTAACTCATTCTTGGCCGTAATAGCCGGTTTTAACTAGTTCTTAGCCAAATAGGCTGCTTTCTTAGTGGATCTACTTGGCCCCAAGAGCCGGTTCTTAGCCGGATCTAACCGGTTCTTGACCAATAGTGGTTCTTAGCGGTTCACAATTAAACTAAAATTTAAATCTCACGTAAAAATTTAACATTTAGTCTCCTTAAAATTAAAATTTACTCAAATTTTCCTGCCAAAATACTTTTTTTCATTTTTGGAATTAACTAGTGTAGTGATGGATCTAACTAGTTATTGGCGAGAATAGTTGGTTCCTCTTGATTCTTGGCTAGAATAGGTCGTTCTTAGCTCGATCTAACCCTGGATCGTGGTCGAAATATCTGGTTCCTATTTGGATCTAACCGGTTATTTGCCTAATAGTGGTTTTTAACTAGTTCTTACTAGTTATTGGCGAGAATAGTAGGTACTTAACCGTTCTAACGGTTATTTTCCGAATAAATGGTTTTAACTAGTTCTAACCGGGTTCCAACCGGTTCTTGGCTGGAATAGTCGATTCTTAACGGTTCTAACGGTTTCTACAATTTCTTGGTCGAATAGGTTCTAAGCTAGATCACTGACCGGAATAATTGGTTCGTACTGATTTATTGCCAGAATAGGCTGTTCTTAGCTGGATCTAACTGGATCTTGGCCGAAATAGCTGGTTCCTATTTGGATCTAACTGGTTATTTTTCGGAATAGCTGGTTCTTAACTGGTTCTTCTAGTTATTGGCATGAATAGCCGGTTCTTAACTGGTTCTAACTAGTTCTTACTGGTTCTTGGCCGGACTAGCCAGTTCTTAACTAGTCCAAATTGGTTCAAATGGTTCTTGGCCGATTGGCGCTTTCTTAGCCGATCTATTTGGTTCTAGGCAGAATAGCCGGTTCATATCCGATCTAAATGGTTCTTGGCCAAAATAGCCTGTTCTTAACTGGGTTCTAGCCGGTTCCTCGGTTCTTGGCCGTAATAGCATGTTCTTTACGGGTTCTAACCGGTTCTTGGCCTAATAGGTTGTTCTTAGCCGGATCTAACCGGTTCTAGGCCGAATAGTTGGTTCCTATCCGATCTTGGACAAAATAGCCGGTTCTTAATCGGTTCTAACTAGTTCTTACTTGGGTTATTGGCCTAATAGTTGGTTCTTAAGTGGTTCTAACCGTTCCTACTAATAGCCGATTCTTAACCGGTTCTTCCGGTTCATATTGGTTCTTGGCCTGAATAGCGCTTCTTAGTCGATCTTACCGGTTCCCGGCCGAAATAGTCGTTCCTATTTAGATCTAATTGGTTATTGGCCGGAGTAGCGGTGGTTCTTAATTGGTTCTTACTAGTTCTTGGTGGAATATCCAGTTCTTAATTAGTTCTAACCGGTTCACTCTGGTTCTTGGCCGGAATAGTCGATTCTTAACTAGTTCTAACTGGTTCCTCGCGGTTCTTGGCGTGTCGCGCTTCTTAGCTGGATCTAATCGGGTTCTTGGCCCGAATAGTTGGTTCCTATCTCGATCTAACTCGCTCCCGCCGAATAATAGCCGATTCTTAACGGTTCTTGGCTAAAATAGACGTTTCTTAGCCGATCTACTTGGCTGAAGAGCCGGTTCTTAGCCGGATCTAACTGGTTCTTGGCCCGAATAGCTGGATCTAACTGGTTCTTAGCTGGAATAGTTGGTTCATACAGATTCTTTGCCGGAATAGCCGTTTTAGTGATCTAACCGGTTCTTGGCAAATAGCGGTTTCTATTTGGATCTAACCGCTATTTTCCGAATAGTTGGTTCTTAACGGTTCTTACTAGTTATTGGCGTGAATAGCCGGTTCTTAACTGGTTCTAACTGGTTCCTACTAGTTCTTTGCCGGAATAGCCAGTTCTTAACTAGTTCAAACTGATTCCAAATGGTTCTTGGCCGAATTGGCGCTTTTATTAGTGGGATCTAATTGGTTCTAGGCGAATAGCCGGTTCATATCACGATCTAACGGTTCTTGGCCAAAATAGCGGTTCTTAACGGTTCTTGGCCGTAATAGCATGTTCTTAACTAGTTCTAATTGGTTCCAAGCTGGTTCTTTGCTTAGAATCGGCTCTTAGCTGGATCTAACCGGTTCTAGGCGAATAGTTGGTTCTTATCCGGATCTAATCTGGTTCTTGGACAAAATAACCGTTCTTAACCGTTCTAACCGCTTATTGGCGGAATTTTGTTTCTAAGTGGTTCTAACGGTTCCTACCGGTTCTTACCGGAATAGCCGGTTCTTAACCGGTTCTTACCGGTTCATATTGGTTCTTGGCCGAATAGGAAGTTCTTATCCGGATCTTACTTGGTTCTTGGCGAATAGTAGTTCCTATTTGGATCTAACTGGTTCTTAGCCGAATAACCGGTTCTTACTAGTTATTGGCGTGAATAATGGTTCTTAATTGGTTCTAATTGATCCGATGCACGCATTACAAGGCGCGTCGGTCAAAGGAAACTTACTTTTCGTCGAGCAAGTTTTTCAACACCCTAGGCAGTGAACCTAATCGTTGTAGTGTAGTATTGGGTAAGCCTCGGTATTGATATCGTTCTCTAGGGGAATAGGAATGCTAGTGAGAAATTACTACGTTAAGGTTGAGGTTCAGTGTAATTTCAAGAGCTTGAGTGTCTTCTATCTTGACTTAGCCATTTTCTTCATATATTCACTCCTTTTCGTCCAAAATGCATCATTCCAAAGATTTTGCTTCTAAGAGACCTAAAAAATGAAAATGAACGAAATTAAGCAAGAATCGGATATAAAAGTGCATTAAGGCTTATATGACCCCTAAAAGTGTACGTTTTAAATCCTTATCAAATATCCCTACACTTGGTATTTGCTTGTCCTCAAGAAAATGTGCTTTTGGCCAATCAATTTATAAGTTGGGGCATAAAGCAATGGTTTAACATCATTCATAACAAGTATAATCCCGCAATAGTCATAAAGCACTTAGCTAACTATATACTAGCACCTCAAAAGTGGTGTTTGGATACTCTCATCTCTCGGGTGTATATGAAATATAGCAAATGGAAATGAAAGATAAACACTCATTAACCGGTCAAAGTACATAGATTACCATAGGCTTGAGACTAGATCAAACATCCACCGCTTTGGAGTAAGCACCCAGGAACAACTATCTAAGAGGTCTTTTAAAGGATTGTAACGTTAGGCTTACGGTAGGGAAACAAAGGGTTTGGTTGGATAGGCGATTTAGTGGTGGCAAGTCAAAAATCTTTATGTTACAAGCATGAGAAGAATGACGTTGCTAAGCCAAGACTCGACTCTCTAAACTTTAGATACTTGAAACAAACAAACATAAATTGAAAAACATAAACATAAAGATAGATGTAGGATGGTAGCCAGATTTTTTTTTCATTTTTTTTAACACTCTTTTTTTTCGATTTTTTTCCATACACTTTTACTCTACCATCCTCTACGATAACATCAAAATATAAGGGATTTATAGGCACATCCCTACACTTGAGTTTTTATTATTCTAATACTAATTTGACCTGAATTGAAAAGATCAAAACACTTGGAGTACATTATTACGTAAATAAAGAGAATTTGAATTTAACGTTCTTTCCCGTCACTCCATTAAATCAAACTTTACCCATGAGTCCCAATCATCCCAAAAACTGTACAAAAGATATGACTCGACTTAGCAACCATACAAGTAACTAGATAATTGAACTAAGGGTTTAGTATGATAACAATAATGCACTAAAGGTGAGTGCATACAAGGCAGGCTAAGGCGATTTAGGTGTACATTTGGGGGTGGATTGTAAACAATGCTCTTCATTAATATTCTGGAAAACCGAAACATCACGAGAACCGCGAAACGCGATAGGCTCGAGGGGTTAACTAGGGGTATCGTGTACTAAAGATGAGTACATCGCAAGGGTGGGGGAATTACTCAACCGATGTGGAAGAAGTAATTATAATACGGGTATCAAACAAGGGTTATCCTAATGCCTCTTATCATTTAGTTATTCCTAACTACACAAGTGTAGTCTCACTAGCAATCTCGGGATGCATCACAAAACAAGTTCTAGAATCTATTATACTACCGGTACACTCTCGAAGCACTAAAGGTGAATGCTTTAATTTCTATAGATCTAGGGGCTAAACCTCACATTTTTGGGGTGGAATTTAAGTGGTGAAGGGTTTTGTGCTAGTCATATAACTTCTATCCATGAGACGCTTTATTAAGACTAAAGACCCACTGCACAAGTCATGAAAGTTTTAAATTTGGTGCTAAAATTACCCTGACCGATATTTCTCACAGCTTATTACACAAATGAAATATGACAAGACAAATAATCAAGGATAAGCATAGTTTCAAAGTTCTCGTTTTATTCTCCTCCCTACACTTAAACCTAACATTGTCCCCAATGTTCCCGGAAAGTATCAAAGTTATGATAACGGAAGGTAATTAAAAGAGAAAGAAACTAGTACTCCCCTGATTAGCTAGGTAGGATCCGTGTGAAGTAGTGGTTAAATTCTTTCCAAGAAGAATGTATGCGTGAAATGCTCCATCCAATCTTATGTTTCTTCTTCTTGATAAATAAAACCTGCACACTTTAAGAAAATAGACGAAAAATTAGCGTAAAATCGGTGGTTAAATTATATATGACTCTACTACGCCAGGATATAATGCTTATGGAATGGATGTTTACAGATTTTCTGGAAAATTAAGACCTGACAAATTCCAAAAATTTATAAGTAGCACGTAAACGAGAAAGTTAGATAAGCCGTTTTACGCTCCTCCGGCGCCATCGGGTTGCAATCCGATACCGTCGAGGTTATCCCGACAAAACTCGGCGGTGCAGGCCGTTTTACGAAAATTACACCTTCAAAATCTGGAAAAGCTCCTGCAAAACATCCATTATAACTTGAAACAAGCATTTGACTCTAACAAACACACATATATATCATTTTCAATAATCGTAATTCTCATGTTCATGTTCTTTTAAAAACGTGTGTAATCTTCCCTACACTTATCCTTTTTGTAAAATACCTTTATATGTAATTAATTCAAACATTGAGAATAAACAATCAATGAAAAAGATATATGACATACAAACAAGAAAACAATTAAGCATGGGTTGCCTCCCACGAAGCGCTTTTCTTTATTTATGAGTCTTGTAGCTAGACTAAGTCGCTCCTACATACCTATGTAAGTAAGTTTATCCTCAAGAATGTCATAGGGATCAAACCTATCTTTTAAGTTCCTAGTGGTACACTTAGTTCGGTACGCCTTTTCAAACTTTTATCCATTGGGATCATAGATTGTCATCCTAATGTGCCATTCTTCATTACCATATCTAGGTGGTCTATCCCAATTCCACTTACGCTTAGGTTTCTTACTCTCGACTTTACACTTATTCATGACAAGATTGATGGGCAAGCTTCCTAGGAACTCGGTCATCTTTCTAAACACGAAGGCATCCTCGAACGGGTTCACTTCCATGTCCCTAGCCAATTCTTGTTCATAGAAATTTGAATTACTAACAAAATCCTCTTCTAGATAGAAAGGTCGCTGGGGACCTATAAAATCTTTATTAATACAAGGTCCATATCTAGATGCATGCTCTATCTAACATGATCTCGTAGGGTATTTCTTCCTCTTTGTAGTAGATATGCTTTTTGACATCATAAATTGACCTAGCACTCCCTTCTCCTACCACTATCTTAGACATCTTACAATCAATTATGGCACTAGCGGTAGCTAAGAATCCCCTTCCTACTAACAACGGGCATGTCGGGTCCTTATTCACCTACATGTACCACCATGTCTTTTATTATCCCTACCGGATATGCAATACTACCGTTTGCTAGACCTAAGATGGTTTTTGTTGGTTATATCTTACCTAGGTTAAGGCTTCTATGGAGGGACAACGGAAGAAGATTGATGCTTGATCCTAAGTCAGCTAAAGTGTCGAAAGGTTTGGAGTTTCCAAGCCTACGTGGAAGAATGAATAGCCCAGGATCATCTAACTTCTTAGGTAACTTATTTTGCACAAATGCGAACCCACGTTATCATATCTTTAGTTCTTGCTCATATTTTTCTTTTAAAACATTGTAATAAGGTGCATGAGCCAAGACTTCAAGAACCGGTTTTTCTTGGTGGAGTTCCTTGTACTCCTCCTCTCGATCAGGTTTGGGTTCTTGGTTGACGGGTTTCTCAAGAGTTGGTTGGACCAATGGTTCGGGTCCTTGGTACTTCATGAGGGATCGCTTGGAACCCGTGTTGATAGCGTTAACCGGATGAACTTTCGGGTGTGAAGGGCATGGATACGCACTTTCCCAAGGTGAGAAAGAACATGAAGTCGATAAAATCAATTCACTTTGGGTTCTTTATAGTGTCGCCGAGTGCTCCAATTTCCGGTCATTGAAGTTTTTAAGAGAGTGTCAAGTTTGGTTGTCATCTCGCTTTGTCGCTTGAAATCGCTTCAAGCTTAGTCAAACGAGCTTTTTGAGATGACATGAACCTTGACACTATTGCCTCAAGACTAGTTGAATTCCCGGTATTTGGAGGGTTGAATCTATTGGGTGGACTAGATGAGCTTTGGGGTGGGTTTGAGTTTTGGCTCCACTTAAGGTTAGGGTGATTCCTCCATGAGGGGTTGTAGGAGTTTCCTAATTTGTTTTTTCGCTTGAAAGTGTACCACTTCTCTCCGCTCCATCGATACAGTGGAGGCGTGAGTCCGCAAAGCTTGTTCGGGGAGTCTTGTGCAATCACGAGTGTCGTGGGGACCACTACATAACTCACAAGGTAGAGTGATTTTGCTTACTTGGTGTGAAGACTTAGGATTTTCGTAGGAGCTCATTAGGAATTTGACTTGATCTTTAAGTTCGAGCATCCTACGATAGGAAATTTGTGAGTTAATGGGAGGCAAAGAGATTGCCTTTACGGTTTTGGGCAACTCACGCGGGTTATTCCAACTTTCGTTATCATAGAGAGCAAGGTCCTCTATTGTACCTCGCGATTCTTCCGCGGTAAGATCACTAAGTTTGCCACCGGCCACTTGGTCGATGGATTGCTTAGTTGAGAAGTTGACATGATCGTAAAAGATTTGGACTTGAAGCCAAAGATTGATGCCATGATGAGGGACTTTATGGAGCAAGTCCTTGAATCGGGTCTATGCCTGTAGGACTCGCCGAAGTTGTTGGAACGTCAAGATGTCCCTTCTAAGCTTAGTAGTTCTCCCCGGTAGGAAATTTTGGGCAAGGAAACGAGTAATGCAATCATCCCAACTTGAGATGGAACTGGCGGGAAGTCGTTCAAGCCAATTACTAGCTTGGTCCCGTAGAGAGAATTGGAAGAAACGCGTGCGCGGGTCTCCGTGGTGGTGGCATAAAGGTCGATGGAATCGACTATTTTTAGGAAATCCTTAAGATGTCGATTAGGATCTTCGAACTAAGTCCATGGAATGCACATCCGTTTTGCACCAACCGGATGGTGTCGGATCACAGGGCCATAGTTTGAGCTTGATCGGGGAGCTCAATAGTGTTCCTGTACCCTTGGTGGCTTGGTCTAGAGTATTCACCAAGAGTACGGGATCTTGGCCGTCATTGATGGTGGATCGATGAGTGGTGGTTGATTATCACCTTCCATGATGAAAAGTGATGGGGCTACGAACAAATTCACCAATAGCGGGGATAGACTACGAAGAAGCTAAAAATGAGAAAAAATCTTACTTGATAGGAATCAAGCAAGGAAACCTAAACGTGATGGAAATCTAACTAGCTATTCTATTCCCGGCAATGGCCATAAAACTTGATACGCCATAAGGCTGCTCGGGGTCAAAGGAAACTTCCTTTTCGCCGAAGCAAGTTTTTCAACACCCCAGGGCAAAGGAACCTAATCGTTGTAGTGTAGTATTGGGTAAGCCTCGGTATTGATATCGCTTCTCAGGGGAATAGGAATGCTAATGAGAAATTACTACGCTAAGGTTGGGATTGAGGAAGATTATTTTTTCTTATCTTTTATATTTTTTTAAGAAAGCTAAGGGTAAAATCTCGGGGTTTGGATTTGGGGGTTTGGTACTTCTACCGATTACTATACTATCTAATTATCTAAACTAATGGTAGTCTATGTCTTTTTGAAGTGTGTTCGTATGATGATTAAAGATGTGTTTACCTAGATACTATTACTCCCTAGTTATTTTTTAGTGGTGGTTGAATTGTCACGTCCTTATTCTTAACGCGTTGTGTTTTCTAAGGTCGTAGGGTGTGCTTTTATCACTAACTCTTTGAGACAACCTTAAGGTTAATGACTACGAAATCTCTAGGATTCATAAACTTAACACTAAGGTTTTCTTTGGATATTTAGCCTACAATTCCACTAGTAACTATAAACTAAGGTTCAACAAAGATTACTCAAGCATTAAAAACACAACGATGGCTTCATGCACTCCTAAGCCAATTACAATTAAGATAAGAGACAACCAATCAATAATTAATAACTAGGTTTCATAGATCTAAGCAAACACACAAATAAATTAGCCGGACATGTTAAACATGCAAACATACACACATTCAATCAAGACATATGAAATCAAGGAATAAATAACTCATCTCGATGTAAAATAGGATATGAGAACCCTAAAATACTATCCAAACCGACTACAATCGCTTAAGGTTTTACTCCACAAGTCTACCTCTTCAAAAGTCCAAAATTCATTTCTATATATAAGATTACAACCGACGCATTTATCACCTTATAGATGGGACGCCGGTCGATCGCCGTCATTAGGGTTTCGTCTTGGCCAAGTCATCATGGGACGGTGTCACGTTGTGGTTGTGACACCGTTAGTCTTTAACTCTGACGTCGTCTGAATATGGATCTAGGTCGTCTGAGGAGGAAATACTACATGACGCCCTTACTCTTCAAAGCCTGACGACGTCAGGTACAAAATAACAAAATCGCTAAAGCCCAGTCACACAAATCCAATCATAAAGAAGGACGACCTCACCCTTGGTTTCAGACGCCGCCAAGTGTAATTTCAGCCAGCCTTGAGTGTCTTGATCTTGACTTAGCCATTTTCTTCATATATATTCCTTTTCGCCCAAAATGCATCATTCCAAAGATTTTGCTTCCAAGAGACCTAAAAGTGAAAAGTAACAAAATTAAGCAAAGAACGGATATAAAGTGGCTTATTAAGGGCTTAAATGACCCCTTAAAAGTGTGCCTTTTAAACTCTTATCAGGATCCTACTGGTTCTTGGCCGGAATAGCCAATTCTTACTTGGTTCAAACTGGTTTCAACTGGTTCATGGCCGGAATTGAAAGTTTTCTTAGCTGTATCTAATTGGTTCTAGGCCGGAATAGCTAGTTCCTATCTGGATCTAATTGTTTCTTGGCCAAAATAGCCAAGCTTAACCGGTTCTAATCAGTTGTTTGTGAATAGTTGGCTCTTAACTAGTTCTAACCGGTTCCAACCGGTTCTTAGCCGGAATAGTCGATTCTAACTGGTTCTAACTCGCTCCTACTAGTTATGGGTTAGAATAGGGCTTCTAAGCTCGGATCTAACTGGTTCTTAGCCGAATAACTAGTTTGTACGCATTCTTTCCTAATAGGCCGTTTTAGTCGATCTAATCGATCTTGGCCGAAATAGCGTGTTCCTATTTGGATCTAACCGTTATTTTCTCGGAATAGCTGTTCTAACTGGTTCTTACTAGTTAGGCAGGCGTGAATAGCCGTTCTAATCGGTTCCTACCGCTTCTTGGCCTAATAGCCGCCTTAACTAGTTCAAACTAGTTCCAAATGGTTTTTGGCCGGATTGGCAGTTTTTTTAGCTAGATCTAATTGGTTCTAGGCCGAAATAGCTGGTTCCTATCTGGATCTAACTGTTTCTTGGCCAAAATAGCCCCTTCTTAATCGGGTTATAACCGGGTTGTTTGCCCGAATAGCCGGTTCTTAATTAGTTCTAACCGTTCCAACTAGTTTCTGGTGTGAATAATCGATTCTTAACCGGTTCTAACTGTTCCTACAAGTTCTTGGTTAGAATAGGCGATTCTAAACTGGATCTAACTGGTTCTTAGCCGGAATAGCTGGTTCGTGCTGATTCTTTGCCGGAATAGGCTGTTCTTAGCTGAATCTAACTAGATCTTGGCCGAAATAGATGGTTCCTATTTGGATCCAACTGGTTATTTTCCATAGCTGGTTCTTAACTGGTTCTTACTAGTTATTGGCAGGAATAGCCGGTTCTTATTTGGTTCTAACCGTTCCTACCGTTCTTGGCCGGATTAGCGCTTTCTTAGCCGATCATATCCGATCTAACTGTTCTTTGGCTAAAAAATAGCCGCATTCTTAATCGCTTCTAACCGTTCTACCGTTCTTTGCCGTAATAACATGTTATTAATCGTTCTAACCGGTTCCATCGGGTTCTGGCCGTAATAGGCGCTTAGTCGATCTAACTAGTTCTAGGCCTAATAGTTGGTTCCTATCAGATCTATCGGTTCTCGCAAAATAACCTGGTTCTTAACCGTTATTGGCCGAATAGTTGTTTCTGGTTCTAACTGGTTCCTAACCGGGTTCTTGGTCGAATAGCCTTCTTAGCTTGTTCTTATTAGTTCATATTGGTTCGGCCTAATAGGAAGTTCTTAGTTGATCTTATGGTTCTTAGCCGAATAGCATTCCTATTTGGATCTAATTGGTTATTGGCCGGAGTAGCGTGTTCTTAACTTCTTACCGGTTCTTGGCCGAATATCTAGTTCTTAACTAGTCAGAATCGGTTCCTACTGGTTCTTGGCCGAATAGTCGGTTCTTAGTCGGTTCTAACGGGTTCCTATCGCTCTTGGCCGAATAGGCAATTTTAGCGATCTAACTAGTTCATGGCCGGAATAGTTGGTTCCTATCTGGATCTAACTCTCTCTTGGCCAGAATAGCCGGTTCTAAACTGGTTCTCGGCCGAAATAGACGTTTCTTAGCTGGATCTACTAGGCTTGAATAGCCGTCTTAGCCGAATCTAACTGGTTCTTGCCTCGAGTAGCCGGGTTCTTATCGGTTCACGCTTAAACCAAAATTTGAATCTCGCGTAAAAATTTAACGTTTAGTCTCCCTTAAAAATTAAATTTTACTCAAATTTTCGTGCCAAAATACCTTTTTTCTTTCTTTTTGGAATTAACTAGCGTAGTGATGGATCTAACTGGTTATTGGCCGGAATAGTTGGTTCCTACTGATTCTTGGTGGAATAGGCTGTTCTTAGCTAGATCTAACTGGATCTTGGCCGAAATAGCTGGTTCCTATTTGGATCTAACTGGTTATTTGCCGGAATAGCTGGTTCTAACTAGTTCTTACTAGTTATGGCGTGAATAGCCTTGCTTAATCGATCTTACTAGTTCTTCGTAATAGCACAGCCTTATCCGGTTCAAACCTGTTCAAATGGTTCTTAGCCGAATTGGCAGCTTTACATATAGTTGGATCTAATTGGTTCTAGGCCGAATAGGTGATTCATATCCGATCTAACTGATTCTTGCTAAAATAGCTTCTGCTCTAACGGTCGTTCTTACGTAATAGCCAATTCTTAACTCGCTCTGACCGAATCGGCAGTTCTTAGCTGGATCTAACTAGTTCTAGGCCAGAATAGCTGGTTCCTATCTGGATCTATCTGGTTCTTGGCCAAAATAGTCGGTTCTTAACTGGTTCTAACTAGTTCTTACCGCTATCGCCTAATAGTTGGTTCTTAACCGGTTCTAACCGTACCGGCCGTTCTTTCGGGTCGAATAGCCGGGTTCTTAATCGGTTCTAACCGGCCGAATAGGTAGTTCTTAGCTGGATCTTACTTGTTCTAGGCCGGAATAGATGGTTCCTATTTGAATCTAATTGGTTATTGGTAATAGCGTGTTCTTAATCTTCTAAGCGGTTCTTGGCCGGAATATCCGTTCTTAACTAGTTCTAACTGTTCCGACCGTTTTGGCGTAATAGTCGGCCTTAATCCTGTTCTAACTGGTTCCTACTCGTTCTTTGCCGGAATAGACGTTTCTTAGTTGGATCTACTTGGCCTAAAGAGCGTGTCTCACCGACCTAATCGGTTCTTGTCCTAATAGCCGTTCTTATCCGTTCATATTTAAACCAAAATTTGAATCTCGTAAAATTTAACGCTTAGTCTCCTTAAAAATTAAATTTTACTCAAATTTTCCTAACAAAATACTTTTTTATTTTCTTTTTTTTTTTGGTATTAACTAGTGTAGTGATGGATCTAACTAGTTATTGGCCGGAATAGTTGGTTCCAACTGATTCTTGGCCAGAATAGGTTGTTCTTAGCTGAATCTAACTGGTTCTTTGCTGAAATAGCTGGTTCCTATTTGGATCCAACTAGTTATTTGTTTGAATAGCTTGTTCTTCACTGGTTCTAACTGGATCTTGGCCGGAATATCCAGTTCTTAACTAGTTCTAACTGGTTCCTACTGGTTCTTCGCCGGGACAGTCGGTTCTTAACTAGTTCTAACTGATTTCAACTGGTTCTTGGCTAGAATAGGTAGTTCTTAGTTGGATCTAACTGGTTCTTGGCCAGAATAGTTGGTTCCTATCTGGATATAACTCTCTCTTGGCAAGAATAGCCGATTCTTAACTTGTTCTTGGCCGAAATAAACGCTTTGTGATCTACTTGGCCTAAAGAGCCGGTTCTTAACTGGATCTAACTTTTACTTGGCCTGAATAGCTGGTTCTTAGCCGGTTCACAGTTAAACTAAAATTTGAATCTCATGAAAAATTTAACGTTTAGTCTCCCTTAAAAATTAAACTTCACTATTTTCTGTCGAAATACTTTTTTTTTTAATTTTTTTGGAATTAACTAGTGTTGTGATGGAATTAACTAGTGTTGTGATGGTTCCTACTGATTCTTGGCTAGAATAGGCTGTTCTTAGCTGGATCTAATTGGACCGTGGCCGAAATAGCTGGTTCCTATTTGGATCTTACTGGTTATTTGCCTAATATTTTTTAACCGGTTCTAACCAGTTTTACTAATTATTGGGTGAATAGCGGTTCTAAACCGTTCTAACCGGATCCTACGGTTCTTGGGAATAGCCGCTTCTTAACCGGTTCAAATGGTTCTTTAAGTCAAATTGGCCATAGTGGATCTAATTGGTTCTAGGCCAAAATAGGTGGTTCATATCTGGATCTAACTGGTTCTTGGCCAAAATAGCCGGTTCTTAACTGGTTCTAACTAGTTTCTACTGGTTCTTGGCTAGAATAGCCAGTTCTTAATTGTTTCTAACTGGTTCCAACTAGTTATTGGCCGGAATCGGCAGTTCTTAGCTGGATCTAACTGGTTCTAGGACGGAATAGCTGGGTCCTATCTGGATCAATCTGGTTCTTGGCCAAAATAGCTGGTTTTAACGTTTGGCCGGAATAGTTTCTTCTTAACTGGTTCTAACTGGTTCCTATTGGTTCTTATCGAATATCCGCCTTTTAACCGTTCCTAATCGGGGTTCTTGGCCGTAATAGGCGCTTCTTAGCTGGATCATATTTGTTCTTGGCCTAATAGCCGGTTCCTATTTGGATCTAATTGGTTATTGGCCGAATAGCGGTGTTCAGAATCGTTCTTGTCCGAATATCCAGCTCTAACTAGTTCTAACCGCTCCTACTACTTTTGACCTAATAGTTGGTTTTAATTGGTTCTAACTGGTTCCTGGTCGGAATAGACATTTCTTAGCTAGATCTACTTGGCCTGAAGAGCTGGTTTTTAGCCGGATCTAACTGGTTCTTGGCCCGAATAGCTGGGTCTTAGCCGGTTCATAGTTAAGCCAAATTTTGAATCTCGCATAAAAATTTAACGTTTAGTCTCCCGTCAAAATTAAATTTTACTCAAATTTTCCAAACAAAATACTTTTTTCGTTTCTTTTCTTTTTTGGTATTAACTAGTGTAGTGATGGATCTAACTAGTTATTGGCCGGAATAGTTGGTTCCTACTGATTCTTGGCCAGAATCGTCTGTTCTTAGCTGGATCTAACTCGTTCTTGGCTGAAATAGCAGGTTCCTATTTTGATCTAACCGTTTATTTGTCGGAATAGCTTGTTCTTAATTGGTTCTAACTCGTTTTTGGCCGGAATATCCGGTTCTTAACTAGTTCTAACTGGTTCCTACTGGTTATTGGCCGGAATAGTCGGTTCTTAACTGGTTCCTACTGGTTCTTGGCCAGAATAGGCAGTTCTTAGTTGGATCTAATCGTTCTTGGCCAGAATAGTTGGTTCCTATCTGGATCTAACTAGTTCTTGGCCAGAATAGCCGGTTTTTAACTAGTTCTTGGCCGTAATGTTTCTTAGCTGGATCTACTTGGCCTGAAGAGCCGGTTCCTAGCCGGATCTAACTTGTTCTTGGCTCGAATGGCTGGTTCTTAGCCGGTTCACAGTTAAACTAAAATTTGAATCTCACGTAAAAAATTAACGTTTAGTCTCCTTTTAAAATTAAAATTTACTTCTATTTTTCTACCAAAATAAATTTTTTTCCTTTTTTTTTGGGAATTAACTAGTGTAGTGATGGATCTAAGATGTTATTGGCCAGAATAGTTGGTTCCTACTGATTCTTGGCCAGAATAGGCTATTCTTAGCTGGATCTAACTGGATCATGGCCGAAATAGGTGGTTCCTATTTGGATCTTACTGGTTTTTTTGCCGGAATAGCTGGTTTTAACTGGTTCTTACTAGTTATTGGCAGGAATAGCCGGTTCTTAACTGGTTCTAACTGGTTATTTGCCAGAATAGCTGGTTCTTAACTAGTTATAACTGGTTCTTGGCTGGAATAGTCGATTCTTAACAGGTTCTAACAGGTTCCTACAAGTTCTTGGTTAGAATAGGCGCCTAAGCCGGATCTAACCGGTTTTAGCCGAATAGCCGGTTCGCATGCATTCTTTGCCGGAGTAGGTCGTTTTAGCGATCTAACGGATCTTGGCCGAAATAGCCGTTCCTATTTGGATCTAACCGTTATTCTCTCGAATAGCTGGTTCTTACTAGTTATTGGTCGAATAGCCTGCTCTTAATCGGTTCTCTACCGTGGTTCTTGGGCCGAATAACCAGCTAACTAGTCCAAACGGTTCCTAATGGTTCTTGGCCGATTGGCGTTTTCAGCCGGATCTAATTGGTTCTAGGCCGGAATAGCTGGTTCCTATCTGGATCTAACTATTTCTTGGCCAAAATAGCCGGTTCTTAACTGGTTCTAACTGGTTATTTGCCAGAATAGCTGGTTCTTAACTAGTTCTAACTGGTTCCAACTGGTTCTTGGCTGCAATAATCGATTCTTAACTGGTTTTAACTGGTTCCTACAAGTTCTTGGTTAGAATAGGCAGTTCTAAGCTGGATCTAACTGATTCTTAGCCCAATAGCCGGTTCGCATTCATTTTTGCCGAATAGGTTGTTCTTAGTCAATCTAACTCGATCTTGGTCCAAATAGATGGTTCCTATTCTGGATCTAACCGGGTTATTTTCCATAGCCGGTTCTTAACCGTTCTTACTAGTTATTGGCGGAATAGCCGGTTCTTAATCGTTCCTACCGTTCTTGTCCGATTGGCGCTTTTCTTAGCCGATCATATCCGATCTAATCGCTTTCTTGGCCAAAATAGCCGTTCTTAACGCTTCTAACCGTTCCTACCGTTCTTTGCCGTAATAGCATGTTCTTAATCGTTCTCACCGGTTCCAACTGCTTGGCCGAATAGTGCTTCTAGCGGATCTAACCGTTCTAAGCCTAATAGTTGGTTCCTATCCGATCTAACTCTTCTTGGCCAAAATAACCGTTCTTAATCGGTTCTAACCGGTTTTCGGCCAAATAGTTGTTTCTTAAGTGGTTCTAACTGGTTCCTACTGGTTCTTGGCTGGAATAGCCGGTTCTTAACTGGTTCTTACCGGTTCATATTGGTTCTTGGCCGGAATAGGAAGTTCAGAGTTGGATTCTCGGTTCTTGGCCGAATAATGTTCCTAGTTGGATCTAATTGGTTATTGGCCGGAGTAGCAGGTTCTTAACTGGTTCTTACTGGTTGTTGGCCGGAATATCCGGTTCTTAACTAGTTGTAACTGGTTCCTACTGGTTCTTGGCCGGAATAGTCGGTTCTTAACTGGTTCTAACTGGTTCTTGGTCGGAATAGGCAGTTCTTAGCTTGATCTAACTGGTTCATGGCCGGAATAGTTGGTTCCTATATGGATCTAACTCGCCCTTGGCCAGAATAGCCGGTTCTTCACTGGTTCTTGGCGAAATAGACGTTTCTTAGCTGGATCTACTTGGCTTGAAGAGCTGGTTCTTAGCCGAATCTAACTGGTTCTTGGCCCGTGTAGCTGGTTCTTAGCCGGTTCACAGTTAAACCAAAATGTGAATCTCGCGTAAAAATTTAACGTTTAGTCTCCCTTAAATATTAAATTTTACTCAAATTTTCCTGCCAAAATACCGCTTTTCTTTCTTTTTGGAATTAACTAGCGTAGTGATGGATCTAACTAGTTATTGGCCGGAGTAGTTGGTTCCTACTTGATTCTTGACAATAGAATTTGTTCTTAGCTAGATCTAACTGGATCTTGGCCGAGATATCTGGTTCCTATTTGGATCTAACTGGTTATTTGCCGGAATAACTGGTTATTAACTGGTTCTAACTAGTTCTTACTAGTTATTGGCAGGAAGAGCTGGTTCTTAACTGGTTCTAATCCGTTCCTACCGGTTCTGGCGAATAGCAGCCTTAACCGTTCAAACTGGTTCAAATGGTTCTTAGCTGGAATTGGCAGTTTTCATAGCTAGATCTAATTGGTTCTAGGCCGGAATAGGTGGTTCATATATGGATCTAAGTGGTTCTTGGCCAAAAAGCCGGTTCTTAATTGGTTCTAGCTGGTTCCTACTGGTTCTTGGCCAGAATAGCCAGTTCTTAACTGGTTCTAACTGGTTCCAACTAGTTCTTGGCCAGAATCGGCAGTTCTTAGCTGGATCTAACTGGTTCTAGGCCGGAATAGCTGGTTCCTATCTGGATCTATCTGGTTATTGGCCAAAATAGCAAGTTCTTAACTGGTTCTAACTGGTTATTGGCCGGAATTGTTGGTTCTTAACTGGTTCTAACTGGTCCTACTGGTTCTTTGCTGGAATAGCCGGTTCTTAACTGGTTCCTACTGGTTCTTGGTCGGAATAGGCAGTTCTTAGCTAGATCTTACTTGTTCTTGGCCGGAGTAAATGGTTCCTATTTGGATCTAATTGTTTATTGGCCGGAATAGCAGGTTCTTAACTGTTTCTACCTGGTTCTTGGCCGGAATAGTCGGTTCTTAACTGGTTCCTACTCGTTCTTGGCCGGAATAAACGTTTCTTAGCTGGATCTACTTGGCCTGAAGAGCCGGTCCTTAGCCGGATCTAACTAATTTTTGGCCCGAATAGCTCGTTCTTAGCCGGTTCATAGTTAAACCAAAATTTGAATCTCGCGTAAAAATTTAACGTTTAGTCTCCCTTAAAAATTAAATTTTAGTCAAATTTTACAAACAAATTACTTTTTTCTTTTCTTTTTTTTTGGTATTAACTAGTGTAGTGATGGATGTAACTACTTATTGGCCGGAGTAGTTGGTTCCCACTGATTCTTGACGTAATAGGCTGTTCTTAGCTGGATCTAACTGGTTCTTGGCTGAAATAGCTGGTTCCTATTTAGATCTAATTGGTTATTGGCCGGAATAGCAGGTTTTTAACTGGTTCAAACTGGTTCTTGTCCGGAATATCCAGTTATTAACTAGTTCTAACTGGTTCCTACTAGTTTTTGGCCGGAATAGTCAGTTCTTAATTGTTTCTAACTGGTTCCTACTGGTTGTTGGTCGAAATAGACGTTTCTTGCTGAATCTACTTGGCCACAAGGGCCGGTTCTTAGCTGGATCTAAATGGTTCTTGGCCCGAATAGTTGGTTCTTAGCCGGTTCATAGTTAAACCAAAATTTGAATCTCGCGTAAAAATTTAACGTTTAGTCTCCCTTAAAAATTAAATTTTACTCAAATTTTCCTAACAAAATACTTTTTTCTTTTCTTTTCTTTTGGTATTAACTAGTGTAGTGATGGATCTAACTAGTTATTGGCCGAAATAGTTGGTTCCTACTGATTCTTGGCCAGAATAGGCTGTTCTTAGCTGGAGCTAACGGGGTTCTTGGCTAACATAGCTGGTTCCTATTTGGATCTAACTGGTTATTTGTCGAAATAGCTCGTTCTTAACTGATTCTAGCTGGTTCTTGGCCGGAATATCCGGTTCTTAACTAGTTCTAACTGGTTATTGGCCGGAATAGTCGGTTCTTAACTGGTTCCTACTGGTTCTTAGCCGGAATAGGTAGTTCTTAGTTGGATCTAACTGGTTCTTGGCCAGAATAGTTGGTTCCTATCTGGATCTAACTAGTTCTTGGCCAGAATAGCCGGTTTTTAACTAGTTCTTGGCCGGAATAGACGTTTCTTAGATGAATCTACTTGGCCTTAAGAGCCGGTTCTTAGCCAGATCTAACTTGTCCTTAGCTCGAATGGCAGGTTCTTAGCCGGTTCATAGTTAAACTAAAATTTGAATCTCACGTAAAAATTTAACGTTTAGTCTCCTTTAAAAATTAAAATTTACTCATATTTTTTTGCCAAAATACTTTTTTTTTCTTTTTTTGGAATTAACTAGTGTAGTGATGGATTTAAGTAGTTATTGGCCGGAATAGTTGGTTCCTACTGATTCTTGTCTAGAATAGGCTATTCTTAGCTGGATCTAACTGGATCGTGGCCGAAATAGGTGGTTCCTATTTGGATCTTACTGGTTTTTTGCCGGAATAGCTGGTTTTTAACTGGTTCTAACTGGTTCTTACTAGTTATTGGCAGGATTAGCCGGTTCTTAACTGGTTCTAACTCGTTATTTGCCGGAATAGCTGGTTCTTAACTAGTTCTCACTGGTTCCAACTAGTTCTTGGCCTAATAATAGTTGATTCTTAAGCTCGATTCTAACTAATTCCACAAGTTCTTGGCCGAGAATAAAGTGTTCTAAGTTGGATCTAACCGGTTCTTGGCCGAATATCCGGTTTGTATCGATTCTTTGCCGGAATAGGCGTTTTAAATTTGTCGATCTAATCGATCTTGGCCGAAATAGCTGGTTCCTATTTGGATCTAACTGGTTATTTTTCGAAATAGATGGTTCTTAAATGGTTCTTACTAGTTATTGGCATGAATATCCGGTTCTTAACTGGTTGTAACTAGTTCCAACTGGTTCTTGGTCGGAATAGCCAGTTCTTAACTAGTTCAAAATGGTTCCAAATGGTTCTTGGCCAGATTGGCAGTTTTCTAAGCCGGATCTAATTGGTTCTAGGCCGGAATAGCTGGTTCATATCCGAATCTAAAAGCGGTTCTTAGCCCAAAATAGTTTCTTAACCGGTTCTAACGGTTCTAAATGGTTCTATGGTTCTTGGCCAGAATACCATGTTCTTAACTGGTTCTAACTGGTTCTTGGCCGGAATAGGCAGTTCTTAGCTGGATCTAACTAGTTTTTGGCCGGAATAGCTGGTTCTTATCTGGATCTAATTGGTTCTTGGCCAAAATAGCCGGTTCTTAACTGGTTCTAACTGGTTATTGGCCGGAATAGGTTTTTATTAAGTGGTTCTAACTGGTTCCTACTGGTTCTTGGCTGGAATAGCCGATTCTTAACTGGTTTTTACTGGTTCATATTGGTTCTTGGCCAGAATAGGCAATTCTTAGCTGTATCTTACTGGTTCTTGGCCGGAATAGCTGGTTCCTATTTGGATCTAATTGGTTATTGGTCAGAGTAGCAGGTTCTTAACTGATTCTTACTGGTTCTTGGCCAGAATATCCGATTCTTAACTTGTTCTAACTGGTTCCTACTTGTCTTGGCCGGAATAGTCGGTTCTTAACTGGTTCTAACTGGTTCCTACTGGTTCTTGGCCGGAATAGGCAGTTCTTTGTTAGATCTAACTAGTTCTTGGCTGGAATAGTTGGTTCCTATATGGATCTAACTTGCTCTTGGCCAGAATAGCCGGTTCTTAACTAGTTCTTGGCCGAAATAGAAGTTTCACTGCTAAATCTACTTGGCCTGAAGAGCCGGTTCTTAGCCGGATCCAACTGGTTCTTGGCCCAAATAGTTTCTTTACCCTTCTGCTTAAACCAAAATTTGAATCTCGCGTAAAAATTTAAGGTTTAGTCTCCCTTAAAAGTTAAATTTTACTCAAACTTTCGTGCCAAAATACCTTTTTTTTTTTTTTTTTTGGGAATTAACTAGTGTAGTGATGGATCTAACTAGTTATTGGCCGGCATAGTTGGTTCCTACTGATTCTTGACGGAATAGGCTGTTCTTAGTTAGATCTAGCGGTATGAGACTTCCACTAGCAGTTGTTTGTCTTGAGCAGTGATTCCATTCCTTCTAGCCGTGGTATCTGATGTACCAAAGTGGTTCCATACTTAGAGTAATTCTTGTCAGTAGAACCAAATCCCAACAATCCTCCCCTAAACTTGATATTTACAATCAAAATCATCGAGTTTCTTTAAGCACATGATACCTTATTTGAAGGATGTATCCAAACACCTAGCAGCCTCTTCATTCTCCTTGTCAGAATCAAATTCTTCATGAAATGCCTTTGACCTATCTGCCATTCTTTTCTTTCTACCATGAGGCTTGTCTTTGATGGCCAAAGGAATTTCAAAATCAGCAATTTGTTCAATTTTCCTCAGCAGTGGGTGAACAATTTGATGAGTTGATTTAGTACATTGCAGATCAAGCTTAACTTCCAACATCTGTCTGGCTACGGTCTTCATCAAAGGGTAATCTCTGTCAACCATCATGTATATTTTCTCCTCAGAATTCTTGACAGCATGCACTCTACAATCAGCATACATCATCCACTCTTCAACCACACAATCTTCCCATCATTTATCTTCTGGATTGGGCTCAAACATGCACTTCAATGCTGTCCACATAGAACGAGACACATTTCCTATAGGTCCAAGCTTACCACATCTAAAAGGCATTACCTCCCATAGCTTCTCTAAATCACTTTTGATTAAAAAGAATAACATATAACCAAAAGTGTAGTACTGACTTTTAGATCCATCTCCTCTAGTAAGCTCAATAATTTCCCTTCCATCTACTGAGACAATCCTCCAATCTATGATAGGGTGTTTAGATCTTAAAGGTGTAGGATTAATAGGATCTTCAAGTATTTTATCACTTATCACAATATACTGATCTAATCTCTCTTCATCATCCACCTTTTGTCTCTTTGAACTTGACTCCTCCATCATAGATCCTGTTCTCTTTTGTCTATTTTGTATCATCTCAGCTTCTTGTTCAGAATTCATGGGGATGAATTATCAAACCCTCTTTTGCAAATTTTATACAACTCTTTAATTTTCTCATAAGAACAGCTCTTCAAATTCACAGTTTTCATGTCACCCATGTGTTTGATAAACTTCATCATCTGACTTCTTTTCTGCTGCTTGGTTGGTGGTTTGTTCTTCTTTGCATGATATGCCTTAAACTCATTTTGTTGTTTCATTCTCTTTATCATATCAACCAACAACCTTGATCTTGTATCAATGTCATATAATCCCCATTCATCCATAGACATCTCTTTCTGCATTTTCTTAGAAGCTTGAAGATAGCTATGTTCCTTCTCCCAATCTTCTATAGCTTTCTTAGAGGCTTCTTCTTGCTCTGTAATTTCCTTCTCTCTAGCAATTTCTTCAGCATTTAGATCCATATGTAACCTTCTAGCTTCTTCTTCATCATAAGCCACATGCTCTTCTCTACTTTCAAGCACCAATGTTGGCTCTGCAATCCTTTTACCCTTTCTAATATCAGGTTGAGTAACTACAGCTTTCTGCACAGGCTCACCAATCTTTAGACTCTTAGCTTGAGGGTTTGGAGTGCAGGGGATAGGTTGAGATTGCTTTAGATTAAGCAATTGTAAGGCAATCTCATTCTCAGCCTCCTTTGATTTTGGTGTTGGTGTTATTGTGGTGGTTATAGTTGTAGCAGTGGTTGCCTCTGCAGTGGAAACATCTGAACTGGCAGTGGCTAGAATAATGCCGGCGGTGGTTGGCGGTGGTTACTACAACACTAGCAAAGATGGTTGCAGCAACACTGGCAGTGGTTTCCTGCACCACTTCCTTCTCCTTATCTACAACTGTATCTTTTGAAGAATCATCCAACACTGCTTCTTTGCCATCCTTGTCAGCCACCAAATAACCTTCACCATTGTCTCCACTGTCCATATCCAGATCTACTAATGCCTCCCCTGAATTTGTACTCTCACTCCTCCCCTGTTTGGATGCATCATCCAAACTTTGATTTCCATAGGAGCTTGCCTTCTTACCCATCTTCTTCACTTTCCTGAATGCAGTAAACCTTGGCCTCCTTAGTCTCTCCAAAACACTTACCCTGTGCTTCATCCTCCTAATTGTACCAGCTTGTGAAGTTGTCAAATGTTGGAGACCAGTGATCTTTGATTCCATAGTTGTGCATCTATCTGACAATTCATGTATCAGTTTTATAGTATCCTCACCACTTCAACCTGTGTAACCTGGTCCGAGAGGTGAATCCTTGGAATTGTCATTATGTACAAAATTATGATCCATCAATTCCAGTTGTTGTTCCAAACTACCCTCATCACTTCGAAGCTGGCACCGCCCGAGAGGTGAATCATAAGATGTGTGTAACATGGCATCGACCTAGCTCGAACATCCATGTCCCCAAGTTAGCCGCTTGGTGGGATTCCTCCACCTGTAGTGAGCTCAAAAGAACTCTCCACATTAGGAGTTGCCATTGGTTGGGACTTACTTATGTTTCCACTGTCCTGCTCAGCTTCTAAGCCCGAGGTAGTAGTGGAAGCTCCAATCATGTCACCTACCACACCTGTGATAGCCTCATTTCCTACACTACTAGCACTAGCCTGAGGATGCTCAGTGCCCTTCTTCCTCCTAAGGGTTGCCAAAATTATTTGGGGTTGGGAAGTTGAGGGTAAAGGTTCAGCAGTGGGTGTAGGTTGTGTGTGGTAATAGTGGAATCAGCAGTGGGTTGGATATGTTGTGTATTAGCCACCTCTACAATCTCTGGCAAGTTAAGCATGTGAGGAAACAATGGAGTAACAGTCCCTGAGAAATTTTTGTTCTTATTTTTCATATGTGCAAACACTTTGGGGACCATATAAAACAAATCATACTTTCTTTGATGAGGGATGGGGTCTACTATCTGACTTTCTACTAGCAGCTAAATGAACCTGGGATACAAGTAATATTTGCCTTGGTCCTTAACATGCTTTTTCAAAGCCTCAAATAGCATTTTTGGACCAATTAAAAACCCCATGTTGAGTGAGGCAAATAGTAGCAGTAGCTATCTTTGAAGAGAATTCATCAAAGCCAGTAGTATTGCTACTTAGGCACATAAGAATGGTATGGATTAAGAACTTCCATTGTGAAGAAAAAATACCTTTCTGAAACTTAAGACTATCACCTCTTCTTTCATACCTCATTCGCTTTAAACCAACAAAAATCTCATCATTCCCCATATTAACCACCCCATCAGCATCCTGGAACTTCAACATAGTTCTTATCAATTCCTCTTTAACCAGAATCTCTTTCTCATCAATCACTGCCCTGATAAGCTCTACACCATCCCTCTCTTCAAGCTCAGCCGTCCACCAAAATTGATGAATGTAAGATTTTAGAATAACTGGTGCAACTGTCAATGCATAATGGATAGGTCTATGTTTGATGAAGTCTATCATATCATGGAAGACTTCAGAATGTTCGTTCTTAACCAAGTAGGCAACCAGGTTGTGGGTAGTGGAAAATTTAGTCGCCCTTGTAAGATTAGGGTAAGTGGGATTTGGGATTAATAAAATTAAGTGTTGTGAGTGATTACGGTTTGTGTTAAGTGCCAAGTGAGAATGTTTGAAAGACCAATTAAATGATCGGCAGTGATTTGGGGAATAAATACTTTATCACCAGAAAGTTTCAAAACAGCCCCTATAGTTTCTCAGAACATCAGAAACTAACTAGCAGTGTTTTCCTACATCTAGCAGTGTTTTCAAGTAAGCTAGCATTGGAAACATCTTTGCACTCCAATCTTTTACCAATTACCAAGTCATCCTTTGTGAATGCTTTGGCAATGCAGTGTGATCATGCATTTTTTGGAAGAAGAATACAACAAAATTTACACTAATTTTTTTTAAACAAACTCCAACTCCTAGAACTCCAAACAATCATTCCGTTGCGTATATACAAATCTTCTTGAAAACCTGCATGTCACAAACACAAACCAACACTACAAACTTTTTGTCAAGGTTAGCAGGACTTTAAAATAACTAGCAGTGTTTACATATTATGAACTAGCAGTACTTTATAAAAGTTGCTAAGCAATAAGTCAAATAGTCAACCCGGTTATTTACTCGTCCACCAAAACATCTTATAGTCGAACCCCTCATTAACTCCTTCAACAACTCACACCTTCCTTGCATTAAAAAAACTGATCTCAACATTAAGTCTTATTTAAGAACCTTTCACCCATACACCAAACACATCACTTACTTTCCAAAATCTTTTTCTCCAACAACTATCTCAGAAACCAAATACCATCAAGATGAGCAACATACCAATTGAAATCTCATCTGTTGGTGATGGTTGGGAAACCTACTTTCCTCCCAAAAACACTACTCTTGCTGTAAGGAACACAAACCCTTCTCATGCTCCAGCACCAGTTGGGACTTCATTTGTGCAACTTTCATCTCAACCATCTCTTATGGAAGCCTCTAGTTCTGAACTCAACTCCATGCCTAGCTTTGTGTCTGCTTATGAAGACACTGATGATGATGCAGGTTGTTCCTCCAGAGTTTTGACAGTAGTTCCTCTTGCAGAAATTCCAGCTTCTCCAACTCCAGCACCACTTCCAGCTCCTTCTACTTCAGCACCACCAAAGAGGGCACATATGCTTGGACTCCCCAACCCATAAATGTGGTTTGTGGTTGGGAGGAGGGGCAAACAAAGTATGCCAGAGTTTGGAAAGGGAAAGCGATCATAACTAGTTTTAACTGGTTATTAGCCGGAATACTTGTTTCTTAAGTGGTTCTAACTAGTTCCTACTGGTTCTTGGCTGGTATAGCCGGTTCTTAACTGGTTCTTACTAGTTCATATTGGTTCTTGGCCGGAATAGGAAGTTCTTAGCTGGATCATACTGGTTCTTGGCTGGAATAGCTGGTTCCTATCTGGATCTAATTGGTTATTGGCCGGAGTTGCAGGTTCTTAACTGGTTCTTACTGGTTGTTGGCCGGAATATCCAGTTCTTAACTAGTTGTAGCTGGTTCATACTGGTTCTTGGCTGGAATAGCCAGTTCTTAACTGGTTCCTACTGGTTCTTGGCCGGAATAGGCAGTTCTTTGCTTGATCTAACTGGTTCATGGCCGAAATAGTTGGTTCCTATCTGGATCTAACTCGCTCTTGGCCAGAATAGCCGGTTCTTAACTGGTTCTTGGCCGAAAAAGACGTTTCTTAGCTGGATCTACTTGGCTTGAAGAGCCGGTTCTTAGCCGAATCTAACTAGTTCTTAGCCCGTGTAACTGGTTCTTAGCCGGTTCACAGTTAAACCAAAATTTGAATCTCGCGTAAAAATTTAACGTTTAGTCTCCCTTAAATATTAAATTTTACTCAAAATTTCCTGCCAAAATACCGTTTTTCTTTCTTTTTGGAATTAACTAGTGTAGTGATGGATCTAACTAGTTATTGGCCGGAATAGTTGGTTCCTACTGATTCTTGACGGAATAGGCTATTCTTAGCTAGATCTAACTGGATCTTGGTCGAAGTAGCTGGTTTCTATTTGGATCTAACTGGTTATTTGCAGGAATAGCTGGTTCTTAACTGGTTCTAACTAGTTCTTACTAGTTATTGGCAGGAATAGCCGGTTCTTAACTAGTTCTAACTGGTTCCTACTGGTTCTTGGCCGGAATAGCCAGTTCTTAACTGGTTCAAACTGGTTCAAATGGTTCTTAGCTGGAATTGGCAGTTTTCATAGCTGGATCTAATTGGTTCTAGGCCAGAATAGGTGGTTCATATATGAATCTAAGTGGTTCTTGGCCAAAAAGCCGGTTCTTAACTGGTTCTAGCATGTTCCTACTGGTTCTTGGCCAGAATAGCCAGTTCTTAACTGGTTCTAACTGGTTCCAACTAGTTCTTGGCCGGAATAGGCAATTCTTAGCTGGATCTAACTGGTTCTAGGCCAGAATAGCTGGTTCCTATCTTGATCTATCTGGTTCTTGGCCAAAATAGCCGGTTCCTAACTAGTTCTAACTGGTTATTGGCTGGAATAGTTTTTTCTTAACTAGTTCTAACTGGTTCCTGCTGGTTCTTGGCTGGAATAGCCAGTTCTTAACTGGTTCTAACTGGTTCCTACTGGTTCTTGGCTGGAATAGGCAGTTCTTAGCTGGATCTTACTTGTTCTTGGCCGGAATAGATAGTTCCTATTTGGATCTAATTGTTTATTGGCCAGAATAGCAGGTTCTTAACTGGTTTTAACTGGTTCTTGGCCGGAATATCCAGTTCTTAATTAGTTCTAACTGGTTCCTGCCGGTTTTTGGCCGGAATAGTCAGTTCTTAACTGGTTCTAACTGGTTCCTACTCTTTCTTGGCCGGAAAAGACGTTTCTTAGCTGGATCTACTTGTCCTGAAGAGCCGGTTCTTAGCCGGATTTAACTAGTTCTTGGCCCGAATAGCTGGTTCTTAGCCGGTTCATAGTTAAACCAAAATTTGAATCTCGCGTAAAAGTTTAACGTTTAGTCTCCCTTAAAAATTAAATTTTAGTCAAATTTTCCTAACAAATTACATTTTTCTTTTCTTTTTTTGGTATTAACTAGTGTAGTGATGGATCTAACTAGTTATTGGCCGAAATAGTTGGTTCCTACTGATTCTTGGCCAGAATAGGCTGTTCTTAGCTGGATCTAACTGGTTCTTGGCTGAAATTGCTGGTTCCTATTTGGATCTAACTAGTTATTTGTCGGAATAGCTTGTTCTTAACTGGTTCTTGGCCAGAATATCCGGTTCTTAACTAGTTCTAACTGGTTCTTGGCCGTGATAGTCGGTTCTTAACTGGTTCTAACTGGTTCCTACTGGTTCTTGGCTAGAATAGGCAGTTCTTAGTTGGATCTAACTGGTTCTTGGCCAGAATAGTTGGTTCCTATCTGGATCTAACTCGCTTTTGGCCAGAATAGTTGGTTCTTAACTGGTTCTTGGCCGAAATATACGTTTCTTAGCTGCATCTACTTGGCCTAAAGAACCGGTTCTAAGATGGATCTAACTTTTTCTTGGCCCGAATAGCTACTTCTTTTCTGGTTCACAGTTAAACTAAAATTTGAATCTCACGTAAAAATTTAACGTTTAGTCTCCCTTAAAAATTAAAATGTACTCATTTTTTCTGCCAAAATACTTTTTTTTTAATTTTTTTGGAATTAACTAGTGTAGTGATGGATCTAACTAGTTATTATCCGGAATAGTTCGTTCCTACTGATTCTTGGCCAGAATAGACTGTTCTTAGCTGGATCTAACTGGACCGTGGCCGAAATAGCTGGTTCCTATTTGGATCTTACTGGTTATTTGCCGGAATAGATGGTTTTTAACTGGTTCTAACTGTTTCTTACTAATTATTGGCAGGAATAGCCGGTTCTAAACTGGTTCTAACTGGATCCTACTGGTTCTTGGCCGGAATAGCCAGTTCTTAACTGGTTCAAATGGTTCTTAGCCGAAATTGGCAGTTTTCATAGATGGATCTAATTGGTTCTAGGCCAAAATAGGTGGTTCATATCTGGATCTAACTGGTTCTTGGCCAAAATAGCCGGTTCTTAACTGGTTCCTACTGGTTCTTAGCCAGAATAGCCAGTTCTTAACTGGTTCTAACTGGTTCCAACTAGTTCTTGGCCGGAATCAGCAGTTCTTAGCTGGATCTAATTGGTTCTAGGCCGGAATAGCTGGTTCCTATCTGGTTCTTGGCCAAAATAGCCGGTGCTTAACTGGTTATTGGCCGGAATAGTTAGTTCTTAACTGGTTCCTACTGGTTCTTGGCTGGAATATCCGGTTCTTAACTAGTTCTAACTGGTTCCTACTAGTTCTTGGCCGGAATAAGCAGTTCTTAGCAGGTTCTTACATGTTCTTGGCCGGTATAGCTGGTTCCTATTTGGATCTAATTGGTTATTGGCCGGAATAGCAGGTTCTTAACAGGTTCAAACTGGTTCTTATCCGGAATATCCAGTTCTTAACTAGTTCTAACTGGTTCCTACTAGTTTTTGGCCGGAATAGTCAGTTCTTAACTGGTTCTAACTGGTTCCTACAGGTTGTTGGTCGGAATAGACGTTTCTTAGCTAGATCTACTTGGCCTCAAGAGCCGGTTCTTAGCCCGATCTAATTGGTTCTTTTCCCGAATAGCTGGTTCTTAGCCGGTTCATAGTTAAACCAAAATTTGAATCTCGCGTAAAAATTTAACGTTTAGTCTCCCTTAAAAATTAAATTTTACTCAAATTTTCCTAACAAAATAATTTTTTCTTTTCTTTTTTGGTATTAACTAGTGTAGTGATGGATCTAACTAGTTATTGGCCGAAATAGTTGGTTCCTACTGATTCTTGGCCAGAATAGGCTGTTCTTAGCTGGAGCTAACTGGTTCTTGGCTGAAATAGCTGGTTCCTATTTGCATCTAACTGGTTATTTGTCGAAATAGCTTGTTCTTAACTGGTTCTAACTGGTTCTTGGCCGGAATATCCGGTTCTTAACTAGTTCTAACTGGTTCCTACTGGTTATTGGCCGGAATAGTCGGTTCTTAACTGGTTCCTACTGGTTCTTGGCCGGAATAGGCAGTTCTTAGTTGGATCTAACTGGTTCTTGGCCAGAATAGTTGGTTCCTATCTGGATCTAACTAGTTCTTGGCCAGAATAGCCGGTTTTTAACTAGTTCTTGGTCGGAATAGACGTTTCTTAGCTGGATCTACTTGGCCTGAAGAGCCGGTTCCTAGCCGGATCTAACTTGTTCTTGGCTCGAATGGCTGGTTCTTAGCCGGTTCACAGTTAAACTAAAATTTGAATCTCACGTAAAAAATTAACGTTTAGTCTCCTTTAAAAATCAAAATTTACTCATATTTTGTTTGCCAAAATACTTTTTTTTTTGGAATTAACTAGTGTAGTGATGGATCTTAGCAGTTATTGGCCGGAATAGTTGGTTCCTACTGATTCTTGGCTAGAATAGGCTATTCTTAGCTGGATCTAACTGAATCGTGGCCGAAATAGGTGGTTCCTATTTGGATCTTACTGTTTTTTTGCCGGAATAGCTGGTTTTTAACTGGTTCTAACTGGTTCTTACTAGTTAATGGCAGGAATAGCTGGGTTCTAACTGGTTCTAACTGGTTATTTGTCGGAATAGCTGGTTCTTAACTAGTTCTAACTGCTTCCAACTAGTTCTTGGCCGGAATAGTCGATTCTTAACTGGTTCTAACTGATTCCCACAAGTTCTTGGTCAGAATATCCGGTTTGTGCTGATTCTTTGCCGGAATAGGCTGGTCTTAGCTAGATCTAACTGGATCTTGGCCGAAATAGCTAGTTCTATTTGGATCTAACTGGTTATTTTTCGAAATAGTTGGTTCTTAAATGGTTCTTACTAGTTATTGGCAGGAATATCCGGTTCTTAACTGGTTCTAACTGGTTCCTACTAGTTCTTGGCCGGAATAGCCAGTTCTTAACTAGTTCAAACTGGTTCCAAATGGTTCTCGGCCGGATTGGCAGTTTTATTAGCCGGATCTAATTGGTTCTAGGCCGGAATAGCTGGTTCATATCTGGATCTAAACTGGTTCTTGGCCAAAATAGCCGTTTCTTAACTGGTTCTAACTGGTTCCTACTGGTTCTTGGCCAGAATAGTATGTTCTTAACTGGTTCTAACTGGTTCTTGGCCGGAATAGGCAGTTCTTAGCTGGATCTAACTGATTTTTGGCCGGAATAGCTGGTTCTTATCTGTATCTAACTGGTTCTTGGCCAAAATTGCGGATTCTTAACTGGTTCTAACTGGTTCTTACTGGTTATTGGCCGGAATAGTTGGTTCTTACTTGGTTCTAACTGGTTCCTACTGGTTCTTGGCTGGAATAGCCGGTTCTTAACTGGTTCATATTGGTTCTTGGCCAGAATAGGCCGTTCTTAGCTGGATCTTACTGGTTCTTGGCCGGAATAGCTGGTTCCTATTTGGATCTAATTGGTTATTGGTCGGAGTAGCAGGTTCTTAACTGGTTCGGTTAGAATCGATGCTCGAGGTTGTTTAGACCTTATCTAGGATTATTAATAAGCACAAATAACAATGAACAATAATATGTATGCACAGCGGAATAAAGAACTTTCATTGTTATTATATCAAGGTTTCGCCATCATCATGTGTTCTACAAAACACATCCACAGCCCCAATCCTAGACGATCAACTCTAAGACGGTTACACAACAGGGATCAATGATCCTTGGGGCTAAACACTACAAGTCGACTATCACCTAGTCTAGGCGTTTACATACCCACGCCCTAGACCTACACACACACACCTTTGTCTGATGTTTACATTGTTTGACACACATTAAAACCAATCCCCTATATCTCTTTATATAATAGAGATACTAGGGTTACAAATGACTACAAGGGACTAGATAATAAATACTTTTTTGCCAAGTAGGTCCCTTGTCTTTCTTTGTCTTCAATAGTCCTTCATCTTTCATGTATTTTGTCTTATCAACTTAAATATAATTCCCAACAATCTTCCCCTAGTTGATAATGACAAAACCAAATAAGCACGAACAAATATGTCATGAAAGATAAACAGACTTCCCCTTAAACATGCAATCACCAAGAATCTTCAAGTTGCAAATCTTCTATGTAATGCCTTCTTCCCCTTTTTGTCATAATCCACTAGGAGACGCTAAGTAAAAGCAACTTTGATTCCAACCACCACAAACCAATATCATACCACTAATCCATCCTTCTTATGCCTCAAGATACCCGCCATGAAGATCACCAAAAAGCTTGCTAAAAATGAAATTAAGGCAAAAGAAATCTGAACCAGGAGTAGAAATATTAACAAGTAGTAGTAAAAATCTTCCCCTCGAATGATGCATGTAAATAACCATAAGAACTTGTCAAATAACTAACCACCATGGTCACAAATACGTTGTAGTTCCAGCCATGAAGAACATAGTACCAGCCAAAATACTAATAAAGATGACTATAATCGCATTTGAAACCAAGTAGTAGTAACATGAAGAATAATTCTTTGGTTAAATAGTAGACACCATGTAAAAAGTGATAAACTTCCCCTGAACATAAACATGATATCAATTTCAAGCAATGTACCTGACCAAATAATAAAATCATCATTATTAAACACCTGGTCGTGAATCATTACCAACCGTGTGTGTAATCTTGTGTGTGTATTACCCAATAACCTGTGTGCGTCATCCAAAAACCAAAGCACTCATCATGCTCGACATCCCCTTAGGTAGAAAAATTATCCGAGAACCAAAAACATGTACTATCCGATATCGAATAAAACTAACCGTGGTAATAATCTTTCTCGGACATGCATAGCAGTACAAACTCAGCAGTACAAACTTGAACACATATAACAACATTAATTCTTCCTCCATAGTCCCACGTTAGAACAATAAGAAAACTATCAATCAGAGTACCAATCAAATGAAACAATACAAACCCACGTGATCTCATATGATCAATCAGTATCATGAACCAACTTTAAGAATACAATATATCACGTGATCTCTTAATTACCAGCTTTACATATCGGACCCACTTGCATGTGAACCCACAACCTAAATCTTGTGTCAAATACACGCTGGATAATATGAGGTAACATCCAAATAAGTCAACTTGTATAAGAAACCACCCTTTTATTTACCAATCACTGATCCAATTATTGCTATGAGAACTGCCATATCACGTGAATTTCATTCATGAAATATGTATTAATATAGCACGTGACCCATTCTTGATTTTGAACCAAAAGCAAACAGTTTATCACCAACCAAAAACCAAACGATTAGGATTTTTAATCGTTTTCTTGACATGAAACTCAACCATCAATACTTATGACCAATCGTAGCAACATTACTTCCTAACTTTTTTCCACATGCACTTGAACCTGCTGATCATGTGACATCTTGTAACAGCATCAACGTTTCAATGCTACAAACTGTTATTCAACTTCATCATATCTTACACCATTTATCCTTGTTATGACAGCAATAGTAAATAACGAAGAAGCTAGCAGTAGTTACCAATGTGCAGTAGTGGAAACATAACGTAGCAGTGGTAACACAATGAAATAGCAGTGGTTCGAGAAGCTAGCAGTGGTAAAGAGCAACTACCAGTGGAAACGATAACAAGCTAGCAGTGGTTACCTTTCTATTAGCAGTGGTAACGAGAAGCCCATCAGTGGTTACGAGTAAAGCTAGCGGTGGTAACCTGAATCGTAGCAGTGGATACAATTTGAATAGTAGTAAAGTACCACGTTTTCTTTTTCTTACTTCGTAATCCTTTAACTAATATCACCATACACGTCTCATGAGAGGAACATTGACATGCAACATCAGCAACATCAAAGGAAGACAACAGATTCATCGAATATAGAACCATCAGTAGCTTCAGTTTCCATAGTATTTCATCAGTAGACTTCGTGCTCAGTTAGGGTTACAAAAACCCTAACATCTTGCCTTGGCATATCCATATTTAAAACTCACAAGTAAACTTTATTCATTACGCCATATTAACCAATGATAAAGACAAGTCAATAACCGAAACCCTAAAATTGATTCGTCCCTGCTGCAATCTTAAAAACAATGGTCATGTATGCTTCAAAATTGCTATCTTTCAGGATTTTTAGACACCAAACAAGTATAACCAACTTCCATATGAATTTAGAACAAAGAAACACGAATTTAAAAAGTTGAATATGCAGAAAACCCTAAAAATCGACTTACAAAACCTCCTTCTGCAGCCATATTCGACACCTTATATCTTATGATTGAGAGCTCAGATCGACAATCCCTCTAGTGAAAAGTTAGATTAGTATATAGATAACGTCCACCTAAAATTTCGTCACGATCCAATGGTTAACGAAAAAGTTATGATCATTACAAAACAGTGCTGCAGAAACAAATACGAAAATTTTCAGATTCGAATTTCTTCATCTTTTCGCCATTATCTTCGAGAAACCTTGCGAAATCCTAGATATCAAAAGCCACCCGCTCTGATACCACATGTTAGAATCGATGCTTGAGGTTGTTTAGACCTTATCTAGGATTATTAATAAGCACAAATAACAATGAACAATAATATGTATGCATAGCGGAATAAAGAACTTTCATTGTTATTATATCATGGTTTCGCCATCATCATGTGTTCTACAAAACACATCCACAGCCCCAATCCTAGACGATCAACTCTAAGACGTTTACACAACAGGGATCAATGATCCTTGGGGCTAAACACTACAAGTCGACTATCACCTAGTCTAGGCATTTACATACCCACGCCCTAGACCTACACACACACCCCTTTGTCTGATGTTTACATTGTTTGACACACATTAAAACCAATTCCCTATATCTCTTTATATAATAGAGATACTAGGGTTACAAATGACTAAAAGGGACTAGATAATAAATACTTCTTTGCCAAGTAGGTCCCTTGTCTTTCTTTGTCTTCAACAGTCCTTCATCTTTCATGTATTTTATCTTATCAACTTAAATATAATTCCCAACAGGTTCTTACTAGTTCTTGGCCAGAATATCCGGTTCTTAACTTGTTCTAACTGGTTCTTGGCCGGAATAGTCGGTTCTTAACTGGTTCTAACTGGTTCCTACTGGTTCTTGGCCGGAATAGGCAGTTCTTTGCTGGATCTAACAAGTTCTTGGCGGGAATAGTTGGTTCCTATATGGATCTAACTTTCTCTTGGCCGGAATAGCCGGTTCTTAACTGGTCCTTGGCCGAAATAGACGTTTCTTAGCTGGATCTACTTGGTCTGAAGAGCCGGTTCTTAGCCGGATCTAACTGGTTCTTGGACCGAATAGCTAGTTCTTAGCCGGTTCACAGTTAAACCAAAATTTGAATCTCGCGTAAAAATTTAACGTTTAGTCTCCCTTAAAAATTAAATTTTACTCAAATTTTCCTGCCAAAATACTTTTTTTTTCCGAATTAACTAGTGTAGTGATAGATCTAACTAGTTATTGGCTGGAATAGTTGTTTCCTACCGATTCTTGACGGAATAGGCTGTTCTTAGTTAGATCTAGCTTGATCTTGGCCGAAATAGCTGGTTCCTATTTTGATCTAACTGGTTATTTGCTGGAATAGCTGGTTCTTAACTGGTTTTAACTAGTTCTTAATAGTTATTGGTAGGAATAGCCGGTTCTTAACTGGTTCCAACTGGTTCTTGGCCGGAAAAGCCAGTTCAAATGGTTCTTAGCCGGAATTGGCAATTTTGATAGCTGGATCTAATTGGTTCTAGGCCGGAATAAGTGGTTCATATCTGGATCCAAATAGTTCTTGGCCAAAATAGCCGGTTCTTAACTGGTTCTAACTGGTTCTTAGCCAGAATAGCCAGTTCTTAACTGGTTCTAACTGGTTCCAACTAGTTCTTGGCCGGAATCGATAGTTCTTAGCAGGATCTAACTGGTTCTAGGCCGGAATAGCTGGTTCCTATCTGGATCTATCTGGTTCTTGGCCTAAATAGCCAGTTCTTAACTGGTTCTAACTGGTTCTTACTGGTTATTGGCCGAAATATTTGGTTCTTAACTGGTTCTAACTGGTTCCTACTGGTTTTTGACTGGAATAGCCGGTTCTTAACTGGTTCTAACTGGTTCTTGGCCGGAAAAGGTAGTTCTTAGCTGGATCTTACTTGTTCTTGGCTGGAATAGCTGGTTCCTATATGGATCTAATTGGTTATTGGCCAGAATAGCGGGTTCTTAACTGGTTCTAACTGGTTCTTGGCCGGAATACCCAGTTCTTAGCTAGTTCTAACTGGTTCCTACTGGTTTTTGGCTGGAATAGTCGGTTCTTAACTGGTTCCTACTGGTTCTTGACCGGAATAGACGTTTCTTAGCTGGATCTACTTGTCCTGAAGAGCCGGTTCTTAGCCGGATCTAACTGGTTCTTGGCCCGAATAGCTGGTTCTTAGCTGGTTCATAGTTAAACCAAAATTTGAATCTCGCGTAAAAATTTAACGTTTAGTCTCCCTGAAAAATTAAATTTTACTCAAATTTTCCTAACAAAATACTTATTTCTTTTATTTTTTTGGATCTAACTGGTTTTTTGGCCCGAATAGCTGGATCTACATGATCCCAGTTGAGTAAATGATCTTATATAGAAGATGACTTTGCGAATATAAACTATTAAACACTATGCAGAATCTAATGTTTACCCTGAAGAAGAATAATGATGATTATCACTAAACGCCTCAATATATTATTAATATACGAATACTCTGAATAGTATTAGGGTTTACAACCTTGAAGTGTATCGACTCTAGATATCACAAAACTATATATCTAACTCTAACCTAGGATCTCCTTTTATTGGCTAAGGAGTCCTTTACAGTATACATTACGTATTCTACAAGATAACTATACTTACCATACTTATCTAAATACAAAACGTCCTACTCAAGACATTCTAAAGTATTAGTTGTTAAACAGGCACAATCATACTAGCAGTGGTATTATACATTAGCAGAGGTATGAGACTTCTGCTAGTAGTTGTTTGTCTTGAGCAGTGATTCCATTCCTTCTAGCCGAGGTATCTGATGTACTGGCAGTGGTTCCATACTTAAAGTAATTCTTGTCAGCAGAACCAAATCTCAACAATCCTCCCCTAAACTTGGTATTTACAATCAAAATCATCAAGTTTCTTTAAGCACATGATACCTTATTTGGAGGATGTATCCAAACACGTAGCTGCCTCTTCATTCTCCTTGTCAGAATCTGATTCTTTATCAAATGCCTTTGACCTATCTGCCATTCTTTTCTTTCTTCCATGAGGCTTGTCTTTGATGGCCAAAGGAATTTCAAAATCAGCAATTTGTTCAATTTTCCTCAGCAGTGGGTGAACAATTTGATGAGTTGATTTAGTACATTGCAGATCAAGCTTAACTTCCAACATCTGTCTGGCTACGGTCTTCATCAAAGGGTAATCTCTGTCTACGATCATGTATATTTTCTCCTCAGAATTCTTGAAAGCATGCACTCTACAATCAGCATACATCATCCACTCTTCAACCACACAATCTTCCCAACATTTATCTTCTAGTTGGGCTCAAACATGCACTTCAATACTGTCCACATAGAACGAGACACAGTTCCTGTAGGTCCAAGCTTACCACATCTAAAAGACATTACCTCCCATAGCTTCTCTAAATCACTTTTGATTAAAAAGAATAACATATAACCAAAAGTGTAGTACTGACTTTTAGATCCATCTCCTCTAGTAAGCCCAATAATATCCCTTCCATCTACTGAGACAATCCTCTAATCTATGATAGGGTGTTTAGATCTTAAAGGTGTAGGATTAATAGGATCTTCAGGTATTTTATCACATATCACAATATACTGATCCAATCTCTCTTCATCATCCACCTTCTATCTTTTTGAACTTGACTCCTCCATCATAGATCCTGTTCTCTTTTGTCTATTTTGTATCATCTCAGCTTCTTGTTCAGAATTCATGGGGATGAAATTATCAAACCATTTTATGCAAATGTTCTACAGCTCTTTAATTTTCTCATAAGAACAGCTCTTCAAATTCACAGTTTTCATGTCACCCATTTGTTTGATAAACTTCATCATCTGACTTCTTTTCTGATGCTTGGTTGGTGGTTTGTTCTTCTTTTCATGATATGCCTTAAACTCATTTTGTTGTTTCATTCTCTTTATCATATCAACCAGCAACTTGGATCTCGTATCAATGTCATGTAATCCCCATTCATCCATAGACATCTCTTTCTGCATTTTCATAGAAGCTTGAAGATAGCTCTGCTCCTTCTCCCAATCTTCTATAGCTTTCTTAGAGGCTTCTTCTTGCTCTGCAATTTCCTTCTCTCTAGAAATTTCTTCAGCATTTAGATCCATATGTAACCTTCTAGCTTCTTATTCATCATAAGCCACATGCTCTTCTCTACTTTCAAGCACCAATGTTGGCTCTGCAATCCTTTTACCCTTTCCAATATCAGGTTGAGTAACTACAGCTTTCTGCACAAGCTCACCAATCTTTAGACTCTTAGTAGTAGGTTTGGGTGCAAGGATAGGTTGAGATTGCTTTAGATTAAGCAATTGTAAGGCAATCTCATTCTCAGTCTCATTTGATTTTCGTGTTGGTGTTATTGTGGTGGTTATAGTTGTAGCAGTGGTTGCCTCTGCAGTGGAAACATTTGAACTGGCAGTGGCTAGAATAATGCCAGCAGTGGTTGCAGCAGTGGTTACTGCAACACTAGCAGTGGTTGCAGCAACACTAGCAGTGGTTTCCTGCAACACTTCCTTCTCCTTATCTACAACTGTAGCTTTTAAAGAAGCATCCAACACTGCTTCTTTTCCATCCTTGTCAGCCACCAAATAACCTTCACCATTATCTCCACTGTCCATATCCAGATCTACTACTGACTCCTCCCCTGTTTGGATGCATCATCCAAACTTTGATTCCCAGGGGAGCTTGCCTTCTTACCCATCTTCTTCACTTTCCTGAATGCAGTGACCCTTGGCCTCCTTAGTCTCTCCAAAACACTTACCCTGTGCTCCATCCTCCTAATTGTACCAGCCTGTGAAGTTGTCAAATATTGGAGACCAGTGATCTTTGATTCCATAGTTGTGCATCTATCCGACAATTCATGTATCAGTTTCATAGTATCCTCACCACTTCAACCTGTGTAACCTGGTCCGAGAGGTGAATCCTTGGAATTGTCATTATGTACAAAATCATGATCCATCAATTCCTGTTGTTGTTCTAAACTACCCTCATCACTTCGAGCTGTGTGACCGGCTCTGAGAGGTGAATCATAAGATGTGTGTAACATGGCATCAGACTTAGCCTGAACATCCATGTCCCCCAAGTTAGCCAGTTGGCTGGGGATTCCTCCACCTGTAGTGAGCTCAAAAGAACTCTCCACATTAGGAGTTGCCATTGGTTGGGTCTTACTTATGTTTCCACTGTCCTACTCAGCTTCTAAGCCTGAGGCAGTAGTGGAAGCCCTTCCAATCATGTCACCTACCACACCTGTGACAGCCTCATTTCCTACACCACTAGCACTAGTCTGAGGATGCTCAGTGCCCTTCTTCCTCCTACGAGTTACCAAAATTCTTTGGGGTTGGGAAGTTGAGGGTAAAGGTTCAGCAGTGGTTGTAGGTTGTGTTGTGGTAGCAGTGGAATCAATAGTGGGTTGGATAGGTTGTGTATTAGCCTCCTCTACAATCGCTGGCAAGTTAAGCATGTGAGGAAACAACGGAGTAACAGTCCCTTTGAATTTTTTTTTCTTCTTTTTCATATGTGCAAACACTTTGGGGACCATATAAAACAAATCATACTTTCTTTGATGAGGGATGAGGTCTACTATCTGACTCTTTACTAGCATCTGAACAAACCTGGGATACAAGTAATATTTGCCTTGGTCCTTAACATGCTTTTGCAAAGCCTCAAATAGCATTTTTGACCAATTAAAAACCCCTTGTTGAGTGAGGCAAATAATAGCAGTAGCAATCTTTGAAGAGAATTCATCAAAGCCAATAGTATTGCTACTTAGGCACATAAGAATGGTATGGATTAAGAACTTCCATTGTGAAGAAAAAATATCTTTCCGAAACTTAAGACTATCACCTCTTCTTTCATACCCCATTCGCTCTAAACCAGCAAAAATCTCATCATTCCCCATATTAACCACCCCATCAGCATCCTGGAACTTCTACACGGTTCTTATCAATTCCTCTGTAACCAGAATCTCTTTCTCATCAATCACTGCCCTAACAACCCTACACCATCACTCTCTTTAAGCTCAGCCGTCCACCAAAATTGATAAATGTAAGATTTTAGAATAACTGGTGCAACTGTCAATGCATAATGGATAGGGCTGTGTTTGATGAAGTCTATCATATCATGGAAGCTGATGCAGGTTTTATTGACCAGGTTTTACATTTATAGTAACTCGTCTACCTATGGCCTACCTAATGCACTAACGGCCAGTGTACCCGGTCGTGTGTAGTGAGGGAATGGTAAGACCGAGGTCGTCCCAAGAACGGTTGATTCCTAACTGTCTAATTAATTAAATTAGTCAAATAAATAATTTTTAATGATATGATTGATAATATTTAAGGTGTCACGAGATCAATTGGGCTGGTTCTCTAGTAAACAAGCTAATGGGAACGATAGTGATGCAATTCTTAAACCGAGTTCATCCACAAGTGGCATAAGTCGATAGACTCCTTTGGTCAATTCGCCTACCCTATGGTTCTTAGAGTCCTCACCAAGATGAACAGGTCACCCGGGATCATTCGACAATCTAATAGCAGTCATTAAGAGCCGGGGTTTACTATCGCATTACATGGGTTCTAAATGTCACTAGATTTCTGTTTAAGGTGGGGTCAAAGTCGAGAGGACAACATTTGGTCAATTCGCCCTAACCTATCAGCAAAGATGCCACCACTGGAGAAGTCAGGTGTCCCTCCATAAGTCCAGTAGTTCCTGGTCCCCTAAGCCGAGTCATTAAGTTACGCTACATGCTAGATTTATAATAGTGAGTGCCCGGGCGTTAGCAACTTAAACACTCACCCCCTAATTCTTAAGTTCATCCAAACGGTAGGTGATTAGTTGGTCAAATCGCACAAGTAGAAAGGGTCGTCAGTTGGTCATATCTTACCCTTCCCGTCCCAGTCTACTCACTTAGGGTCAGTTGGTCATATCTCCTAAGCAACTAGCCTCTACCATCATACAAAACTATCGAAACAAGGGTAGCTACCAATAAACTATGCATGCATACACTAGAAACAATTAATAACGCAAAAGCATTAATAATAAAAAGAATCAAAACTAGGCCAAGACCTAATTTTCACATCTCCATAATACCCTAGTAGAATGACAAATATAATTACCATATAAAATAATAAATAAACAAAGACATAATATCAAATAATTAATTGTCTAATAATAAATTAATAATCAATTACACGGAACACAATAAAAATTAATTCGCCAACAATTATATTGAGCATCAAAATTATAATTAACAATAATGAAACCAAAATAATAAAATGAGTTGGAAGATAATTACATATCGTGCAAAAGATAAAGTTATCGATCCCCTAGTTGAATACCGGGGCAAAACCTCTGCGCCTCTTCTGTCTTTCTTTTTCCTTCGTACAACCACAAAACCAGGCACCCAAAAGATGAATGATATGATAAATAGCATGTGCTATTTATACTAATAAATATTAGGCTTAATTCCATTTAGTCCTCCAACTTTAGCAACTTTGCAACTTGGTCTTTTTCTTTAATTTTTCTCAAACTACACATATAAATGTGTAGTAACTTTGGCAACTTCAGTCCCTGGCTTTAATAATTCTCATATAATATAGCCGCATTTAATTAATTACAGCGTAATTAAATTATAATTACGCCGTAGCCTTCAAAACTTTGCGCTCAAGTAATTAATTACGACGTAATTAATCCATAGAGTTACGCCGTAATCCTTTGTCATCTCATACTTATCCGATCCGGAATAATCTCTACAACGTAACTAATATTATGTTACGCCGTAGCCTTCACAAAATAATTACGACGTAACAATAGGAATTGGTTACGCCGTATCCTTCAAAGCTCATATTTACGTCGTAACATTATTAATGAGTTACGGTGTAATCTTCACAAATAATTCATAGGCCTTTGTAAATCAATCTTCAGAACATATATTTGGCCCTTTCTCACATCTTTTCCTCTCCAACGCCTCATTTATCCTGAAGTGCAAATATGAACGAATTAAGTACCATATTAATACAAATGAGGCCATAAACACGGGAATTTGATATATAAAATATCAGGCTAGTTTGATGTTATCAGAAGCCTTCAAAATGTTCGTTCTTAACCAAGTAGACAACCAGGTTTTGGGTAGTGGAAAATTCAGTCGCCTTGTAAGATTAGGGTTCGTGGGATTTGGGATTAATAAAATTAAGTGTTGTGAGTGATTAGGGTTTGTGTTAAGTGCCAAGTGAGAATGTTTGAAAGACCAATTAAATGATCGGCAGTGATTTGGGGAATAAATACTTTATCACCAGAAAGTTTCAAAACAACCCCTATAGTTTCTCAGAACATCATAAACTAACTAGCAGTGTTTTCGTACACCTAGCAAAGTTTTCAAGTAAGCTAGCAGTGGAAACATCTTTGCACTCCAATCTTTTACCAAGTCCTCCTTTGTGAATGCTTTGGCAATGCAGTGTGATCATGCATTTGTTGGAAGAAGAATACCACAAAATTTACACTAATTTTTTTTAAACACACTCCAACTCCTAGAACTTCAAACAATCATTCCGTTGTGTATGTACAAATCTTCTTGAAAACCTGCATGTCACAAACACAAACCAACACTACAAACTTTTGTTAAGGTTATCAGGACTTTAAAATAACTAGCAGTGTTTACATATTATGAACTAGCAGTACTTTATAAAAGTTGCTAAGCAATAAGTCAAATAGTCAACCCGGTTATTTACTCGTCCACCAAAACAGCTTATAGTCGAACCCCTCATTAACTCCTTCAACAACTCACACCTTCCTTGCATTAAAAAAACTAATCTCAACATTAAGTCTTATTTAAGAACCTTTCACCCATACACCAAACACATCACTTACTTTCGAAAATCTTTTTCTCCAACAACTGTCTCAAAAACCAAATACCATCAAGATGAGCAACACACCAATTGAAATCTCATCTGATTCCTCCAAAAGCTCATCTGTTGATGATGGTTGGGAAACCTACTTTCCTCCCAAAAACACTACTCTTGCTGTAAGGAACACAAACCCTGCTCATGCTCCAGCACCAGTTGGGACTTCATTTGTGAAACTTCCATCTCAACCATCTCTTGTGGAAGCCTCCAGATCTGAACTCAGCTCCATGCCTAGCTTTGTATCTGCTTATGAAGACACTGATGATGATGCAGGTGGTTCCTCCAGAGTTTTGACAGTAGTTCCTCTTGCAGAAATTCCAGCTTCTCCAACTCCAGCACCACTTCCAGCTCCTTCTACTTCAGCACCACAAAAGAGGGCACAGGTGCTTGGACTCCCCAACCCATAAATGTGGTTTGTGGTTGGGAGGAGGGGAAAACAAAGTATGCCAGAGTTTGGAAAGGGGAAGGGACCTAGGGAGTAGGTTGTGTTAGTAGTTGTCTTTTGTTGTTGTAATGAAAGTCTGCAATGTACTACTGCATCTCCGGATGCAACCTTAGTAATGAATAAGGTTTGCATATTTTCTTTTTATTCCTGTGTTACTAACTGTGGGTGTTTGACGTTGTGATCTGCAAAATTGTTAGTGGGAACAAAAATAACAAGCAATGGTAAAATTTAAACTAGCAATACTAAGATTTACAAATAGCAGTACTTTCTATTTACATACTTTTACAAAACATTTTTGAGACTTAGAGATTGATCATACCTATACTAGCTACTAAGTACTGAAACCTCCCCACATCAAAAGCTTTAGTGACTAGATCAACTACATTATAATCAGTATGTATTTTAACCATTAGGATTAACCTTTTCTCATTACAATCTCTAATAAAGTGATGTCTTATCTCAATATGTTTAGTTTTAGAATGCAAAACAGGATTTTTAATAATGCAAATAGTACTGTCATTGTCAATATAAATCTTAGTATGCATGAAATTGTACCCAAATTCCAGCAATTGATTATGAATCCAAAGCACTTGACCACAGCAAATTGCAGCAACCACATACTCAGCTTCAGTGGTAGAATTGGCCACAATAGTCTGCTTCTTACACTGCCATGAAATCAGCCTGCTTCCCAAAAACTAACACCCTCCAGTAGTAGACTTTCTATCCAAGCTAGCCCCAGGATAGTCACTATCAGTGTAGGCCACCAAATCAAAAGGTGAATCCTTAGAATACCAAAGGCCCACTTTAGGATGACCCTTAAGGTATCTAAAGATTCTCTTCACAACATTCATGTGTGTTGTATTAGGTGTAACTTGAAACCTTAAACACACACATACTGCAAACATTATGTCTGGCCTAGAAGCAGTGAGATACATCAAAGACCCAATCATGGATCTATACAACTTCACATCAACTCTGGGACTTCCATCATCAGGTAGCAGTGGTTTCTGTGTTTCCATAGGTGTACTTGCACATTTGACATCCTGAAACCCAAACTTCTTCTAGATATCTGCCACATATTTATCTTGACTGATAAAGATACCATCAGTCCTTTGTTGAACCTGTAGCCCCAAAAAGAAAGTGAATTCACCCATAGAACTCATCTGAAACTTATCATGCATAAGTTTCTCAAAATCCTTGCACAGCTCCTTATTTTTTGAGCCAAAGATGATGTTATCAACATATACTTGTACCAGCAAAATATCATCCTTGAGCTTCCTTATGAACAATGTCTTGTCAATCAATCCCCTCTTGAATCCATTGTCTAACAAATAAGTAGATAAGCAATCATACCATGCCTTAGGAGCTTGATGCAACCCATACATAGCCTTTTTAAACCTGTAGACCTTATCAGGATGATCAGGATCTTCAAAACCAGGAGGTTGACAAACATAAACCTCCTCATCAATTGTCCCATATAAAAAGGCACTTTTTACATCCATTTGATACACCACAAAGTTCTTGAATGAAGCATATGCCAAAAACAATCTAATAGTCTCTATTCTAGCAACAGGGGCAAACACTTCATCATAATCCAGACCTTCAGTTTGTGTATATCCTTGAGCAACCAACCTTGATTTATTCCTAACCACAATCCCCCTTTCATCCCTTTTGTTTCTGAATACCCATTTTGTTCCAATAGCCCTCTTGCCATTAGGTAGATCAACCAGTGTCCAAACCTCTTGAAGTCTGAATTGTAATAGTTCTTCTTGCATAGATTCAATCCAGCCTTCTTCTCCTAATGCTTCTTCAACTCTTTTGGGCTCCTTCTGTGACAAAAAACAAGCAAATAGACAATTTTGCAAGTCTTGATGACGGTTTCTTTTGTGTAGAGACTTTGCAAAGAAACCTTGTTCAGGAAAGGTTTTAAGATTTTGAGTCCTGCTTCTTGTTTGTATTGGGGTATTCAAATTGCCAAGTATTTGCTCTTTGGGATGATCTTTATGTATCCTGGTGGTAGGAACTGGACTTTCTATGATGACTGTCTCCAAATTAGTAACTTCAACATCCTTGAAAAAGTCATCCATGTTCTCATCATTTGTAGGAGTATCCATCTCTTCTAAATCAGGCATGTTTGGATCATTTGGATAGTCATCAGTACCAGATAGTGGCTTAGCAGTGTTACCAAAGAAAGTACTGCTAGTTGAACTTGTGCCAGCAGGGATTTCAAATGAACTAGCAGTGGTTGCACTTGGTGTAACAATGTTTTCAGCAACTCCCTTTTGCTTCACAATTTCTTCTACTGACACTGAGTTATCATCAGACAACTATTCCTTATCTTGATGATGATCTCCCTTATTTCCTGAATCCAAATCATCATCATCTGAGGGACCCTTCTTTTCAATGATGGGTGAGACAAAACCAGCTTTCCACTTTTCAATCAAATAGAATTCCTTTGGAGATTCAGCTTCCTTAGAATTTGTTCCTGTATCAGAATTCTTTTGTGTACCTGCATCAACATTAGTGGATATATCTGCACTTATTGGCTCATAATTCATGGATTTGGTTATCATATCAATATTAAACAACCAATCTGGTCCTTTGGTCTCAACACTAGGATTCTCTTCACTAAACCTAACATGTAGGTTCTTTTTAACCCTTTTAGTCCTCCTATTGTATACTCTAAAAGCCTTACTATTGAAAGAGTAGCCAATAAAGTATCCCTCATCTGCCTTTTCCTCAAACTTGCCTAGGTGGTCCATGGTATTCAAGATAGTAACAGGACACCCAAAAGGTTTTATGAAATCTATCATAGGCTTCCTACCATGTAACAGCTCATATGAGGTCTTGTTATGAGGCTTAACTACTTTACTCCAATTCTGCACATAGCATGCAGTGCCTACAGCTTCAGCCCAAAAGGTAGTAGGTAACTTAGATTCAGACAACATTGTTCTAGCAGCCTCAATTAGTGTTCTATTTTTCCTCTAAGCTACACCATTTTGCTGAGGTGTCCTAGCAATACTAAACTGTCTTTATATACCCTTTGCCACACAAAACTGATTCATAACATCATTCTTAAACTTAGTTCCATTATCACATCTGATTACTTTAACCTTATGGTTTACTTGATTTTCTATCTTAGTTATGAAGCTCTTAAGGATCTCACTAGTTTCACTCTTAGATGATAAAAAGTAAACCCAAGAAAATCTGCTATAATCATCTGTAATAACTAGGAAATACTGCTTATGATTCAAACTTTTCAAAAATGTAGGGCCAAATAAGTCCATATGTAACATAAACAGTAGTTGAGTTATGGTGTTCACAGTCTTGGTCTTACAAGAGGCTCTATGTTGTTTACCTTTTTGACAAGCCACACAAAGTTCTTTACTTTCAAAAACCTTAGAATGTAAACCTCTAACTAAGTTTCCCTTCACCAATTTATTGATTGTTTTGAAATTTAGGTGACCTAGCCTTCTATGCCATAGTTTTGACTCATCAATTAATGCCTTTGCAAACAAACAGGGTAAGATTCTATTAGGAATTACATTTTTCATGTTAAAGCAATATATGTTTTCTTTCCTAGGAACCCTAAGTTGCACAAACTTATCATTAGGCATTTTAAAATCAGGTGATAACACCACACATTCAGTTTCCCTAAAAAGTACCCAATTATTTTTATCACATATTTGGGAAACACTGAACAAATTGTGCTTCAGTCCTTGTACCAGATATACCTTCTCAAAGTCCAACTTCCCTGTCTTTATTGTTCCTCTGCCAACAATTTTACCTCCCTTTGGATCATTGCCAAAAGCCACATAGCCTCCATCAAAAGCTTCAAAATCCTCAAGGTTGCTCCCATCCCATGTCATGTGCCTAGAGCAACCACTGTCAAATATTTCTTTATCCTTTACCTCTTCCTGTAGATTGCCCTGCACATGAAAGTAAAAAGATTAGTTTCTTTTGTGGACCCAAGCCAATACTTGACTTGGTCCGCCGTGCATCAACATAGTCAAATTTATTTAAGTCCATTGATGCACTACTGGCATTGTGTAAAACCTTTGTTTTTGGTTTCCATTGCCAGCTAGCTGAGGCTTTTACAGCATAAAAATGGCTTCCAACCACTGTATCAGTTATTACCTTAGTCACTGTAATTAAATCTTCTTTTGCCTTAGCAGTGGTAATATTTTGCTTAGCAGTGAAATCGTTTTGCTTAGCAGTGAAAACAGTTTTTGATCTAGTGGTTGGAACTCCTTTCGGTGCAGCAGTGATTATAGATTTAGTTGTTCCATTTCTCATTAGCACTGCTCTTGGAACCATATTTCTGTTAGGATGAGGGATTGTTTGCTTTGAAAAATTTTGATGATTTACCCTCCTCTATTGGTTCTAAACTGAATGAATACGTTGTATCGTTTAATTAGTAAATTACAGCAGGAAGCAGAAAAAACGAAACACAAAATCACACTAAAAATCAAACAAAACAGAAAATTTAAACAAACAAAAATCAAACAAACACGCAAATACAGAAAAATACAAGTATACAACAAAGTTAGTCAAATTAGTCAAGTTAAAACCTAAGTGTTAAACTAAGTTAGTCAACAATTAAGTTAAAACCTAAACCTAAATTAAAATACTAACAAATTTGAATATTAAACAATTCACTCCCCGACAGTGGCGCCAAAAACTTGATGTGTCGCTGTGTGTAGGCAATAATTGTATTCAAGTTTTAATACTTATTTTATGTTGACTTTACCTATAACAATGTGACAACTCGTAATTTCAGGTCATTTCTCAAATTTCTATTCATCTCGGGAATTTACTATTCATCGGTTACTATTCATCATTTTACTATTCATCGTTTTTGAAGTCCGTTTGTGACTTTGAGAGGTTATTTTAAAATTTTACTATTCATGAAACACTATTCATTCCAGGAGAAAAATCACTATTCATGCTTCATTATTCATCATTTTTCGTAAACTAGGTTTACGAGTATCAAATTCGCGTAACCGTAAGGGTTTAGCTGCGTATTCATGAAACATCATTGAGCACATTTCATATAGACTAGATTTAGTCTACATATCATCAGTAACATCATCTTCATATTAGTTCATGCATGGGTTTGCATATTTCATAAACGTATATTTTCCTATTAAATAAAAGCTATCGCACCATCATTTATTTAATATAATTGACCCGACACTTCCAAAAATTATCCTGATATATTTTTATACTCATTTTAAGGCTATAAAAATTATATTATTAGTTTACCCGATGTTTTCAATTTATTTTGTATATAAATTGTTATATATAAATATTTACGACGGTTTTCGTAAATTCAACTCGATAATTATTTATTCACTCAATACTTGCGAGAAATGTATTTTTATAATTTTTATGACTTCGATATTTTTTATTTTGTTCCGTTAAAAATTGATTTCTAGCTAACGCTACACTAAATACCTAATAATATTTACAAACTACACATATTACATAACTTAAAATACATTTACTTATCAAAACACATAAAATCTATTCCCATCCTACCCTTGGCCGACCTCCCCCCCTAGTCACCATATTTTGTAAATATCTTGAGTAGATAAAATGGACACATACACTTATTTATGACTAGGCATGTAAATACAAGATATTTACTTCCCTAAACACATACTTACACACATTCAAAGGTGAAAAACAAATCAAACTCTCCCATTTCATCTTCCATATTCGGCCAAGCATAGAAACACAAGAAGAAACCATAAATTTTCAAGATCAAGTGATAATCTAAACCCTAGTATACCTTTATTTAGGTTTTGAAATAAAAACCAAGAAGTATTTAGGAAACCTAGTTACTTAAACCTCATCATAATACTTGTAAGCTTCTTATAATTTTTATTACACATTCATCATCTTACTTGAATTATTTTTATCATTCTAGTACAAAAACATGCAAGTATCATATGTATTTATACCACTTTTAATTGTTTTTATTACTTATTATAAGTTTTAATCATCCTATAATTATTCCCATGAAACATATCATTGTTGATGATGTTTAGGAACCCATGACACCTTAAGAAGGTGTATGGTAGAATTAGAATAAATTTGGTGTTGATTTGAAGTGGTTGGAACAAGAGTTACACTAGAAAAATCATTTTCGACAACTTAAAATTGAGGTCTGTCCAAAATTGCAAAATCTAGAAATTTCGACAGGTCGTGGACTATTTTGGTTTATATTTTCAGAAAATAGACTTTAAAACAAAACCGTGGTCGCTTGAACGGGTTAAAACGGATTTATAACGAAGAAGTTACGCTATTTTCAAGTTTTGCGACGAAAACTAAGTTTCTGAAAAAGGGTAAGCTGTTAAGGGTTATAAGACCACAAAAATGACCAAAAACACCCAAATTATCAGGGCAAAAATAAGTTTTAAACATTTTCTAAATGAGTCGATTTATCCCTTCTCCCTTTTATCCAACACAGAAACACACTTCTTAAACCCGAAATAAAAAACCCTCCATGGCCAATTTTCCCTCCCCTCTCCATCACTTTCCCATTTCCAACTACTTCCTTCCCCAATGCAAGTATCACGAGATACCCATGCCACTGTGGCAATCCATGGGCACAAAACCCTATACAGATGGCTAGTATGTACCTACCAATTGGATGGTGGGGATATTAACACGAAACGTTGAAGACAGAGAGATTTTACTTTTTTTATAAATAGGCTGCTAGGAAATTAGAAAAGACCAAGGATATTTCATTTACTTTAAACGTAGAAAACGGACTTATAACACTAAGTTACAAAAGCGCGTTTTAAACTATGAATGTTTGGATTAGTGCATAACTTGATGTCTCAATTCTACTTTAGAGTAACTTCCACATAAGTCGTCTCACTTATCTTTTGGCTCATTTTTTTAGAGTTAGACTTAAGTTACCAAAAATATAGCTTATCTATACCACCGGTCCCTAGCCATTTTGTTTTTCATTGTAAAAGCTCCTTGTAAGTTAGAAAAGGGGCAAAAGTACTTAGGAGTACTTCAAGAGCCCATAAGCTCAAAATCTCATTCCGCTCTATTATCTAGTCCCTCTTGGGGTGTCTTGAGTGTACAGTTGTGTGCCTGAGCTTATTCTTTTAAGCATAATTTCAACCGTTTTTGAGATTAGCTCAATGTTGTTAGTTTCTGACTTATTGTAATGTTTCTCATTCGACTTAGCTTAAAGTATTCAACCTACTTGTTATTCATCAGTTAAAGGGGTGTTTGTTTTGTAACTGTCCATAGGATCTGTTTGGTTTTGTAGCCCAAAAATAGCGACTAATAAGGTGTTTTTAACTTATTCTTGGGTTTAGTTCAAAAAGTTTTCACAAAAAGTTTTTAATTTGAACTAATAAAGAGGCAAAGAAAAAAGTGCCATGGCGTGGGTGGGACTTGAACCACGCCACTCAACTCACAACCAACACTCTTTAGCCCTTGCACTCAAAATTAGCCATTTTCATGTTCTTTAATTTGTAGTTAATCAAAATCCCAAAATTTGTTAAACCAATTCAAGTCAATTTCAACCGACCGGAAATTAACCCTTTCCTAAAAGGTTGACACCACACTTATTTTACGAGATCGAGTCGATTTAAACTATATATAGAAACGGACTTATCTTACACGGCGTTTTAAATATGATAAATCACTAAAGACCAAAATGGTTATCGCAGTGACCGTGTTTGGAGTTTTTTCATATCGATAGAATACTTTTGTAGGATGTTATTTTGAAAATGTTCAACCGTTAGTCAAACGAAGTCAGTAATATCGATCACTCAAAATTAGCCATTTTCATGACGTTTTAAAAAAACTATAATTTCTTGATAAATCACTAAACGACTATCGTAGGATGTTGTTTCAACGTAAATACTTGTAAAGTAATTTACAACTTGACAAGACGTTATAAACTTATTTTTCGACGATAAACTTCATTTTCAAAAATGTACAAGTGGTATAGATTTCATGTGAACTTGCATGTACGATATAAATTCATGGCTCATAATAGATCATATCATTCATCGTAGGTTGCAGTTAGAGATTGCACCTCATTTCAGTGTATCCACTCTTGTCATCATAAACATTGCATCAGGTGAGTTCATAGCCCACTTTCTATTACTTAATTGTTTTACAAACTCTTGGGGGAGATACATGCTATTTTTAACCGAACACAAATGCTTTGAACTGTATGCTATATCCAAATGCTTTATTGTCACTAAGTATTCCATTGCCATGTTTGAAGTCCCTACATCATGCACCATTAGTCACTTGCGAGTGAGCGCGAATATTGTGAATATGCCTATTGGAATTAACACTCCCGTTCTTATTGACCCAGTTAGGGGAAATCGAACGCACTATATTTGAATCAATAAGGTAAAATGGCAAGTTTACCTTCTAGGGATGCGATGAAACGATTTTACCAATTTCTATTGGTACGAGGTTTACGCTTTGGTTGTCATGAACTTAGTGAAATAAATGCTGTTTTGTTTTCAACGATGAGTGTGAAACAACGTAACTCACACTACGAATAGTGTGTTCAAACGAATTAATTAAACCTATGGATTTCACTCAACCTTTGTGTTGACTGTTTTAAGCATGTTTTATCTCAGGTATTAGCATATCATCATGGCTTGCATGGAGTCGCTGAGTTGACGCGTCTCACATATATTTTATGCACTTAACTATCGTTTGATTGTAACAAACTCATTTTGGTACTTTGAAAATATTTTGGGACCTATACTTTGTAAACTCTGATTATTTTACTTAATCAAACGATGTATTTTCCAAACGACACTTTAGGTCGTTCAATATAACTGTAAATGTGATGTTATGGCAGTCATCCCCCAGTAATTTCATTCCGCTGCAAAACAGGTATTTTGGGGGTGTGACAAACAAACACTTACGGGCAATTGCCCGATTGATGGTAGGTTAGTTGGTAAGTAGGGTGTCGATCACTAAGAGTGGAATATTAACACTTAAATCTATCAGTATTTTAATTATCTAACTTATTCTATTTATAAACCTAATTCGAACAGGTTTTTAGCCTGAGAGGCTGACACAAGATTCAGATTTGAATAAACTATGACTCTGAGAAAGATAACACACACAAGCGGAAACACAGAAAATAAAGAAGAGGTCAAGCCAATAGTAAGAAAAACGTATTAACCATGTTTAATCAAATAATAATGCTAGATATGTCTACAGGTGTTATAATTATACTACTTTCGTTGGTATTTTTCTAATGAAAGCTAGGTGGTACTTCTCCCTAAACTCGAGGTTTCTAACAGATTAATCCTGTCACAATTAACCGAATCCGCATAAAGTATCAGTACTGATTTCAATCTATCCGCTTTACAAAATCACTGCCAGGGTGAACTACGAGTGCTTTATTACAAATTTATGTCCTAACAGATTATTGGTAGCCTAATGGTCATATCACTATTGATGCCATAACAAGCTAGGTAATATGCGTCTTACCTGATAGTGCCATCGTCCTCATAATACATTGTTAGTTAGCAATAATGAGGTTAGGACTTATTGATAATCCTAGTCAATTATCTACTTTACACTAAATAGTGAGATTAGGATTTATTGATAATCCTAGTCTATCATCCACTTTGCTTATTACTATTAAAAACAAGACCGGGACTTTAGGTAATGATGCAAAAAACTAGTTGAATGAGTAGATCACATATACATAAACGTGCATGAATTTATAAACGATTTCAGCAAGCAACGAAAGAGTAAACAATTAATGTAAACAAATAAAAAAATTATATTTTCATAATTATGGCTAATACCTACAAGTATTTGCCCATAGTCACTGAAATCATACACAAAACCATAGTCATACGATTAAAGTAAGAATCGATAAAGGATAAACATGCTAACTGAACGATTATAGCCGAGTATAATGATTACAAAAGTTTTCCTATGGAATTATAGCACTAGCAGTACCTACTTGGTCTTCTTTAATATTTTGGAGTCGTACTTGGTGGTTTCTCCTCCTATGAAAACTAGATTTAGGGTTTTCTATTTATACTTTTCGAAAATGGTCGATACGGCGTATCGAGGGTAACTCGCGTGGGGTCCAAGATTAAAATATTCTGGAATATTCGTTGACCACCTCACTGATATGGCGTATATGATAAATGAATACGGCTTATCAGGTCTTCTGCATCTTGGACATTTGGTGAAGTCATCTTGATGAATACAACATTTTGATCTTATAAATATGATACATTGTATCTGGACTAAAACAAGCTCGTTCTTCTTGTTGACCAAGGTTACTTACATGGTGTATCCAAGTAATTAGATATGGCATATTCTTTAAAGTCAGACAATGGTCTTCATAATCGTCCAAGTCCTTGTATGCGGTGTATCTATATAGAATGATACGGCGTATTCTTGTCTGCTCGGCGGGCTTTCTCGAACTTGATCCATTTTGCATCAAAATATGTCTATTATTGCTAATCTTCACCAATTGCTAGATAATACTACCTCCGTCCCATAATAATTGTCTTATTTGACTTTTTTAAGTCACTTCTATTCAATTTTGACCATAAATATTTTTATTTATATAATATAATACTTGATAAAAAAATATATGAATAGATTGGGTTTTAAATGTATTTTTATTTGGTATAATTTTTATCAAGTGTTAGATAACACAAATAAAAATATTAATGGTTAAAGTTGAACAAGAAAGACTAAAAAAACTCAAACAGGACAATTATTAAGTCGAGAATTATAAAAGTAATTAAGTATCAATTCTCATATAAAATGTTATAAAATGATTAATATACATAGGATAAATGATGCTATAAATATGTACTTATTTGATGTCATCACCCGACTACTATGCGGCTAGACCCTACGACTTTGCGGGTAAACTCAGCTATTGTATGGCTAGATATGGCCACTATACGGCTAGAACCGGCTACTAAACAGCTAGAATCGACCATTATATGGCTAGACCCGGCCACATACGACTAGACCCGACCATAGATGACTAGACCCGACCAATATGCTGCTGGACCCGACTACTATACGGCTAGACTTGGCCATATATGGATTAAGCTGGCTGTTATACGACTAGACCCGACCATTTTATGGCTAGACCCGACAACTATAGGGCTATACCCGACCATGTATTGCTAGACCAGGCCACTATATGGCTAGACCCGACCATTATCTGGCTTACCCGACCACTATACGGCTAGACCCGACCATATATGGCTTGACCCGACCACTATACGACTAGACCCGACCATATATGGCAAGACCAGACCATTAGAAGGCTACAACCGACCATATATGGCAAGACCAGACCACTATATGGCTAGACCCGACCACTGTACGGTTAGACCCAGCCATATAAGTCTAGATCCAACCATTATATTGCTAGACCCGACCACCATACGGCTAGACCCGATCATATATGGCTAGACCCGACCACTATACGGCTAGAATCGACCACTATATTGCTAAACCCAGCCACTATACGGCTAGACCCGACCATATATGACTAGACCAGGCCACTATGCGGCTTGACCCGACCATTATATGACTAGACCCGACCACTATACGGCTAGACCTGACCATATGGCTAGACCCGACTACTATACAGTTAGACCCGACTATTATATGGCTAGACCCATCCACTCTACTTCTAGACCCGACCACTAATGACTAGACCCGATCACTGTACGGCTGGACCCAACCACTATACTGCCAAGCAAATGAGCCATGGACTAATGGCTCATTTTGTTTAATTTAATTATGAATTATAAAATGGGTTAATTTTGTTGGGCTAAAAATATTTTATGCTAAAATCAAGTTTTCTTTAGATTTTTTTTTAAAGTAGTTTTCAAATAATTTCTAAGGTGGCTCTTAAAAAAAATGTATACAAATCTTCTAAAAGATTTCGTGGTTCAAAGTTGTTCTCGGGCATTGCCTATGCAGAGCATAGGATACACACAATAAATGGAAATCCCGATAAAAACTCTTATTTATAGAGTTTTTGACCAAGTTATCGTCTTTTAAAAATTTACTAGAATGGTACATGCGCAATGCGGCGGCGGGTACCCGGTGACTATTTTTGTGGCTGATGCAGTGGCGATGCCTGATGTGTTTCTAGGAGTTTGTGTATTTTTTGTTTAGAGAAGGTGTGGTTAAATGGTTTGCGTGTGGTTTTGTGTTGTGTTTGAGGTTTTGTATCTCGATCTACCACCAAAATCACAAGATCTACCACCAATACCACATATAACTGAAACCATAAAAAGCAGTGATTCCCGCGTGTGGCGTCAGAGGATGAGGTGGCGGCAACTGAGGAGGATCTGATGGAGGTGTACCTGAGAAGATGGTTTCTCATTTAAGAGAGAGAAAAATTAAGTGTTTTTTTTTTTTTTTTGGTCTAAATATGTGTCGTATGTTATTTTATTTTATTTTGATTTCATAACCAACAAGTTGTTATAATAGGTTGTATGAATGTTAGTGGTTACAAGTTGATTCAATAGGGTGTATAAATGTTAGTGGTTACAAGTTGACTGAATTCAATATATGACTATGGTGTTTAAATTTACTATTAAAGAAATGTTTTTTGTCTTACAAATTTTAAAACTTCTTTATTTAAAAAGTCTTATACCTTTCATATAGTAGTCAAGGGCGTCTTGTGAATTTTGGGGCCCCTGTGCATGTAAGAATATACAATAAAAATGATTTTCCTTAATTATTACCCTCAAATGAGAGCATACATATAGGTACAATACATGAGTTATATTTGGTAAACCCACAAATCAAGCTAATCATCATAAAGATACACTAATCACTTTGTAATTATCCTCTAATGTACAACTCACTCAAGTATTTGATACTTATCCACAATATACGATTAACACTCCCTAGCAGTCCTAGCGGAGAAATCGCGAAAAGCTCGAACTGGAGATTAAAAGCTAATAAACAATAAAGTAAAACTAATAAATAATTGTTGAAGAAGACATTCGACAGCAAGCGGAAGCACATCTTCAAGCAGCAACAGACATAAATATGCAACAAACCGGATAAACCAAAGTATCTGAACTAAACAAGATAAACCAAAATATCCTGACCAAATGGGTTAAACCAAAGTATCCCTTACCAAACAAGATAAATCAAATTATCTTGACCAAAAGGGATAACTCAAAGTATCCCTTACAACTAAAACAAAGAAAATTACAGCTAAGACTCATGCACTAACATCAAAATAAAAGATGAGAAAACGAAAGTTCATTCTAAAACTTCGACCCCCAAAGAACCTTCCAAACAAACGGGGCGTGTTTTCCCTAGAAAAACATAAAGATCCACTATTTTTTTTCATAGTTTATGGAGGTGGGTTTTCGTTATTACTTAATATTTGAAGATGAAATATGACAGATGTTAAGGTTTAAAAGGAGCCCTCCGAACCTCCGGCGTGTAGCCGGTGGCCGGAGGCGGCGCTGTGGATAGTTGTTTTGTGTTTAGGGTTTTTAGAGGATCAAAACCATCTGATATCATGTAGAATGGTAATAATAATGATTGATTTGATTGATTGATTCTACTGTAATTACATCGACATATAAATATTACACTATGGAGTCTTCTAGACTCGTGGGCTTAGGGTTTGTTAGGGTTTCACCATTATAAATTGTGATATAATACCTCACGGAGGTTAACAACATTCTAACATGGTATCATGAGTAGGTTTGATCTTGAGACCTACTCGGTCATCAAGCCGTCACTGTTATACCACCCCGTCACAATTACCTATCTCCTAAACCCTAATATCCAATCTCTAAATTCCCCCTTCCAAACCCTAATTCTTTTCATTCATATTTTTTTTCCTTTGACATCACGTATATTAAATTTAAAAAAAATGGTTGGTGAACAACGCTTCATTTTGATTGGATGCTAGTAAAGCATAAAGGATATAAATTGGAGTTAGTATTCGGTTGCTACACGAAGATTTTGAAGATTTGTTTTATTTGTTTTATTGTTTAAAAAAAAGTAAATAAATAATAGTTATTTATTGTTTGTTTGTTAGTCGATTGTTCGTACAACTTTGTTACCAGGCGACTAAAGTTGACTCTTGGTACCAGCCCTAAAGTCGACCGTTGGTACGGTTTTATTACCGGTTGACTTAGACGGCCGTTGGTACAGTTTTGTTACGAGTCGATTAAAGTTATGTCTTTATTATGTTAATGTTTTTTTTTCTTGTCTAGTTTACTACTTCAGTTCGAGCTTTCGCGATTTCGCCGCTCGAACTACGAGGGAGTGTTAGTCTGTATTATGTCACCTGGCTCAAGCCCAGGCCCGAGTCTAGAAGACTCCATAGTGTAATATTTATATGTCGATGTAATTGCAGTAGAATCAATCAATCAAATCAATCATTATCATTACCATTCTACAATACCAATGTAACAAAGTAGGCCTCTTAAAAAACAAGTTTAAGCCAATGTAACATATACAAAAACTCAATCATTATCATTACCATCCTTTTTAGTAATTTTGCAATAATAAGCTTAAGTTTAAGCACATTTGTCAAACAAGTTTACAAAAATACAAATTTCAACTTCGGCTTATAATAAAAACGCCAGCCCCAGCCCCAGCTCCAGTCCCAGCCCATTACGCCAAACATACCTATAAATCTACTCCTTTTTTATTATTTAAAAAAAATTTTTTCTTACCAAGTTCTATAATAGTTATAAGCATCGTTTGATATACAATAACTGAATAAAGTAATAATATCACCATAAAATAGAGTGACAATATTAATTATTTTTTGGCGAATCAATTTATTAATGATATACACGAGAAAAAAAATAAGTTAAAAAAGCACCTAGGATGATTTTGGTCATAGCCAGAATTTTGGTGAATTTATTGGAAGGGTCGAGTGCTATATTAGTTAATTTGCGAGGACTAAAGTTATATTTTCTTTCATAAAATATAGAGTTAATTACATAAATGGTCACTGTGGTTTGGCGGTTTTCTCACTTTCAGTCACTGAAGTTTTTTTTCTACTGGTTCAGTCACTGTGGTTTGCATATGTTACGGATCCAGTCCATATCCGAATTGAAATGACCAAAAAGCCCTTGTCATCTTCTTTTTCAAATCTTTTTACAATTAAGTAATGGTTATTAGACCTTTATACGTTTTCATCCGTATTTACACGTTTTCGTCCGTATTTACATATTTTCGTCCGTTTTTACAGGTTTTCATCCATATGTACACGTTTTCATCTGTATTTACACGTTTTCGTCCGTTTTTACACGTTTTCATCCGTATTTACACGTTTTCATCCGTATTTACACATTTTCGTCCGTATTAACACGTTTTCGTCCGTTTTTACACGTTTTCATCCGTATTTGCACGTTTTCGTCCGTATTTGCACGTTTTCGTCCATTTTTACACGTTTTCGTCCGTACTTACATGTTTTCGTATGCTATTTCAAGTTTTCATCCGTATTTACATGTTTTCGTCCGTTTTCATCCGTATTTACACGCTTTCTTCCGGTTTTACACGTTTTCATCTATATTTAGATGTTTTCATTTGTTTTTACATATTTTGTCCGTTTTTACACGTTTTCATCTGTTTTTACATGTTTTCGTCCGTTTTTACACGTTTTCGTCAATTTTTACATGTTTTCATCCGTATTTACATGTTTTCGTCCTTTTTTACATGTTTTCGTCCATTTTTACACGTTTTTATCCGTATTTACACATTTTCATCCGTGTAAAAATGGACGAAAACGTGTAACTACGGATTAAAACATGTAAAAACAGAGGAAAACGTGTAAATACAGACGAAAACATTTAAATACGGATGAAAACATGTAAATACGGATGTAAACGTGTAAAAACGGACGAAAACGTGTAAATACGGGAAAAAAAAGATTAAATATGGACGAAAATGTGTAAATACGGATGAAAACAAAGGATGTAAAAACAGCGGTGGATAACGGTAAATGAAAACATGTAAATACGGATGAAAACATGTAAAAACGAACGAAAGCATGTAAATACGGATGAAAACGTGTGAAAACAGACAAAAACGTGTAAATACGGATGAAAACGTGTGAAAACGAACGAAAACGTGTATAAACGGACGCGTAAATACGATGAAAATGTAAAACGAGAAAACATGTAAATACGGACGAACACGTTAAATATGGGACGAAAACGTGTAAATACGGATGAAAACGTTTAAATACGGACGAAAACATGTAAATACAGACGAAAATGTGTAAATACGGACGAAAACATGTAAAAACCGACAAAAACGTGTAAAAACGGACGAAAACGTGTAAATACGATGAAAAACATGTAAAAACGGACGAAAATGTTTAAATACGGATGAAAACATGTAAAAATTGATGAATACATATAAAGGACTAACGATCGTTAGTATAAAGGACTAACGGTCGTTACTTAATTGTCAAAAGATTTGAAAAAGAAGATGACAAGGACTCTTTGGTCATTTTATTCGGATATGGACTGGATCCGTAACATATTCAAACCACAGTGACTAAACTAGTAAAAAAACAACTTCAGTGACTGAAAGTGAAAAAATAGTCAAACCGTAAGTGACCATTTATGTAATTAACTCTAAAATAAAGTAAAATCTAAAAGTTTTGAGAGGGTCATGGCCTTCCCCGATCTCCACTAAGGTCCGTTCATGATTCTGGTATAGGGTTGAGCATCGAATAAGACCGAGACCGAATTAACCCAAATACCGAGACCAAGAACCGGACCGAATTTGGTTGATCCGGTCCGGTCTCGGTCGGTCCGGTCCATTCAAGTGGTTTGCTCAGCCCTATTCTGGTACAATAGAAGCCTAAAAGGATCTTCAATCTCTCACGTCGATACCATATATATTTCATGCCTCCTACAAATGAGCTACCACATAAAAAATTTACAACAACTTAACCCCAATTGTTTATTTGATTGATTGCTTGATTGATACAATACAATGTACATTGAAAAAAGATATAATATTCTAGTAATCGATCCATTCCCCGTGGCAAAGGGATATGTTATACAAGCCCTCCTTATATTGTCACATCAATAGGTTTTGGTCAAACCGTACAACCCGCGATGCATACCGTATAAGCCGATGATGTATCAAACGATTGGATACCCTCCCTATGGAAGGGTGTGAATAACTCACCCCAGTGGGAAATCTGTACTGACCGTTATTGTCATTGTCATATATAGTACGGAGCATTACTATATATATTAAAAGCCGTTTAAAACGGCGTATGAACGATATATTACTTTTTTGGGCTATTGCTTTTTTGTGGTCGATGGTAACGGGAACCCATTTTTTATTAATCCCTTGCTTGATATAAACGGCGAGAACCTAGAACCTTCCACAAATCCTCCACACGAAATTGGGTTAATCAACGGACAATTGTTGGTGATGATCATGATAAGAGGATGGGGAAGCTCAAACCAAAAGATAGGATAAGCGAATAACGAGGTACCAATTATCGGTTTCAATTTATAAGAAATTTGTTCATATCGGTTTAGTTAGGTTAATAGTAAGTACTAATTGGTAGTATTTTGGATATGATTTTTGATTATATTTAGGAAGAGGTGATGAGGTACAAAGGCGCCGTGTCTTTCATCATGGGGTATATTTTGTTTTTGTTTTTTAGATTGACGCTTTGTTAAAAATTATATACTCTTAACAATTGGTAATCTTTAGCTTACTGATTAAAATGGTTTATCATATGAAAGGATTGGAGATGCACAATCCTTGGTTCTTGATTAATAACAATATATACGATTAATGAGAATAAGCCCAAGATTATGTCACAACCCTTGAGGTACCTTTATGTAAATGAACAAGTACCTTATGTGGCCATGCTAAATCCTGCCCTTTTTTTTTTGACACCATGTAGTCTCATAATTTGTTTCTTGATTTTTCATAGGTGTATCCTCGTGTGTAGCAAATTATTTGGTTGGAAATGCTACATGTACATGTGAGTGAGCTTATTTATGATGTTTATAGGCTTACCGATTTTAGCATTTGCTTAAGCCAATTCCAAAATCAAAATAGGCCCATAAGCCTGATGAATAAGCTAAAAGTACCATTGTTTATATGTTATTTTTGTTTACTTTTTTAATGATGGTCGCGTGGAGGTCTCTTGATGGGTCAGGTATGCGATCACCATCATTCAACCTAAGATGTGGTTTGGACTCAGCGAGTAAGTGTCCAACTACATATTATTTTAAATTGTAGTCCGATTGTGCAAGGGTTTGACGAAGCTTATTAGCATATGAGCTTTCTCCAAAACCTTTTTATAGTAGCCGTTACTAGCATATTTCTTTCTGACCCGTGGAAGTCCGATGGATCTTCTAGGCGCCTTTAGGAAATCGGGGAATTATGATTCACCAGAAAGTTATGTCCGCGACGAACAACTTAGGAAAGTGGTGGAATCGAAGAGATGTGCTGCTTAAGGAAACGCCACCAAAGTATGACAACAAGGAGGACATGTTATGAGTTGCCAAGGTACTAAATACATATCGTTTACATGCTTCAAATTCATTATCTATATTAAGATTATTTTTTAAATATGTGATGCTAAGTCAATTATAGAGCATACCAAGGTCTTTTTGACATGGTGGACATTTTGGGTTCGTTTAATTGATGATTATAAATGAATTGAGGTTTAACTATTTGGTTCTAAATTAATACTCTTTTGAGCTTTTATGTAAACTCAATTAGGTTCATTTATGTTAAATTAAAGCATTTCTTAATTCTTTTCAATTTGTTGTAACACCATAAAAGACTCTAGGTGCTGAACTTGAGCCTTCATCCCATTGTATCAAGAGAACAAGAAGATGAGGACGTCAACAATGTCAAAGTAAGGCTTAGATTTGAGTCGCATTTTCCTACATTATGAGAATATGGGCAGAGCCACCAAGCTTCGCACCCGGTAACTTGAAGCAAACCTACCCGTCAATAGTCAAAGTAAGTATGATGTCTTCGCATCCCTGTATAGCATGTATTTAATAGGTGGTTTATCCTAATGTGTGCAAAACTATATCCGCAGAGGCATGAGCAAACATGACTACAAGTACCATTATTTCATGTGAAATCGAAGATCAAAGATATCCAACGTATCAAGGTCGTCAACTTATTGATCTCTAATTAGAAGATGTAAGCCATCGACATTATGTTTTTGTCTTTCTATGTCCTTCTCTGTTGAATAGTATTTTGCTAAGATAAGAAAGTTCTCTTAGAGTTCAAAAATAGATCTAAATCAGACTTTATGTTCTTGATCCTGCATTTAATAATTAAATGTTACACATGTTTTGATCAAGTCTTTATGTCATCATCGACTGCCCTTTTTCTATATATTCAATTTTACTACCATTTATTTTCATGCACTGAGAATGATTTTATTACAAATGTCCTTTGTTCTTCGGGTGTGAAAGAGTGGGTCTCATTTGGTATTCTTGGACCATGGTCTATGAACAAAGTATTGGATACAACATATGCTGTCACACTGGAAGGTGGCCCTTGCAATTTTATGGATTTAGAATGGCTTATCATGATGCATAGTTCCGAATCTTTTGACCAAACTACCATAGTTGGAGAAGCAAGCGGAACACAAGGTGAGTCCTCGTGTGGAGGCAAGCGGATGTGATGATGCATGTGAACAGCGGATGTCGGGTATCATATGTCTTAGGTTGATAAATTTAGAGTATGGAAACAGTTTATGCAGGTTCGTATTAACATCATGCCATTGTTGAGATCTACATGGTTGATTTGACAAATAATCACGTGAGATTCATGAGGTTTCTGAAGAACTATCCGTGGCAGTTTAGGGTTGGCGGCAGGTATATTATGTTGCTAACAATTAGGTCTGTTTTCAAGGATTTAAGTAACTCTTATAACGTGTAGTTGTCTATCAGGTGACAACAACCCAAATTCTTGACTATACTAAGTGCAATGTGCGAATACATGTAGAAAGAGCGTGAGAAGATTAAAATGTCTTCATGCACAAAATATGAAGGTAAACATAATCATGCAATAGCCGATGTAACAAAGCAACTGGACCTTCGAGACTCTAGCTTAGTCGACTTTCACCGAATACGAGATATAAATTAGTTTGGCGTACAAAAGAAAATATCCGAAAATGATGGTTTTCCTCTACCGGCGTTTAAATGGTGGCTGCTTTCAATTGAAGCGTACCAAAGTGATAGTATGATATAGTCAACACTTTCTTCCACTTAACTCTGTGCTTTAGTTATAGACATTTTTTATAAGGACTCGAATCTTAATTAGAAGCTGATACCATGATACTCGGTACAAAAGTTGTTTATTTAAAATACCTTTTATTTATTTATTTATTTTTGCTTGTAGATACTATGATACAATACAATGTACACAAATATGGGAAAAAGAGTTCTACATCAGAATATAAGTGGTTCAAGTATACTTGGTTAGTAACCAAGTTTGTAAAATGCAACTATACGGGTTAACAACAACAACTTAACGTCTTCAATAAATCGTTTTACTGTCGATTTTACCAGTAGTATAACACAAAGCAATTTGTAAAATGTCTTGGTAATCATTTCTTAAGTCGATCCATGATCCTGGGTGGCATTAGAGATTTGTCTTAATTAGTTTATACTTGGATTTTTCTTTGTAAATAACATTTTCCTTTATCTATTTATTTTAACTTTGTAAAATATGCCTGCAAATGGATGCTAATCAAGGCATCGATGTTATAATGAGAAAATTTATGATTGCAAGAAGCAGCGACCCTTCGTTATTATTATTATAGATTTATAACTCGCATGAGGTTACAAATCTGAAAGACTGGACCATTTGCCAGTCAATTAAGACAAGAAATAGTCTTCATTTTTACTCTGGCTGTTTAAGAGTATTATTTATATTTGAGTAAATTACATAAATGGTCAATATAGTTTGTCCATTTTTTCACATTTAGTCAGTGAACTTTTGACATACATGATCGAGTTTTAAATGATTATCCATTTCATTACATAAAGAGTGGTCATTGAAGTTTCAAACCACATTGACCATTTATGTCGAAATTAAGACCTTAATGAAATTTAGTCTTCATTTGAAACTCTGTGCTATATGTCAAAAAATTAAAATGTGAAAAAATGAACAAACCATAGTGACCATTTATGTAATTTACTCTTTATATTTTTAAAAGTCACTAAGGTGAAACAGAAATAAGTAAATACAAAAACGAGTTTTTTTTTTTTTTTTTTTTTTGTTTTTTGTTCAAAAATAACAAGACCACGGTCCATTTAAAAGACAAAAGGACATTATTTTATAGGATGTGATTTGCACACATTACTATACAAGCAGATAAAGCATTTACACACATTTGTACAAGCAGATAAAGCAAGATTTTAAGTGTTAAACAGACATGTATTTATGTGACACAGAGTTTCATAACCATGTTTAATTCAGAGAAATCAGAATTTTTAACAAAAGTTTACACTAAATGACAAATATTGAGAAATCAGAATTTTTAACAAAAGTTTACACTAGATGGCAAATATTATCGGGTTCTCGTGCCCAGCGGGAAACCGGCCCCTAGGTCCGACCCTGGTTATAGAGAAGAAAAAGAAGTATCCATGAGCATGACGTACTTGGTGAATTTAATGCAACATGTCGATCATGTATAGGTGAGGTGTTGTTTTCATACATTTAAATTTTGAGCTACCGTAACTCAATATATAACAAAGTTCACTTCTTTCAAGTAGCTGGTGCCTTTGTTTTGTTCCCATCATCATTTAAGGCATAAACCATACTAATATGGAAATTTTAGTACAGTTGGGTGACCATACTTCATTAAGAAAAGAAGGAAAAAAAAGTCTAGAAAATGGTTTGGTTACATAAAATTTTGATAATTGGTATGCATCTTGCCTTGATAAAAATATCTTGAAGACACTACTGAGCTAAAGAAGTGACTATACATTGGTAATAAGTTATGAGACTAACCAAAAAGTTAGAGCATGTAGTGATTCGACCTTTAGGCTGCATGCAGTAGAGTCGATCGACTCTCGATCGCTATAGGTAGTCGATAGAAACCCACGGTTGTCTGCTCGATCGAGATATTTGTGTGTAAAGCTCCCCTTGTGTGCATTTAATATTAAAACAACTGATCCTAGGCACATTTATAAGTTATAAGCGACTAACAGGCAAAAGTTGGAGCATGTTAGTGGGGGCATTCAGTCCTTTAAAGATCCTAAACCCTAAATAACCGGATCTTTATATACGCATTAAACTACTATTTTCGAGTTCTCCTGGTCTCATTAATTACATGCACGCAGGCGTTTAACTAAATTGACGATGGACTTACTTGGTTGATTTCTTCATCTAACCTTAAGTAGATGAATCACCAGGGGTGACCGAGTTGGTTAAAAGGCTTGTGACTACTATCACCAAAGTGTGAGCGGTCAAGGCTCATAAAATGGCCACGACAAACTCCTGAGAGATTAAGCGGTTTAAGTATATTTTGCCTTGAGCATAAACCTAGTAGATTAGTAGGTCAAAACATCAAATGCTATCTTTAACACCAATATAGTGGAGTTCATGACCTTATACTCTTATAGTCTTATACCTAGATGTACTTGTATGATTTTGCATTATTTTGTCTCTTTACCATGCATGATTTCATGTATATATATGAACTTGTTGAGTAACACCAGTATAGTACTAGTATTAGATTTTGTGTCTCTTTATCTCCCCACTAAATATCTTATATATTTTTGAAATGACTCAAATGATCATTTTCCAATTCTTACTATTCCTACTACTATTCACTTCCCTTACCACCTCCCACGAACCATTCTTTCCGGTCACCGGCCCACCGTCATCACCACCACAAACCACCACCACCACCACCTTACCTACTTTTCCGGCCAACATCTCCTCCATAACCCTCTCACCACCACCACCATTACCATCATCCTCAAAGCCACATTTATCAAGAAAACTTATGTTGATCATATCTTTAACACTCTCACTTGTTTCTATACTATTTATAGCCACATTGGTTGCTACCCTTTTATACCACCACCATCACAAACCACCACTAACCACCGCCAGCCGCCGGTTGTTCCCGACCAACCTCCCTACATCCGAGAAACCACCACCAACTTCGTCACCAAGCTTTTCCACAACAAGCTCCGAGTTTCTATATTTAGGAACCCTTCGTAGTCCCATAAACAACCAACAAACACATGAAACCAACACAACCACCGTGTCCTTGGAGAGTTTTCAAATGATGGGTTCACCAGAGTTACACCCATTGCCGCCACTGCCACGAAGAAATTATCGTGACCCTCAAAATATAGAGGAAGTTTTTTATACTACCCCTCAGAAAACTGAGGGCTAGGAAAAAGTGGTGGCGGTGCCAATATTAGCGCCGTCACCACCGCCCCCACTAGTGTTGGCGGGGGCGTTGAAGCCGTAGCTGAAAGGGTTACATTGGGATAAAGTGTGCTTCTTCCGTCTCAAAATAATTGTTCATGTTTCTATTTTGGGATGTCCCAGAATAAATGTCCGTTATGAATTTCAATGGATCAAATAAAGTTTAGTGGGTAGATATGATATTTTATTAGTGAGTAACATAGTTAGTGAGATTTTTTTTAAAACTTTGTACATTTACAAAGTGAATTTTTATTTTCAGACGAATAAAATAGTACTTTTAAGTGAGGTTTTTTATTATTGTTATTCTTAATAATTATGAGTCTACTTTATTTACTTACATCCATGTTTTGTCGACTTCATATGTTACATTTAAGGTGATAATTTCAACATATAAGTTCATAAGAAAATAAATAGTAGCATGCATGTGTTTTTTTGAGTTTACATAAGCTCGTAAAATCGTTATATAAACCGACACAAGCAACCTCTTAAATTTTTTATGAAGTGCAAATTCATAGGTTTTGAACTTGCTTCTCCTGAAAATAAGTTTATTGCAAGTACAGGTTTTGTTGAGTTAACAAAATTAATTGATTCAAATTTATGAAACATGAGTTCAAGGTCAATTTGAGCTTTCATTATTTGTCAAACACATCATATGTTTTTGATAGGTTGACTTGCATATAAGTAATCTAAGGGTGTTGATACTCACATCATTTTTTTTATACATCTACCACAATTGTGCATTAATGTCTTGTACATTGTGTATTACAGTGTTGTACAGTGTAGTATAAGTATAAAAAAAATGATGTGAGTATCAACCTCTGTAATTTAAACATGCCTTTTGTATACTTAAAAATTTAAGACCACGTGTCATGGTCATCTCGTGGATTTTAATGACCCCCTATCATTATTACATAGAGGCCTTTAAACACATTTTTAATGTTGGAGAAAATACGACATTCAAAAGATTATGATGTACGCTAATGTTTGTTTTTTTCTTTAAATTTGGTTCAAGAAAGGGATCAATGATGTACTTGAGAATGGTCCTTAGATGATTCGTACCATACGGATAATTCTTAAAACAAATTGACTACTTCTACTTGTTTGAAAAAATAGGAGTTAACTCGGGTTTCGATTTGGGTTAAACTTCATGAAGTTCCAATGGCGGCATTCACTGCTGATAGCCTTAGTGCTTTAGCAACTAAGACTGGCAAACCGTTAATGCTAGGTTCATTTACTAGTACGATGTGCGATGAATCATGGAGACGAAATAGCTATGCACGTACTATGATTCAAGTAAATGATGAAAATGCTTTGAAGGACTGAATGGTTGTTGCTATCCCAAATTTGGATGATGAGGGATACATGTACGAAACAATTTCTATTAAATATGAATAGACTCCTCCACAATGTGCAGATTGCAAGAGATTTGGACATGACTCGAAACATTGCCCTAAAATGGTCCCTACTAAGCTCATTAATCGTGGGGAGGTGCATTATGGTGGTAAGAAGTTGAATCGGAGTAATACTGTAATTGGTGGAGAGAAACTGGCTAGTGGCTTTAATATGGGCTTAAAATTTCAGTTTAAGTCAACTAAAAGGTTAACCTGTTTCTAAGAAGAATGATGCTACTACAAGTGGTATGAACATTACTGAAACACCTAGTAGAGAGGCAACTTGTTCGAAACTTTTTGATGCACTCAGGACAGTAGAAAATGATGATGTATTAGGTATAATTGGGGTAGTTCCATGAGGGTTGTAATTGTTGTGGATGAGGGGAAACAGGCTCATGCAGAACCTATTCAGATTTTTTCAAGTACGCTTAATGATGTTACTCTTGTAAATGAGGTACAATTGGCACATGAGCATCTAACATGTAATGTGGTGGTATGAGTGATGAGGATAATGATAATGAAGTTGAAGAGGTTTTTAATTAAAGAAAATGTTTCATGGCATCCAAGAGTGGTGGTGGAATCAGGAGTGAGAGCCTATACGAGCTTTGGAAAGATAATTATGATTATAACCCGTATGATGATGATGACTACGAAGATTTGACTGAAGAGTAACTGGCTATGTGTGATGCTTATGATATAAAGGTTCGTGATCATACTAGCCATTCGTAGTTTTATAAAGTAGTTCTCATAAGTCTTGGTTTGTCATAATTATGATAGGTTTGGTTTGAAACACAAATAAAGCGTTTGTTTTCCCATATTTGTAACGAGTTATGATGTGTGATTTACTCACATCTTATGTATGTTAAATATTTTTTGGTGTAATAAAATTTACAATGTGTATTAAACACCTTTTACCCCCAAAAAATACATATGTATCAGTAGTGCTTGAACTACTAACAATTGAGCTTCATATTGTGTGTGTATATATAATATATGTGCAAGAAATTTTGTGGCCCTCGTCAAGTAATGGCCTTATGCAATCGCACTGCCTACACTCTTTTAAAGACGGCATTGCATGGCATGATAACGCGTGAAAGGAGCAAAATGTCCTGCCATGCGTAGTGACCATTACATATGCTCTATGCCACGTGTGAAATGATTAAAATGGACTTGGTTTGGTGGTGCAAATGACCAAACATCTTTTTGTTTTGTGTGTGTGGGGGGATTATGTGATGTGAGCTTGATCATTTATTTTAGGGGGCGAAATTATTTTGAAAGGGCCGAATAAAACCTATAAAATTCTACTAGGTGCCGTAAAATTTTTTTTTTTTTTAGGTAGGGACCTCCCTGCGCCCATAAAGGTCCGCCATTGATTGTAAGGTATGTTTGTATAAGTAGGGTAAGTAGTTCGAATTGAATAAGTGTTTTCAAACACCTTCTTAATATGTGGCTTAATCTTGACATAAAAAATCATGCATAATATATGAGGCCGTAGTTCATGCGTTCAGGGCCTACGTTCACGCGTTAAGTCTGTTACACCTAGCCTGTTTCACGCGTGTTGGGGTGCAAATGGGTTGGTTCAACCATAGAAACCAATGATTGAAATAAAGGTTTTGTGTGTATGATATATTGAGGGGTATTTGAAAACCGGTCAAACCCATTGAAACCCGGTCAAAACCAGTTGAAACCCGTTCACACCCATTGAACCCGGTCAAAACCCGTTTAAACCTGGTTTAAACCGTTGAAAACCAGTCAAAACCCGTTGAAACCCGGTCAAACTGGTCAAAACCTGTTAAGACCCGGTCAAAACCGGAGAAATGAAAATCCAAGCTTTTCTTGAACTGTTTGTCAGGTTTTTAGAGATCGATCGTGTGTACGCTTAAGTGTTGGTTTTGTGTTTTTTGCAGCTGTAAGTGTGTGTTTGAGGTTGACAAGAGACAAAGAAAGAAGTAGAAACGTGTGTTTCGAAAAAGTTATGGAAGATACTGCTGAATACTTTCATAGCCATTTGAGTGACCATGGAAGAAAGCCAACCGTTGTGGATATTCATGGCGGTTCAGGAGTACTTCTTGCTGGTTCTTGATCGGGTGTGTAACGAAGTAGTCAAACTCTCCCATCTGTCATTCAATGAACAGCAACACTTTGGCTCGTATGATGAGCGACTTGATCACGGCCTAATGAACAGTTCCTGAGCCGTGTGATAAGTTAAATTTTGCTTTTGTAAATGTTGGTGCTCGTTTAATAGTAGAATAAGCTTTCATAAATTGTTTAGAAACGCGTGTATCAGCTGCGTTATTTTGATATCGGTTGTAATTTATCACATTACCCACCCTTCAAGTTTAAGCACAAAACTACATCTTGTCCGATTAGCGTCAAAATGTGACTTGTTTTCGGTCTGGAAAAACTTTGCTCAGATTGAAATGGTAAATGCCATTTTGAGTTTCAAAAATGGCATATGCTGGTTCTATGTAATAACAGAACAATTCTACTGGCAGGCGGCGAGCCAAAGCCTCTAGTATTTTCAAGCAATCTGGCCGCTATCACCACTAGTTAAAACAATTTATGAAAGCAAACCTAAGTCTAAACATGCACAAGAACGAAAACATTTACTAGAATATTTTTTCAGCTAAAGAAGTGTACAAGTAGCCAATTTATGGATATAAATACATGAACTTATCATCATATGATCTTGGCCAGAAAGTAATACCGGTCCAAAATCTTCTACCCAAAAAGTTATACAAATGGTCAAGTGCCGTTATTTGCGACTGACCAACAAAACACATTGCTTGAAACCGGTTTGGCTAATACTCAAGCCGTCTTCAGTCTTTCACTATCAAAAAGAGCTAAAGCCTCGTCGTCCATTGAAACTAGGAAACACAGAAGGATGACTTTGACTCCCAACTGTAGTTCTCTCATTAATCTTTCCAACTTCCTTACACACCCGATCAAGAACCAACAAGAAGTCCCGAACCACTATGAATATCCACAATGGTTGGTTTTCTTCTTCCATAGTCAAGGTCCCGTGAAAGTATTCTGTAATATCTTTCACCATTAGAATCGACACTCTTTCTTCATCTTCAGTCTTAGCTATATCATCCTCGGCTTTCCTAAAAAACATATTCATAGAGTCCAAAAATCTATCATTCGTACCACTTGGTTCATTTAAAGCCACCACATCATGAATCTTGGTTAAGCCCATGGTTAACTTTCTTACTTCCTTGGAAAGCACGTTATAGTCAATAGTTGCAGCCTTTTTAACACTCGAGAGTTCACCGCTCAGGCTTGAAACTACTTCAAGACCACGTTTTCTCGATTCGACCTCGTCATATAGTTCAAATTGTTGATTAAAACCTGAAAGATTACCTTCTGCTTTTGCGATCTCATGTACAACAAAATGCAAAAGTGTTGTTTTCCCATCTGTGCCTTTTATGTCTATAAGCTTGAGGAGGGTATCTAGCTTAAAGGCACGAGCATCCCCACGGTTTGTTCCTATGTTCATTCGATTCCCTGCCATGAGAACTGCTTCTAGCAGCCTTATAAACATCCTGCTGTTCTTAAGTTGTCGACAAGCTGACTGTGGATTCAAGAAACAAACAAAAATTTCAACACATGTCGGATTGTTTTAACGGGTCATAACATGTTTTTTGGTATAGGCTGAAAAACGTGGGGGTCATAGCGATATGCTAAAAAGCCAAAATCAATGCAAAAGGTGTTATAAACTATACCTTGATTGTTTCAAAAGACGCTTTTAGGTACTCGACCTCAGTATCAAAATTCGACATGTAAAGCATAGCATCCACTCTCTTGAACGCAAAGGGTATATCAATAACTGCTTTAAGAAACTTTTCAGCCGGATCAAGCTCAACGAGCGACGTATCATTCAACTCCTTAAGTCGAATCTCTTCGTCCACAGTAGGAGTCATCTTTAATAAGCTTCCAAGTAGCTCCGAACCTAACGTATCAACATTACCTGAAATTTCACATTTTATGTCAATAGCGAATAGCTAACATCATGTGTAAGTAAAAATGGTTTGATGGTTACCTTGAAGAATAGATTCACAAACTTCGTCTATGGTCAAGTTAAATGCTCTTAAAAGTATGGCTATGTTTCTCGACTTGTGTGGATCAAGTACTCTTATCTTTTGGTTCATATTTGCAGCCATACGTTGAGCCATTGGTTGATTGGTTCTATGGTTTGGCGCCGGTTTTGATGAGTTCGCCGTGAACAATGTCTCCATCATTTCTTCGTTCACCCTACATGTTTTACACAATTAGATGTAGAATATTGTTGAACGTTATGTTAATAAGTAATACATGAACGAATTTAAACATACGTTACTAAAATTACTTACCGTGAAAAATGTTTTGTAACTCACTTCTTTGAGTACGTTTAAAAAAAAAATAATAAAAAATAAAAAATAAATTATTTTTACACGCCGCTGCAACACGCGACCTTATATAACACTCGTTACTAACAAAATGGTAGTTTGGACTTTTTCAATTCAAAACATTACGGCAAAAAGTTTGTTGGATCTCTAAAGTTTCTATTCGCTATACAGTTATTTATTTAAGGGTTTTGCTATCGACATCCTTAAGGGTTATTAATAGAGTATGGAATTTTGTTTTTTCTTATCATAGGACGTAGATAGAGGTTTTAAAACGATAATACATCTACATAATTCATCCTTTTATCCGCAACATTTTCTAAATTTTCTTTTTCAAACTTAACTTGATTTCAACATGTGTCATGTGTTATTAAGGCTAGAGGTAATGGGGGTGACCCCTCACTCGTGAGGTACCACCTCACTCATGACCCCATTACTTGATACCAAGCTCAAGCGTGACACAAGAGGAAAACACAAACGAAAGGTGAGAGCCATGGCCACTCGGTCGTAGTCTATTTGTGGGACTCATGGGATGTTTTTATTATTAATTATTTGATGTGTGAGTGTTTATGAGGCATTTTGTGAGTATACCAATGAAAAGATGCGAGAAAACGAGAGGAAATGAATTGAATGGTGATGTGGCGCTGAAATAAACGCCGAGAGTGATGATGATTACCTCTAATTTTAACTTATTATTAGAAGGATAAGTAAAACTGTAGACTAAAAGAATATGATGACATTACTTTTTTTTTTTTTTTTTTTTTTTTTTTTTTTTTTTTTTTTTACATATATGATTAAAAGCCCTTTTACCAACTGGAAATATATTAGCATATCTATAAATCTGACAAGAATCTATTACTTTTAACTGTTTGTGTACTGCAAAAACATTTCACATAATTGACCATTTGACCTGAAATGTAACTCAAAAAATAATTGAGTGACCTTATTGCATGATCAGTACTATAGTCCCGTGACCTATGTACCCTAGTACTGTAACATGTTATCAAAAAAAATAATAATAATAATAATACAAGCAGGTGTAAACGATTGGGCTGCTCGTAAGTTACCTGAGCTCCAAATATCAATATTGATTAAGATCGCGAGCCTAAACAAGCTTTTAAAGCATCAAATAACCTAAATTTGGTATTGAAAAAGTGAAAAACGCTATACAATCATAAACGAGCCCAACTCGAGCTTCTTTAATACTAAATGAGCCGAGGTCGAGCTCAGCTACACTAGCTTACACCCCCTAAAAAATAAGAGTTTCTAAAAGCTTTTTGATCGACTACAACTTAGCGGACACTTACATCGATACTAACACACTAAAGTGGACACTTATCATGATACGTTCAAAGTATAACTAACAAGAATTTAGTGTTTGTTTAATCTTATATGTGGCTTATTAGGTTATTTGTTTTTCGGCTTATGTTTTATAAAGCCTTAATTTTTCGGCTTATTTTGAGACTTACAAGCATATATATAAATATATATATATATATATATATATATATATATATATATATATATATATATATATATATATATATATATATATATATATATATATATATATATATATATATATATATATATATATATATATATATATAAGTTTATCGTAACATAATAAACTTATTTAATTTTGGCTTATGAAATATAAACCGAAATCAAATAAGCTCATAAGCTTGAGTAACACTCACCGAAAACTCGACCTAAACTTGAACTGATCCCACACCATAGCTTTATCAGAACTCCCTCTCACTTTATCCCAATGCAACCCTTTCAGCTTCACCCCACCACCAGCAGCCGCCGCCGCCGCAGGCGGCGGTGGCGGCGCCGCCACAACCACCTTCTCCTTAAAACCCTCCTCCACATTCCCATGAACTTTTCTCACCAATGGAGGCAAAGGGTGCAACTCAGGAGACCCCATGAAGTCATTTGTGGCGTTTGCATGGTTGTGCATGGGACTAAAAAGGGTTCCTAAATATAGAAACTCACTACTAGGAGTTGAAGAATTTGGCGGGAGAGAAGGTGGTGGTGGTGGTTTGTCGGATGTGAGGTGGTTGGGTGGTAAGAGGTGGTTGTTGTCTTGTGGTTTACGGTGGTGGTATAAAAAGGTGGCAACCATAGTGGATATGAAAAGTATGGATAGAAGTGAGAGTGATAAAGATAAAAACAAGAGTTTCTTGGAGACATGGAATTTTGAAGGTGGTTGTGGTGATGGTAGGGTGATGGAGGAGATGTTGGCCGGAAAAGTAGGTAAGGTGGTGGTGGTGGTGGTTGGTGGGGTGGTGGAGAGTGGGAAGAAGAAGGGGTGGTTATGGTGGTGGTGAGTTTGGGTGGTTGGAGTTATGGATGAGAATGGTTGTTTTGGTAGTGGTGATGGTGATGGTGAGGGTGGTTGTGTTGTGGTTTGTGGTGGTGGTGATGGTGGTGGTGGTGGAGGGTCGGTGGCCGGAAAGAAGGGTTGGTGGAGGATCCGGCGAGAGGTGGTGTGGGAAGTGGATAGTGGTAGGAATAGTAGGAGAATGATGGAGATGATTTGAGTCATTTAAAATGTGTTTGGTATTTGATGGTAAAAAGGATATAAAATGAGTGTTTTAGGGGGGAGATAGGAGACACAAAAACAAATATATTGGTATTTCTAAGTTGATAAAAAGACAAGTTCATATCAGAGCATACATGTTTATAGTATTATTCGACCGCGTTATAGTAAAAAGTGTTTTTATTTCAATTTTTTTTTATAACTCAAAATCTATAATTTAACTCAACACTTTCTTTACGTACATCATTCAAGTTATAAAACACTCACTGAACCTTACACTTAACTCAAAAAAAAATAAATAAATAAATAAAATAAAATAAAAATTTAGATGATAAATTTGACGTCATACCCTATAACTTGAGACCTAATATGGTCTCATGTCATAAAATCGCGTTATAAAGCTATAACACGCCCTATAAGTTGGGTACCAAGTGCTTTTATCATTGATAATGGTACCTAGTAGTATTATTTGTCATGACCAACTAGTTACACACTTTTATTAACGTGTAGTATGCATTTTGTGCCCAAACATTTGTACTTATTAAAGGGATAGGCATTTCTGAATTATTGTAAATTAATGGTTTTGATTTTTCAACAAAAATACACTAGCAATGAAACAGGGACCCATATAAAAGAATCAGGACTCACATTATATAGCATAAAATTGTAGTCAATTGGCTACAATAAATTGTAGCTAATATATTCTCTTTATTAAATGAAGATGTGAAATAACAAAGCCAGTAGGTCCACAAACAAAAGAATTTTGTAATTTGTTGGGTTGGAGGTAGCTCAAATTTTAAATGTAGGAAAACACCATCTCAACTGTATGTTGTCTATACTATTACTAGAAAGAATATGAAACACGCATGTTAAATTGATATAGACAAACTTTTGAAAGTGAAAGGAATGAATGGAAAGTTGTAAAAGGGATGTTCTCTATACTTTTTTTTATAAAATTACGATAAAGAAATTATAAAAAGTATAAAGTTTGATAAGTCAAAAATAATAAAACACAAAAAATACGGAGCAGAAAACAATAAAAAATTGTCTTGTACTGTTAATAAAGTGGATAAGTACGCCAACCTGAAACAAAAATTTTAAAGTTTGATAAGTCAAAATATACAGAAAAAAAAATAAAATAAAATAAAAAATAAAAAACTATCTTTTACGGTTAATAAAATATGTATTAAGAAGTATTAATTGTAATAAAATATTATCTCCGTCTCATAATAAGTGTACAGTTTGACTTTTTGGAGTATTTCTTGTTTAACTTTGACCTTAAATATTATTTATGATATATAATACTTGATGCAAAATATATGAATCGATTGAGTTTTAAATGTATTTTTATTAATATAATTTTCATCGATCATTATATAACACAAATAAAAATATTTAAAGTTAAAATTAAAAAAAAAAAACTCTAAAAAAATCAAAATGAAAGACAGATGGACAATAAACTAGAGTATCTTTTACAGTAGTAAATAACAAAGACATCCGACATCAATAGTGAATAGTAACCATTATGGGGATATTCAAACCTTTGTCATATTCTTTTACAAATAATGCTCCTTTGTCTTACAATAGCAATATAGTACAATAATTCTTTTGTCCACAAAGTTACAACATTTTATTTCAAAGCAAGTGAAAGAAAAAGTAAAAATAAAAAAATCATCAGCTTGAAGAAAAATGAAGTCTATTTATTTCTAGTCTTAACTGGCAAAGGGGTCAAGTCTCTATCAAATTTGTATCCTCATGTGATATATGGTTTTAATCCGTATATATGGTAGTGACAAAATGATCAGTAAATTTACAGCTAGTTGATTGGATGTCCTCCCCATCACCTGCCTTTAGAGCGAGGGGTATGGTGGCAACACCAGTTAACTTCAACCGGGTGTCTTGTCAGCAAAATGTCCAGTATCAGCCAACAAAAAAAATACCCCCATCACAACATCACCACTTCTTGACTCAGAACCACTTATCATTTATTTAATTTCCATATTTTCCAAACACAAATTAAGTTTCATTCATTTAAAATAAAATACAACATAAAACATCTCTGCGAAATAAAAAAACATCTGAAATTTAAAATACATTGCGAAATAAAAACATCTGAAATTTAAATTAATGTTGTTGTTCGCGATAAAGTTACCAAACATGCTTCAATGATATTTCGTTGAGAGTCTTGCGTCGCGTTGCTTTATCACGCGATTCTTTGGCATTCTTTTCGTTGTATATCATCGCTCAATCCATGTCCGTTGTATTTGCTCCGTGGACAAACATAAATTTCTCATTCATTTCGGATATTGCAAACTTTGACTTTCAAAATCGTGTTATGCATTTGATGCTGGCGATGTCATGATTCTGCTTAGTTTGTTGATAGTGAAACGCGTGCGGTTGGCATAATATCTGCGGCGTCCTTGCGGGGCAGCTCTTTCAACGTCTTTGCGAGCGCTTTCTGTTTTTGTTTAAACAAGGCATTTTTCTCGAATATGCGTCGATAATGATTTGACAAAAGATGACCATTGGGTAAATCCCATGCATGTAGGTAATACCCGTGTTGAAAGGTTGCCGTTTGCTTGAAACGGAACCTTGGGGGAAATGTCATCAAGAAGATGCGTCGAATACGGTGAATGGTAAGCTTGAAAAACACTTATTCTTTGGGGAAGCTACTCTTTGTGGATGATGATGGTCAACCTATTCCAAATTTTTTCCTTTACTAAGAGAGCTAACCCTTTTTCTAAAGTGGGAGGAGATTGAGGAATTGTCGATTAAGATGAGGTTGTTGCTAACCCATTTTGATGAGTCTGCTAATTTATTTGGTGGTGGCCAGAGTATGAAGATGAGTATGATGAATATGACGATGGTATCTGAAAACGGGTTAGTGATCTTCCAGGGAATTTGGATGCCTTTAATGCCATGTATGGCACAAAGTTTCAAGGTCCTAGGAAATAATCTTATTTCGTTGTGTCATATATTTATCATTTGAAGTAGTGTTTTGTTTCTTGTTTAGATAATTGGAAGTATCTTGTTATGTAGCTCTATGCACTATATAGCGAGTATATGGGATTTCACCCATATACTTTGTACTTAAACTTTTATTTGGTTAATATATTTGCCAGGGTGCAGGATTACTCCCCTTTACCCAAAAATAACGGTGAATGATTCAAAACAGTTAAATCATTATTCGCACCCGCTACCCCAAAAAATGCATGCCAAATCTATAAATCGTATGATGCAACAGCTTCAAGCATAATAGTTGGATATTTTTTATCACCTCTATAAATTGCCCTTGCCACTCCACGGGACATTTTTTCCATTCCAGTGCATACAATCAATGCTCCCAAGCATTCCGGCAACCCCTGGACCGGTGTTGTATGCGTTATATAAAATTTTGAATGTCAACTAAACTAGGCTTTCTTAAAACTCGGGATAAACAACTCAATAACACACAGTAAAATTATCTGACAATCGTGCGTGTGTGACCCCATTTGCAAATATTCATCAAATGCATAGGGGGCGGTGCCGTAGGCCAATTGGCGTAAGGCAGATGTGCATTTCATAATTACACTCATACTCATTACACCACTGCGCGCCGGTTGGACTCTAAATAAATCAAAATGCGGTGGAAGAGGATCAACAGTTTGAATATGATTTTCGATCATCTTATTTGCAAGAATAGTCTGGCTCATACAATCGGCCTTTGAAATAGTACTCAGGATACTTGGATTATCGGAAAAATAGTCGATATAAGGCGGTTTTCAGCAATTTCGGTCCGCGGTAGATGTAATTACGGCGCGTGAACTTTGGCTTCATCTTCTTGCAGCGATTGCGATAACCTCGGCTTTCAAGATCATCTTGATATCGTCGTCATCAAGATCGGAATCGGATTTGAACCAGCCATGTTTATTTTGATGTAAAGAGTTGAAAGAGATGTGTGTTAATGAAAGAAAAAATTGTGAATAGATTGTATAAAAATGGGGTATTATTTATAAAGGGTGGGGAAAGTTGTTTTTTTTAAAAAAATCATGCCGTTACACAATTGTATAGCAACGGATATATGTTTTGTCCCTTTGTGTGTCGTTTGGACGACGAGACATCAAGTGGCGAGGGCCACTGGTATGGTGGCGAGGGTCGAATCAAACCGGCGAGAGGCCACGTCAGAAGTGGCGAGTTGTGGCTAACCCCATACCCCTCGCTCTTATTTTGTTTTTTTTCTTTTTGGTTTGTTTTACATATACTACCTCTGTCTCATTTTTATTGTCCTCTTTAACTTTTACCAGTCTTTCTTATTCAACTTTGACCATTAATATATTTATTTGTGTTATATAATACTTGATAATTATACCAAATGAAAATACATTTAAAACCTAATATATTCATATATTTTTCATCAAATATTATATAACACAAACAAAAATAATTATGGTCAAAGTTGAAGAAGAAATACTAAAAAAATCAATATGGGACAATAATTTTGGGACGGATGGAGTAGTAATTAGACTGGGGTCATGGTGTAGGTGACTAGAGGTGTAAGTTTGTATTTTGGTCGATTCGGGTCGGGTCGGGTCAATTCGGGGTTGAGCCCAAAAAACATATATCCTAACTCAACCCTATTAAGATTTCAGGTTAGTCGAGCTCGGGTCTATGAAGACTCATGTTATTCCGAGTTTGAGTAAAATGATTAAAAATATTGTCTAGTTCAATAAGTTTTACATATATAATTCATAAAAAATATAAAAATATATGTAAAAAAAAACCTTTATTCGGGTTAATCAGGCTGACCTAAATCCGTATTAGCTAAATATTTTCAGCTCGATACCCGACCTTATTTAGTATTCGTGTTACTCTGGTTAACCCGAATAACCTGAATAAAATTTTTGACCCGAGTAACCCGACCCGAAAAGACTTAAACAGGTTCGGTAGGTAACCCTGGGTGGTGCCACAGTCATTGGCGCCGTCGCTATTACGACCAAGCAAGGACCGCACACGAAAGAGGCAAAAGGAATTCGGTTAGGTAGTGCACACCATCTAGCGAAATGCACCAAATTGTTTTTGTGTGAGAGGTATATTATGAGGTATGTTCGTATTAAGTGGGGGTTTTATGTATTTGATTAGGCGGTCATCACTACGACTGTTAGATTGTGAGTTTGGTGACATGTTAAAAAGCTATTTGACATTGAAATGGAGATGTTGAGAAGTTGACCATTTCACCTACCTTTGGTACCAGTTAAAATTGTGATGTGAAAATAAGATCTTGTAATTTATTTGATTATTTCATTTGTAAAAATGATTGAGTAATAAGGTATAGTAAAAATAGGTAGACGCTACAGACTTAATTGGATTGAGCCTTGATAGGGAATGAAGCAACTGTCTTGAAAAGAAAATTGTATTTTCAGTCATTTATATTTGAGAATATCTATTTTATGAGGTGTTTGACAACTTTTACTTGTAAGTGTAATGATTAAAATGTTAGAGATTTAAAGTTCAATTTATGCTATATATTAAAAAAATAATAATAATAAAATAAAAAAATTGTCAAGCTAGAATTCTCAAAAAGCATAAGATTTTACAGTTTATCATATTTTTTTATATACTCCTTCCGTCATAAAATAATTGTCATGTTTTGATTTTTTGAAGGTTTCTTCTTTTTTTTTGTTTTTTTATTTTTTTTAAAATTTTGTCGTTAAGTATTTTTGTTTATATTATATAACACTTGATGGAAATTATATAAATAAAAATAAATTTAAAACAAAATCATTCATACATGTGTATCAAGTATAATACAACACAAAAGAAAATAATTAAGGTTGAAGTTGAAAAATAAATATTTCAAAAGGCTAGAATAAGATAGAAATTTTGAAAAAACCAAAATGTGGAATAAAA
>OU343217.1:307295355-307334573 GCA_910596185.1 Chrysanthemum makinoi
GATCCGACTAAGAACCGGCTATTCCGGCTAAGACCCGGTTAGATACAGCTAAGAACAAGTTAGATCAGACTATTTTGGCCAAGAACCAGTTAGATCCGGCTATTCCGGCCAAGAACCAGTTAGATACGGCTAAGAACCGGCTATTCCAGCCAAGACCCGGTTAGATCAGGCTATTCCGGCTAATACCAAGTTAGATCCGGCTATTCCGGCTAAGACCGAGTTAAATCCGACTAAGAACCTTCTATTTCGGGCAAGACCTTGTTAGATACGGCTAAGAGTCGGCTATTTTGGCCAAGAAGCAATTTGGTACGGTTAAGAAACGGCTATTCTCAGCCAAGAACCAGTTGGATCTCGATAAGAACCGGCTATTCCGGCCTATAACCAGTTTGACCTAGCTAAGAACCGGCTATTCCGGCCTAGAACCAGCTAGATCCGGCTATTCCGGCCAAAAACCAGTTAGATCCGGCCAGAACCGGCTATTCGACCTAGAACCAGTTAGATCCAGCTAAGAACGGGTTTATCTGGAAAAAGACCAGTAGATCGGCAAAGACCGGTTATTCCGGCCAAGAACCAGTTAGATCGGCCAAAAACGGCTATTCAGCCAAGAACCAGTTAGATCTGGCTAAGAAACAATATTCCGCCAAAAAAAAACTAGTAGGATCCGGCAAGAAACGGAATTCTGGACCTAGAACCGGTTAGATCCGGGTAAAGATATAATCAAGGAGCTAAAGTTTTAATTAAAGAAAAGAAACCGGCTATTACGGGTTTAACAAAAAAAAAGAAAAGAAAGAAAAAAGAAAAAAACCAGTTAGATCCGGCTCTATTCCGCCTTCTAACTTCTTACCTCTTAAGAACGGTTTTTTTTTTTAGTTACTATTCCGGCCAAAACCAGTTAGACCCACGGCTATTACACTAAGAACCGACTAATCGCCCTAGATCCAGTTAGATCGGCAAAGAACCGGCTCTGCCCCCCCCCCTCCCCTACCAAGATCCCCTTTTTTTTATTTATATCCGGGCAAAGAGAACCAGTTAGATCCGGCTAAGAACCAGTTATTCTAGCCAAGGACCAGTTAGAATCCGGCCAATAACGGCTACTCCGACCAGAAACAGTTAGATCTAGCCAAAATCCAGCTATTCCGGCCAAGAACAGTTAGATCCGGCAAGAACCAGTTAGATCCGTTATAAGAACTAGTGTTTTAGTTATTCTGTCCAAGAAAGAACCGGCTTAGATTCGTCCCCAAGAACCGGTCCCTAACCTTTTTTTAGCCAGGCATTATTAGAGTTATTCCGGTCCTTTAGACAGTTAGTTCTAGAAATATTTTAGTCATAGAACGGGTTAGATTAGCTTAGATCCAATCCTCCTTACCCTTTTTGTCTATTAAAACAGGCAAGATTCGGCCAAGATACCATGTTGGGTAGCGTTAGATCCTGGCACAGGTTTCGGGCTCTACTAAAAAATCGGCTATTCTCGCCAAGAACGGGTTAGATACTGCTAAGAACCGGCTATTCCGGCCAAGAAACAATCAGACCCGGCTAAGAACCGGCTATTCCAGCCAAGACATACTTAGATACGGCTAAGAACCGGCTATTCCAGCCAAGACATACTTAGATACGGCTAAGAACTGGCTATTTTGGCCAAGACGCGGTTATATCCGGCTAAGAAACGGCTATTCTCGACCAAGAACCGGCTATTTCGGTCTCGAACGGGTTAGATCCGGCTAAAAACAGGCAATTACGGCTTAGAACCAGTTAGATCCGGCTAAAAACCGGCTATTCTCGCCGAGAACTAGTTAGACTTGCTAAGACCGGCTATTCCGGCCAAGACATACTTAAATATGGCTAAGAAACGGCTATTCCAGCCAAGAGCGGGTTATATCCGGCTAAGAAACCGGTTATTCCTGCCAAGAACCAGTTAGATCCGGCCATTCCGGCCAAGACCCACTTAGATATGGCTAAGAACCGGCTATTTCGGTCAAGAGCCTGTTAGATCCGGCTATTCCAGCCAGAAACCATTTAGATCTAGCTAAGAGCCGGCTATTCTGGCCAAGAACCGGTTAGATCCGGCTTAGAACCGGCTATTCCGGCCTAGAACCAGTTAGATCCAGCTAAGAACCGGTTATTTCAGCCAAGACCCGGTTAGATCCGGCTAATCTACCCAAGACAAGGTTAGATCTGGCTATTCCGGCTAAGTCCCGGTTAAATCCGGCTAAAAACTGGCTATTCCGGGCAAGACCTTGTTAGATACGGCTAAGAATTGGCTAATTTGGACAAGATGCGGTTATATCCGGCTAAGAAACGACTATTTTCGACAAAAAACCAGTTAGATCTGGCTAAGAACCAGCTATTCCGGCCTAGATCTAGTTAGACCCGGCTAAGAACCGGCTATTCCGGCCTAGAACCAGCTAGATCCGGCTATTCCGGCCAAAAACCAGTTAGATCCGGCCAAGAACCGGCTATTCTGACCTAGAACCAGTTAGATCCAGCTAAGAACCGGGTATTCTGGAAAAAGACCAGTTAGATCTGGCAAAGACCCGGTTATTCCGGCCAAGAACCAGTTACATCTGGCCAAAAACGAGCTATTCCAGCCAAGAACCAGTTAGATCTGGCTAAGAAACAACTATTCCGGCAAAAAAACTAGTAGGATCCGGCCAAGAACCGGCTATTCTGACCTAGAACCAGTTAGATCCGGGTAAGAACCGGCTATTACGGTAAAGAACCAGTTAGATCCGGCTAAGAATCGGTTATTCCAGCCAAAACCAGTTAGACCCGGCTAAGAACCGACTAATCCGGCCTAGATCCAGTTAGATCCGGCTAAGAACCGGCTATTCCGGCAAAGAACCAGTTAGATCCGGCTAAGAACCAGTTATTCTAGCCAAGGACCAGTTAGATCCGGCCAATAACTGGCTACTCCGACCTAGAACCAGTTAGATCTAGCAAAAATCAGCTATTCCGGCCAAGAACCAGTTAGATCCGGCCAAGAACCAGTTAGATCCGTCTAAGAACTAGTTATTCTGTCCAAGAACCAGCTAGATTCGTCCAAGAACCGGCTATTCCGGTCAAGAACGGGTTAGATCCAACTAAAACAGGCAATTTCGGCCTAGATACCAGTTAGATCCGGCTAAAAATCGGCTATTCTCGCCAAGAACGGGTTAGATACTGCTAAGAACCGGCTATTCCGGCCAAGAAACAATCAGACCCGGCTAAGAACCGGCTATTCCAGCCAAGACATACTTAGATACGGCTAAGAACCGGCTATTCCAGCCAAGACATACTTAGATACGGCTAAGAACTGGCTATTTTGGCCAAGACGCGGTTATATCCGGCTAAGAAACGGCTATTCTCGACCAAGAACCGGCTATTTCGGTCTCGAACGGGTTAGATCCGGCTAAAAACAGGCAATTACGGCTTAGAACCAGTTAGATCCGGCTAAAAACCGGCTATTCTCGCCGAGAACTAGTTAGACTTGCTAAAGCCGGCTATTCCAGCCAAGACATACTTAAATATGGCTAAGAAACGGCTATTCCAGCCAAGAGCGGGTTATATCCGGCTAAGAAACCGGTTATTCCTGCCAAGAACCAGTTAGATCCGGCCATTCCGGCCAAGACCCACTTAGATATGGCTAAGAACCGGCTATTTCGGTCAAGAGCCTGTTAGATCCGGCTATTCCAAGTAGAAACCATTTAGATCTAGCTAAGAGCCGGCTATTCTGGCCAAGAACCGGTTAGATCCGGCTTAGAACCGGCTATTCCGGCCTAGAACATTAGATCCAGCTAAGAACCGGTTATTTCAGCCAAGACCCGGTTAGATCCGGCTAATCTACCCAAGACAAGGTTAGATCTGGCTATTCCGGCTAAGTCCCGGTTAAATCCGGCTAAAAACTGGCTATTCCGGGCAAGACCTTGTTAGATACGGCTAAGAATTGGCTAATTTGGACAAGATGCGGTTATATCCGGCTAAGAAACGACTATTTTCGACAAAAAACCAGTTAGATCTGGCTAAGAACCAGCTATTCCGGCCTAGATCTAGTTAGACCCGGCTAAGAACCGGCTATTCCGGCCTAGAACCAGCTAGATCCGGCTATTCCGGCCAAAAACCAGTTAGATCCGGCCAAGAACCGGCTATTCTGACCTAGAACCAGTTAGATCCAGCTAAGAACCGGGTATTCTGGAAAAAGACCAGTTAGATCTGGCAAAGACCCGGTTATTCCGGCCAAGAACCAGTTACATCTGGCCAAAAACGAGCTATTCCAGCCAAGAACCAGTTAGATCTGGCTAAGAAACAACTATTCCGGCAAAAAAACTAGTAGGATCCGGCCAAGAACCGGCTATTCTGACCTAGAACCAGTTAGATCCGGGTAAGAACCGGCTATTACGGTAAAGAACCAGTTAGATCCGGCTAAGAATCGGTTATTCCAGCCAAAACCAGTTAGACCCGGCTAAGAACCGACTAATCCGGCCTAGATCCAGTTAGATCCGGCTAAGAACCGGCTATTCCGGCAAAGAACCAGTTAGATCCGGCTAAGAACCAGTTATTCTAGCCAAGGACCAGTTAGATCCGGCCAATAACTGGCTACTCCGACCTAGAACCAGTTAGATCTAGCAAAAATCAGCTATTCCGGCCAAGAACCAGTTAGATCCGGCCAAGAACCAGTTAGATCCGTCTAAGAACTAGTTATTCTGTCCAAGAACCAGCTAGATTCGTCCAAGAACCGGCTATTCCGGTCAAGAACGGGTTAGATCCAACTAAAACAGGCAATTTCGGCCTAGATACCAGTTAGATCCGGCTAAAAATCGGCTATTCTCGCCAAGAACGGGTTAGATACTGCTAAGAACCGGCTATTCCGGCCAAGAAACAATCAGACCCGGCTAAGAACCGGCTATTCCAGCCAAGACATACTTAGATACGGCTAAGAACCGGCTATTCCAGCCAAGACATACTTAGATACGGCTAAGAACTGGCTATTTTGGCCAAGACGCGGTTATATCCGGCTAAGAAACGGCTATTCTCGACCAAGAACCGGCTATTTCGGTCTCGAACGGGTTAGATCCGGCTAAAAACAGGCAATTACGGCTTAGAACCAGTTAGATCCGGCTAAAAACCGGCTATTCTCGCCGAGAACTAGTTAGACTTGCTAAGACCGGCTATTCCGGCCAAGACATACTTAAATATGGCTAAGAAACGGCTATTCCAGCCAAGAGCGGGTTATATCCGGCTAAGAAACCGGTTATTCCTGCCAAGAACCAGTTAGATCCGGCCATTCCGGCCAAGACCCACTTAGATATGGCTAAGAACCGGCTATTTCGGTCAAGAGCCTGTTAGATCCGGCTATTCCAGCCAGAAACCATTTAGATCTAGCTAAGAGCCGGCTATTCTGGCCAAGAACCGGTTAGATCCGGCTTAGAACCGGCTATTCCGGCCTAGAACCAGTTAGATCCAGCTAAGAACCGGTTATTTCAGCCAAGACCCGGTTAGATCCGGCTAATCTACCCAAGACAAGGTTAGATCTGGCTATTCCGCTAAGTCCGGTTAAATCCGCTAAAAACTGGCTATTCCGGGCAAGACCTTGTTAGATACGGCTAAGAATTGGCTAATTTGGACAAGATGCGGTTATATCCGGCTAAGAAACGACTATTTTCGACAAAAAAACCAGTTAGATCTGCTAAGACCAGCTATTCCGGCCTAGATCTAGTTAGACCCGGCTAAGAACCGGCTATTCCGGCCTAGAACCAGCTAGATCCGGCTATTCGGCCAAAAACAGTTAGATCCGGCCAAGAACCGGCTATTCTGACCTAGAACCAGTTAGATCAGCTAAGTAAGAACCGGGTATTCTGGAAAAAGACCAGTTAGATCTGCAAAGACCGGTTATTCGGCCAAGAACAGTTACATCTGGCCAAAAACGAGCTATTTCAGCCAAGAACCAGTTAGATCTGGCTAAGAAACAACTATTCCACAAAAAAACTAGTAGGATCCGGCCAAGAACCGGCTATTCTGACCTAGAACCAGTTAGATCCGGGTAAGAACCGGCTATTACGGTAAAGAACCAGTTAGATCCGGCTAAGAATCGGTTATTCCAGCCAAAACCAGTTAGACCCGGCTAAGAACCGACTAATCCGGCCTAGATCCAGTTAGATCCGGCTAAGAACCGGCTATTCCGGCAAAGAACCAGTTAGATCCGGCTAAGAACCAGTTATTCTAGCCAAGGACCAGTTAGATCCGGCCAATAACTGGCTACTCCGACCTAGAACCAGTTAGATCTAGCAAAAATCAGCTATTCCGGCCAAGAACCAGTTAGATCCGGCCAAGAACCAGTTAGATCCGTCTAAGAACTAGTTATTCTGTCCAAGAACCAGCTAGATTCGTCCAAGAACCGGCTATTCCGGTCAAGAACGGGTTAGATCCAACTAAAACAGGCAATTTCGGCCTAGATACCAGTTAGATCCGGCTAAAAATCGGCTATTCTCGCCAAGAACGGGTTAGATACTGCTAAGAACCGGCTATTCCGGCCAAGAAACAATCAGACCCGGCTAAGAACCGGCTATTCCAGCCAAGACATACTTAGATACGGCTAAGAACCGGCTATTCCAGCCAAGACATACTTAGATACGGCTAAGAACTGGCTATTTTGGCCAAGACGCGGTTATATCCGGCTAAGAAACGGCTATTCTCGACCAAGAACCGGCTATTTCGGTCTCGAACGGGTTAGATCCGGCTAAAAACAGGCAATTACGGCTTAGAACCAGTTAGATCCGGCTAAAAACCGGCTATTCTCGCCGAGAACTAGTTAGACTTGCTAAGACCGGCTATTCCGGCCAAGACATACTTAAATATGGCTAAGAAACGGCTATTCCAGCCAAGAGCGGGTTATATCCGGCTAAGAAACCGGTTATTCCTGCCAAGAACCAGTTAGATCCGGCCATTCCGGCCAAGACCCACTTAGATATGGCTAAGAACCGGCTATTTCGGTCAAGAGCCTGTTAGATCCGGCTATTCCAGCCAGAAACCATTTAGATCTAGCTAAGAGCCGGCTATTCTGGCCAAGAACCGGTTAGATCCGGCTTAGAACCGGCTATTCCGGCCTAGAACCAGTTAGATCCAGCTAAGAACCGGTTATTTCAGCCAAGACCCGGTTAGATCCGGCTAATCTACCCAAGACAAGGTTAGATCTGGCTATTCCGGCTAAGTCCCGGTTAAATCCGGCTAAAAACTGGCTATTCCGGGCAAGACCTTGTTAGATACGGCTAAGAATTGGCTAATTTGGACAAGATGCGGTTATATCCGGCTAAGAAACGACTATTTTCGACAAAAAACCAGTTAGATCTGGCTAAGAACCAGCTATTCCGGCCTAGATCTAGTTAGACCCGGCTAAGAACCGGCTATTCCGGCCTAGAACCAGCTAGATCCGGCTATTCCGGCCAAAAACCAGTTAGATCCGGCCAAGAACCGGCTATTCTGACCTAGAACCAGTTAGATCCAGCTAAGAACCGGGTATTCTGGAAAAAGACCAGTTAGATCTGGCAAAGACCCGGTTATTCCGGCCAAGAACCAGTTACATCTGGCCAAAAACGAGCTATTCCAGCCAAGAACCAGTTAGATCTGGCTAAGAAACAACTATTCCGGCAAAAAAACTAGTAGGATCCGGCCAAGAACCGGCTATTCTGACCTAGAACCAGTTAGATCCGGGTAAGAACCGGCTATTACGGTAAAGAACCAGTTAGATCCGGCTAAGAATCGGTTATTCCAGCCAAAACCAGTTAGACCCGGCTAAGAACCGACTAATCCGGCCTAGATCCAGTTAGATCCGGCTAAGAACCGGCTATTCCGGCAAAGAACCAGTTAGATCCGGCTAAGAACCAGTTATTCTAGCCAAGGAACCGCTTAGGTCCTGTAAGAGAACCTCGCCTTTTAGCTGGCCAAGAGATCCAACTAAGAAACGCCTATATTCCCAAGAAAAGAACGAGTAGGAACCATTAAGAATCGACTATTCGCCAAAAACCACGAACCGCTAGGAACTAGTTAAGAATTGGATATTCTACCAAGAAACTGAAGTTAGAAACCCGCTAAGAACCCGCTATTCCGCCACACCAATTAGATTCCAAATAGGAACCATCTATTCGCCTATAGAACAAGTAGAGATCCAAGTTTAAGAACTACCTATTCCGTACCAAGAAACTGGGAGGAAACCAAGCTAGAATCCAAGAAGAACCGCTATTCCAAAACAAAGAGAACCAGCTTAGGAACCGCTTAAGAACCAACTATTCCGGCCAATAGCCAGTAAGAACTAGTTAGAACCAGTTAAGAACCGACTATTTTGGCCAAGAACCAGATAGATCCAGATAGGAACCAGCTATTCTGGCCTAGAACTAGTTAGATCCAGCTAAGAACTGCCGATTCCGGTCAAGAACGAGTTAAGAATTGGCTATTCTGGCCAAGAACCGCTTAGGAACCAAGAACCGCTATTTTGGCAAAGAATCGCTAGATCCGCACATGAATCACCTATTCTACTTAGAACCAATTAGATCCAAATTTATGTAAACCGCCAATTCCGCTAAGAACCATTTGAACCAGCTTTGAAATCAAGTAAGAATGGGTTAATTCTTTAGCCAAGAACTAGTAAGATCCAAATAAGAACGCTATTCTTCGCCAATAACTAGTAAGAACTAGTTAGAACCAAATTCCCGCAAATAACCAGCTAGATCCAAATAGAAACCAAATATTTCGCCAAGATCCGCTAGATCTTGCTAAGAATAGCCTATTCCACCAAGAATCAAGAGGAACCAACTATTCCTACCACACCGCTAGATCCATCACACGCTAGTTAATTCCAAAAAGAAAGAAAAGGTATTTTGGCACTAAAATTGGAGTAAAATTTAATTTTTTAAGGGAGACTAAACGCTAAATTTTACGCGAGATTCAAATTTTGGCTAACCGCAGGAATCCGATTTTAAGAACCAGCCAGATTTGGCTATGACGCAAGCGCTATTCAAATAAGTAGATCCGCTAAGAAACGCCTATTTCGCCGAGAACCGCTTTAGAACCTACGGCCTCGTCCAAGAGAGTTAGATCCGTGATAGGAACCAACTATTCCGCCATGAACTAGTTAGATCCAAACTAAGAATTGCCTATTCGCCAAGAACCAAGTAGGAACCGCTAGAACCAGCTAAGAACCGACTATTCGCCAAGAACCAATAGGAACCGCTACATGTGCCTAGTTAAGAACTAGATATTCCTACCAAGAACCAAGTAAGAACCGTTAAGAACCCGCTACTCCGCCAATAACCAATTAGATCCAAATAGGAATCGCCTATTCCTACCAAGAACCAAGAAGATCCAGCTAAGAACTTCCTATTCCGAACCAATATGAACTAATAAGAACAAGCTAAGAACCGGCTATTCCAGCCAAGAACCAGTAGGAACCAGTTAGAACCACTTAAGAAACAACTATTCCGGCCAATAACCAGTTAAGAACCAGTTATTTTGGCCGAGAACCAGTTAGATCCAGATAGGAACCAACTATTCCGGCCTAGAACTAGTTAGATCCAGCTAAGAACTGCCTATTCTGGCCAAGAACCCGTTGGAACCAGTTAGAACCAGTTAATAACATGCTATTCTGGCAAAGAACCAGTAGGAACAAGTTAGAAGCAATTAAGAATCGGCTATTTTCGCCAAGAACCAGTTAGATCCAGATATGATCCAGCTAAGAAGAAACCGCTAATCCGCCAAGAACCAGAGGAACCAGTAGAACCAAATAAGAACCCGCTATTCCTCAATAACTAGTAAGAACCAAGAAGAACCAAATTTATGGAAAATAAACCGCTTGGATCCAAATAGGAACCATCTATTTCGGCCAAGATCTAGTTAGATTCAGCTAAGAACGTACCTATTCCTAAGAAAGAATCAAAGATTTAACCTATTCCTAGCTAAGAACCAGTTAGATCCAGTTTAGAATCGCCTATTCTAACCAAGAACTTGTAGGAACCAGTTAGAACCAGTTAAGAATCGATTATTCCTGCCAAGAACTAGTTGGAACCAGTTAGAACTAATTAAGAACTAGCTATTCGGGCAAACAACCAGTTATAACCAGTTAAGAACTGGCTATTTTGGCCAAGAAACAGTTAGATCCAGATAGGAACCAGCTATTCTGGCCTAGAACTAGTTAGATCCAGCTAAGAATTGCCGATTCCGGTCAAGAACGAGTTAAGAATTGGCTATTCTGGCCAAGAACCAGTTAGAACCAGTTAAGAACCGGCTATTTGGGCCAAGAATCAGTTAGATCCAGATATGAATCACCTATTCCGGCCTAGAACCAATTAGATCCAGCTATGTAAACTGCCAATTCCGGCTAAGAACCATTTGAACCAACCGGCTTAAGAGCTGGCTATTCTAGCCAAGAACTAGTAAGATCCAGTTAAGAACCGGCTATTCCTGCCAATAACTAGTAAGAACTAGTTAGAACCAGCTATTCCGGCAAATAACCAGTTAGATCCAAATAGGAACCAAACTATTTCGCCAACATCCGCTTAGATCTAGCTAAGAATGCCTCTATTCCACCAAGAACTCGAGGAACCAACTATTCCAGCCAATAACCAGTTAGATCCATCACTACGCTAGTTAATTCCAAAAAGAAAGAAAAAAGGTATTTTGGCACGAAAATTTGAGTAAAATTTAATTTTTAAGGGAGACTAAACGTTAAATTTTTACGCGAGATTCAAATTTTGGTTTAACTGTGAACCAGCTAAGAACCAGCTACTCGAGGCAAGAACCAGTTAGATTCGGCTATGACGGCTATTCAAGCCAAGTAGATCCAGCTAAGAAATGTCTATTTCGGCCGAGAACCAGTTTAGAACCGGCTATTTTGTCCAAGAGATAGTTAGATCCAGATAGGAACCAACTATTCCGGCCATGAACTAGTTAGATCCAGCTAAGAATTGCCTATTCCGGCCAAGAACCAGTAGGAACCAGTTAGAACCAGCTAAGAACCGACTATTCCGGCCAAGAACCAGTAGGAACCAGTTACAGCTAGTTAAGAACTAGATATTCCGGCCAAGAACCAGTAAGAACCAGTTAAGAACCTGCTACTCCGGCCAATAACCAATTAGATCCAAATAGGAATCAGCTATTCCGGTCAAGAACCAGTAAGATCCAGCTAAGAACTTCCTATTCCGGCCCAGAACCAATATGAACTAATAAGAACAAGCTAAGAACCGGCTATTCCAGCCAAGAACCAGTAGGAACCAGTTAGAACCACTTAAGAAACAACTATTCCGGCCAATAACCAGTTAAGAACCAGTTATTTTGGCCGAGAACCAGTTAGATCCAGATAGGAACCAACTATTCCGGCCTAGAACTAGTTAGATCCAGCTAAGAACTGCCTATTCCGGCCAAGAACCCGTTGGAACCAGTTAGAACTAGTTAATAACATGCTATTCTGGCAAAGAACCAGTAGGAACCAGTTAGAAGCAGTTAAAAATCGGCTATTTTCGCCAAGAACCAGTTAGATCCAGATATGATCCAGCTAAGAAAACTGCTAATTCGGCCAAGAACCAGTAGAAACCAGTTAGAACCAAATAAGAACCGGTTATTCCTGCCAATAACTAGTAAGAACCAGTTAAGAACCAGCTATGGAAAATAACCAGTTGGATCCAAATAGGAACCATCTATTTCGGCCAAGATCTAGTTAGATTCAGCTAAGAACAGCCTATTCCGGCAAAGAATCAGCACGAACCCCTATATTCCGGCTAAGAACCAGTTAGATCCAGTTTAGAATCGCCTATTCTAACCAAGAACTTGTAGGAACCAGTTAGAACCAGTTAAGAATCGATTATTCCTGCCAAGAACTAGTTGGAACCAGTTAGAACTAATTAAGAACCAGCTATTCGGGCAAACAACCAGTTATAACCAGTTAAGAACCGGCTATTTTGGCCAAGAAACAGTTAGATCCGTGATAAGAACCTATTCGCCTAGAACTAGTTAGATCCAGCTAAGAACTGCCGATTCCGGTCAAGAACGAGTTAAGAATTGGCTATTCTGGCCAAGAACCAGTTAAGAACCGGCTATTTTAGCCAAGAATCAGTTAGATCCAGATATGAATCACCTATTCCGGCCTAGAACCAATTAGATCCAACTATGTAAACTGCCAATTCCGGCTAAGAACCATTTGAACCAGTTTGAACCAGTTAAGAGCTGGCTATTCTGGCCAAGAACTAGTAAGATCCAGTTAAGAACCGGCTATTCCTGCCAATAACTAGTAAGAACTAGTTAGAACCAGCTATTCCGGAAAATAACCAGTTAGATCCAAATAGGAACCAGCTATTTCGGCCAACATCCAGTTAGATCTAGCTAAGAACAGCCTATTCCACCAAGAATCAGTAGGAACCAACTATTCCGGCCAATAACCAGTTAGATCCATCACTACGCTAGTTAAACCAAAAAGAAAGGGAAAAAAAAGGTAGTTGCACTAAAATTTGAGGGTAAAATTTAATTTTTAAGGGAGACTAAACGTTAAATTTTTACGTGAGATTCAAATTTTGGTTTAACTGTGAACCAACTAAGAACCAACTACTCGAGGCAAGAACCAGTTAGATTCGGCTATGACGGCTATTCAAGCCAAGTAGATCCAGCTAAGAAACGTCTATTTCGGCCGAGAACCAGTTTAGAACCGGCTATTCTGGCCAAGAGAGAGTTAGATCCAGATAGGAACCAACTATTCCGGCCATGAACTAGTTAGATCCAGCTAAGAATTGCCTATTCTGGCCAAGAGCCAGTAGGAACCAGTTAGAACCAGCTAAGAACCGACTATTCCGGCCAAGAACCAGTAGGAACCAGTTACAGCTAGTTAAGAACTAGATATTCCGGCCAAGAACCAGTAAGAACCAGTTAAGAACCTGCTACTCCGGCCAATAACCAATTAGATCCAAATAGGAATCAGCTATTCCGGCTAAGAACCAGTAAGATCCAACTAAGAACTTCCTATTCCGGCCCAGAACCAATATGAACTAATAAGAACAAGCTAAGAACCGGCTATTCCAGCCAAGAACCAGTAGGAACCAGTTAGAACCACTTAAGAAACAACTATTCCGGCCAATAACCAGTTAAGAACCAATTATTTTGGCCGAGAACCAGTTAGATCCGGATAGGAACCAACTATTCCGGCCTAGAACTAGTTAGATCCAGCTAAGAACTGCCTATTCCGACCAAGAACCCGTTGGAACCAGTTAATAACATGCTATTCTGGCAAAGAACCAGTAGGAACCAGTTAGAAGCAGTTAAGAATCGGCTATTTTCGCCAAGAACCAGTTAGATCCAGATATGATCCAGCTAAGAAAACTGCTAATCCGGCCAAGAACCAGTAGGAACCAGTTAGAACCAAATAAGAACCGGCTATTCCTGCCAATAACTAGTAAGAACCAGTTAAGAACCAGCTATGGAAAATAACCAGTTGGATCCAAATAGGAACCATCTATTTCGGCCAAGATCTAGTTAGATTCAGCTAAGAACAGTGACTCCTTTCAACAGAGAATCAACACGAACCGCTTATTCCGGTAAGAACCAGTTAGATCCAGTTTAGATTTATTCAGATTCTAACCAAGAACTTGTAGAACAAGAAACCAGTTAAGAATCGATTATTCCTACAAAGAACTAGTTGGAACCAGTTAGAACTAATTAAGAACTAGCTATTCGGGCAAACAACCAGTTATAACCAGTTAAGAACCGGCTATTTTGGCCAAGAAACAGTTAGATCCAGATAGGAACCAGCTATTCTGGCCTAGAACCAATTAGATCCAGCTAAAAAAACTGCCAATCCGGCCAAAAACCATTTGGAACCAGTTTGAACTAGTTAAGAACTGGCTATTCCGGCCAAGAGCAGGGGAACAGTTAGAACCAGTTAAATATGAAGAACCGGCTATTCCCGCCAATAACTAGTAAGAAACCGGTTATTCCTGCCAGAACCAGTTAAGAACCACTTAGATATGGCTAAGACCGGCTATTTCGGTCAAGAAATAACCATTTAGATCTAGCTAAGAGCCGGCTATTCTAGGTTAGATCCGGCTTAGAACCGGCTCCAAATTAGATCCAGGAACCTGCTATTTCGGCCAAGATCCAGTTAGATCAGCTAAGAACAGCCTATTCCGGAAAAGAATCTGTACAAACCAGTTATTCCGGCTAAGAACCAGTTAGATCCATCTTAGAACTGCCTATTCTAACCAAGAACTAGTAGGAACGAGTTAGAACCAGTTAAGAATCGACTATTCCAGCTAAGAACCAGTTGGAACCAGTTAGAACTAGTTAAGAACCAGCTATTCCTGCAAACAACCTGTTAGAACCAGTTAAGTAACGGCTATTTTGGCCAAGAAACAATTAGATCCAGATAGGAACTAGCTATTCCGGCCTAGAACCAATTAGATACAGCTAAGATTGTTAGTGCAAATATTACGATATTTAATCTATACAGTCTCGTTTGTTTTGATTGATGACAAACATGTAACTTGTAATACATAACGTAAAATGCACAAGTTACTTGTAATCACACTTTGTCTCAACATACATTCAACACTCTCGAGATGACTAAGTACTCATATGTTACAACACAGGTTCGTACATGTTTGTTATGTGGCATTATGATCAAACCCATTAACAAATCATTTAGAATGTTTAAAATACGTTTAGAGTCACTAAGTATTTTAATAGGTTAACAATTCTATTTCGAACCTCATTTTACATTTTGCATTCACAAGTATTTCAAAAGGTAACTAGACATTTTATTAACTAGTTACATAATACATTTTACAAGTTTACCTTGATAAACCTTTTAATCTAAAATGGAAATACATGTTACATCATGTCATGCATCATCTTTGAAATCCTTGGAGGATCACTTGAATATTTTGGTTAGATGATACTCAATATATCAAATGTGATCTTAGTAGATGGAATATCTTGGAAAGATTTGAGGAAAGATTTTTTAGACTTTATGTCAGGCACCCACGGAACCCTTTCTTATAAAGGGCGGAACCCTTTAAAGGGTTCCTTGGTCCGTGGACGCTCCTGTCCACTTTTGGCTATAAATAAAAGCCCATTGTTTTCCCATTTCTTCACCACTTTAAAACACATCTTCTCCACCTTCTTGCATACATTTAGATCTATCATTAACAATGTAGTAACATACATTAAACACCCTAATGATCATGATCATAATGCTTTTAACATTCATCTTTGTTGTAAGCAACTCTTTGATCAAACCAAGGAAAGCTTGGAAATCTAGCCATCCCCACTCATCACAAGCTGAAGATCTATCACAACAAGTTTAGGGAACTTGTGATCTTCATCATGAAGGCTTCCTATCAAATGGAAGTTCATTTAGAAGTAGTTATTCATATCCATTAGACATTTGTGTCATGGATCATTAGTTTAAACATCATTGCATCATAACAACACTTTTCACCAAACTAGATTAGATGGTTTATGTGTTTGTGCCATAAAACACAAGGTTTGTTATGTGGGCCATTAAAACATATTGGAGTGTTGTACCCTTGTAAAAAGAACTCGACATCTAGCTTAGTGTCGGAAATATTGTATAGGCAACGTTAGGTTGGTTCTACCTCAAACTCGAACTCGGTATTTAGCTTTGTACCGGAAAAAGTGTAAGCGACGATTGTAAGGTTTTCTCTGCCGAGAAGGGAGCTTGTTGATTTAGTGAAGTAACTCTCGAGTTGGGTACTCGGGAGTGGAGTAGGGCGGAAAGGAGATCCGTGACCGAACCACTATAAATCCTCGTGTCGGTTTGCACTTTCCTTTCTTTATCTCTTTACTTTTATAGTTGCACTATACTATTGCTTGTGATGTGGTTTGATGTTAATGCTTGTGTGACAACATGGTTTACTATATTTTACATTGGTCACAAAACAATATTGGAACTTTCATATTTTAACAAGCTTCATAAGCGATTTGATACTAAAGATCTAAAGTTTTTAAACGGTAACGTATTCACCCCCCCCCCCCCTCTACGTTTCCACACAGACGACGTCAGAGTTAAAGACTAACGGTGTCACAACCACAACGTGACACCGTCCCATGATGACTTGTCCAAGACGAAACCCTAATGACGGCGATCTGACGGCGTCCCATCTATAAGGTGATGTCGTCGCAGTTGTAATCTTATATATAGAAATCGAATTTTCAGACTTTTGAAGAGGTAGACTTGTGGAGTAAAAACCTTAAACGATTGTAGTCCGGTTTGGATAGTATTTTAGGGTTCTCATACCCTATTTTACATCGAGATAAGTTATTTATTCCCTTGATTTCATTATGTCTTCGATTGAATGTGTGTATGTTTGCATGTTTAACATGTCCGGCTAATTTATTTGTTTGTTTGCTTAGATCTATGAAACCTAGTTATTAATTATTGATTGGTTGTCTCTTATCTTAATTGTAATTGGCTTAGGAGTGCATGAAGCCATCGTTGTGTTTTTAATGCTTGAGTAATCTTTGTTGAATCTTAGTTTATAGTTACTAGTGGAATTGTAGGCTAAACATCCAAAGAAAACCTTAGTGTTAAGTTTATGAATCCTAGAGATTTCGTAGTCATTAACCTTAAGGTTGTCTCAAAGAGTTAGTGATAAAAGCACACCCTACGACCTTAGAAAACACAACGCGTTAAGAATAAGGACGTGACAATTCAACCACCAGTAAAAGATAACTAGGGAGTAATAGTATCTAGGTAAACACATCTTTAATCATCATACGAGCACACTTCAAAAAGACATAGACTACCCTTAGTTTATATAATTAGATAGTATAGTAATCGGTAGAAGTACCAAACCCCCAAATCCAAACCCCGAGATTTTACCCTTAGCTTTATAAAAAAAAAATATAAAAAGATAAAAAATAATCTTCCTCAACCTCAACCTTAGCGTAGTAATTTCTCACTAGCATTCCTATTCCCCTAGAGAACGATATCAATACCCGAGGCTTACCCAATACTACACTACAACAATTAGGTTCACTGCCTAGGGTGTTGAAAAACTTGCTCGACGAAAAGGAAGTTTCCTTTGACCCCGAACGCGCCTTGTATGCGTATCAAGTTTTTGGCGCCGCTGCCGGGGAATAGAATAGCTAGTTAGATTTCCATCACGTTTAGGTTTCCTTGCTTGATTCCTATCAAGTAAGATTTTTTCTCATTTTTTAGCTTCCTCGTAGTCTATCCCCCTTCTTCGTGAATTTGTTCGTAGCCCCATCACTTTTCATCATGGAAGGTGATAATCAACCACCACTCATCGATCCACCAATCAATGACCAGCCAAGATCCCGTACTCTTGGTGAATACTCTAGACCAAGCCACCAAGGGTACAGGAACACTATTGAGCTCCCCGATCAAGCTCAAACTATGGCCCTGTGATCCGACACCATCCGGTTGGTGCAAAACAGATGTGCATTCCATGGACTTCGTTCCGAAGATCCTAATCAGCATCTTAAGGATTTCCTAAAAATAGTCGATTCCATCGACCTTTATGCTACCACACGGGAGACCACGCACTTGCGTTTCTTCCAATTCTCTCTACGGGACCAAGCTAGTAATTGGCTTGAACGACTTCCCGCCAGTTCCATCTCAAGTTGGGATGATTGCATTACTCGTTTCCTTGCCCAAAATTTCCTACCGGGGAGAACTACTAAGCTTAGAAGGGACATCTTGACGTTCCAACAACTTCAAGGCGAGTCCCTCTACGAGGCATAGACCCGATTCAAGGACTTGCTCCATAAAGTCCCTCATCATGGCATCAATCTTTGGCTTCAAGTCCAAATCTTTTACGATCATGTCAACTTCTCAACTAAGCAATCCATCGACCAAGTGGCCGGTGGCAAACTTAGTGATCTTACCGCGGAAGAATCGCGGGGTACAATAGAGGACTTGCTCTCTATGATAACGAAAGTTGGAATAACCCGCGTGAGTTGCCCAAAACCGTAAAGGCAATCTCTTTGCCTCCCATTAACTCACAAATTTCCGATCGTAGGATGCTCGAACTTGAAGATCAAGTCAAATTCCTAATGAGCTCCTACGAAAATCCTAAGTCTTCACACCAAGTGAGCAAAATCACTCTACCTTGTGAGTTATGTAGTGGTCCCCACGACACTCGTGATTGCACAAGACTCTCCGAACAAGCTTTTGCGGACTACGCCTCCACACGTACCGATGGAGCGGGAGAGAAGTGGTACACTTTCAAGCCCGAAAAAAACAAATTAGGAAACTCCTACAACCCCTCATGGAGGAATCACCCTAACCTTAAGTGGAGCCAAAACTCAAACCCACCCCAAAGCTCATCTAGTCCACCCAATAGGTTCAACCCTCCAAATACCGGGAATTCAACTAGTCTTGAGGCAATAGTGTCAAGGTTCATGTCATCTCAAAAAGCTCGTTTGACTAAGCTTGAAGCCGATTTCAAGCAACGACAAGGCGAGATGACAACCAAACTTGACACTCTCTTAAAAACCTTCAATGACCGGGAAATTGGAGCACTCCCGAGCGACACTATAAAGAACCTAAAAGTGAATTCGATTTCATCGACTTCGTGTTCTTTCTCACCTTGGGAAAGTGCGTATCCATGCCCTTCACACCCGAAAGTTCATCCGGTTAACGCTATCAACACGGGTTCCAAGCGATCCCTCATGAAGTACCAAGGACCCGAACCATTGGTCCAACCAACTCTTGAGAAACCCGTCAACCAAGAACCCAAACCTGATCTAGAGGAAGAGTACAAGGAACTCCACCAAGAAAAACCGGTTCTTGAAGTCTTGGCTCATGCACCTTATTACAATGTTTTAAAAGAAAAATATGAGCAAGAACTAAAGATATGAGAACGTGGGTTCGCATTTGTGCAAAATAAGTTACCTAAGAAGTTAGATGATCCTGGGCTATTCATTCTTCCACGTAGGCTTGGAAACTCCAAACCTTTCGACACTTTAGCCGACTTAGGATCAAGCATCAATCTTCTTCCGTCGTCCCTCCATAGAAGCCTTAACCTAGGTAAGATATAACCAACGAAAACCATCTTAGGTCTAGCAAACGGTAGTATTGCATATCCGGTAGGGATAATAAAAGACATGGTGGTACATGTAGGTGAATAAGGACCCGACATGCCCGTTGTTAGTAGGAAGGGGATTCTTAGCTACCGCTAGTGCCATAATTGATTGTAAGATGTCTAAGATAGTGGTAGGAGAAGGGAGTGCTAGGTCAATTTACGATGTCAAAAAGCATATCTACTACAAAGAGGAAGAAATTCCCTACGAGATCATGTTAGATAGAACGCCATCTAGATATGGACCTTGTATTAATAAAGATTTTATAGGTCCCCAAAGACCTTTCTATCTAGAAGAGGCTTTTGTTAGTAATTCAACTTTCTATGAACAAGAATTGGCTAGGGACATGGAAGTGAACCCGTTCGAGGATGCCTTCGTGTTTAGAAAGATGACCGAGTTCCTAGGAAGCTTGCCCGTCAATCTTGTCATGAATAATTGTAAAGTCGAGAGTAAGAAACCTAAGCGTAAGTGGAATTGGGATAGACCACCTAGTGATGGTAATGAAGAATGGCACATTAGGATGACAATCTATGATCCCAATGGATAAAAGTTTGAAAAGGCGTACCGAACTAAGTGTACCACTAGGAACTTAAAAGATAAGTTTGATCCCTATGACATTCTTGAGGATAAACTTACTTACATAGGTATGTAGGAGCACGACTTCGAGTCTAGCTACAAGACTCATAAATAAAGAAAAGCGCTTCGTGGGAGGCAACCCATGCTTAATTGTTTGCTTGTTTGTATATCATATATCTTTTCAGTGATTGTTTATTCTCAATGTTTGAATTTGTGAAAATGCTTTATTTTGTCTTTAACCTCGTCTTAATTACATATAAAGGTATTTTACAAAAAGGATAAGTGTAGGGAAGATTACACACGTTTTTAAAAGAACATGAACATGAGAATTACGATTATTGAAAATGATATATATGTGTGTTTGTTAGAGTCAAATGCTTGTTTCAAGTCATAATGGATGTTTTGCAGGAACTTTTCCAGATTTTGAAGGTGTAATTTTTCCAGAATTTTTCCAGAAAAACGCAGCAGACCAGTTTCTGTCAGGATAACCTGACGGTATCAGGATTGCAACCTGATGGCGTCAGGAGGAGCAGAAACAGCTTATCTAACTTTCTCTCATTTTCTGTGCTACTTATAAATTTTTGGAATTTGCCAGGTCTTAATTTTCCAGAAAATCTGTAAACATCCATTCCATAAGCATTATATCCTGGCGTAGTAGAGTCATATATAATTTAACCACCGATTTTACGCTAATTTTTCGTCTATTTTCTTAAAGTGTGCAGGTTTTATTTATCAAGAAGAAGAAACATAAGATTGGATGGAGCATTTCACGCATACATTCTTCTTGGAAAGAATTTAACCACTACTTCACACGGATCCTACCTAGCTAATCAGGGGAGTACTAGTTTCTTTCTCTTTTAATTACCTTCCGTTATCATAACTTTGATACTTTCGGGGAACATTGGGGACAATGTTCAGTTTAAGTGTAGGGAGGGAGAATAAAACGAGAACTTTGAAACTATGCTTATCCTTGATTATTTGTCTTGTCATATTTCATTTGTGTAATAAGCTATGAGAAATATCGGTTAGGGTAATTTTAGCACCAAATTTAAAAACTTTCATGACTTGTACGAGTGGGTCTTTAGTCTTAATAAAGTGTCTCATGGATAAGAAGTTATATGACTAGCACAAAAACCCTTTACCACTTAAATTCCACCCCAAAAATGTGAGGTTCGCCCCTAGATCTATAGAAATTAAAGCATTCACCTTTAGTGCTTCGAGAGTGTACCGGTAGTATAATAGATTCTAGAACTTGTTTTGTGATGCATCCCGAGATTGCTAGTGAGACTACACTTGTGTAGTTAGGAATAACTAAATGATAAGAGGCATTAGGATAACCATTGTTTGATACTCGTATTATAATTACTTCTTCCACATCGGTTGAGTAATTCCCCCACACCCTTGCGATGTACTCATCTTTAGTACACGATACCCCTAGTTAACCCCTCAGAGCCTATCGTTTTTGCGTTTCTCGTGATGTTTCGGTTTTCCGAAATATTAATGAAGAGCATTGTTTACAATCCACCCCCAAATGTACACCCAAATCGCCTTAGCCTACCTTGTATGCACTCACCTTCAGCGCATTATTGTTATCATACTAAACCCTTAGTTCAATTATCTAGTTACTTGCATGGTTGCTAAGTCGAGTCATATCTTTTGTACACAGTTTTGGGATGATTGGGACTCATGGGTAAAGTTAAATTTAATGGAGTGACGGGAAAGAACGTTAAATTCAAATTCTCTTTATTTACGTAATAATGTACTCCAAGTGTTTTGATCTTTTCAATTCGGGTCAAATTAGTATTAGAATAATAAAAACTCAAGTGTAGGGATGTGCCTATAAATCCCTTATATTTTGATGTTATCGTAGAGGATGGTAGAGTAAAAGTGTATGGAAAAAAAATCGAAAAAAAGAGTGTTAAAAAAAATGAAAAAATGAAAAAAAAAAAAAAAAAAAAAAAACATACGGGCTACCATCCTACATCTATCTTTATGTTTATGTTTTTCAATTTATGTTTGTTTGTTTCAAGTATCTAAAGTTTAGAGAGTCGAGTCTTGGCTTAGCAACGTCATTCTTCTCATGCTTGTAACATAAAGATTTTTGACTTGCCACCACTAAATCGCCTATCCAACCAAACCCTTTGTTTCCCTACCGTAAGCCTAACGTTACAATCCTTTAAAAGACCTCTTAGATAGTTGTTCCTGGGTGCTTACTCCAAAGCGGTGGATGTTTGATCTAGTCTCAAGCCTATGGTAATCTATGTACTTTGACCGGTTAATGAGTGTTTATCTTTCATTTCCATTTGCTATATTTCATATACACCCGAGAGATGAGAGTATCCAAACACCACTTGTGAGGTGCTAGTATATAGTTTCCGTGCTTGTTATGACTATTGCGGGGATTATACTTGTTATGAATGATGTTAAACCATTGCTTTATGCCCCCTAACTTATAAATTGATTGGCCAAAAGCACATTTTCTTGAGGACAAGCAAATACCAAGTGTAGGGATATTTGATAAGGATTTAAAACGTACACTTTTAAGGGGTCATATAAGCCCTTAATCGCTCACTTTTATATCAGTTACTGCTTATAATCTTTCGTTTTTTTTTTTCATTTTCACTTTTTAGGTCTCTTAGAAGCAAAATGCTGGAATGATGCATTTTTGGACGAAAAGGAGTGAATATATGAAGAAAATGGCTAAGTCAAGATCAAGACACTCAAGCTACTGAAATTACACCTGAACCTCAACCTTAACGTAGTAATTTCTCACTAGCATTCCTATTCCCCTAGAGAACGATATCAATACCCGAGGCTTACCCAATACTACACTACAACGATTAGGTTCACTGCCTAGGGTGTTGAAAAACTTGCTCGACGAAAAGGAAGTTTCCTTTGACTCCGAACGCGCCTTGTACGTGCATCAGATCCAGTTAGAACCAATTAAGAACCGGCTATTCCTGCCAATAACTAGTAAGAACCAGTTATTCGGGCCAAGAACCAGTTAGATCCAAATAGGAACCAGCTATTCCGGCCAAGAACCAGTAAGATCCAGATAAGAACTTCCTATTCTGGCCAAGAACCAATATGAACCAGTAAGAACCAGTTAAGAACCGGCTATTCCAGCCAAGAACCAGTAGGAACCAGTTAGAACCACTTAAGAAACAACTATTCCGGCCAATAACCAGTTAGAACCAGTTAAGAACCGGTTATTTTGTCCAAGAACCAGTTAGATCCAGATAAGAACCAACTATTCCGGCCTAGAACCAGTTAGATCCAGCTAAGAACTGCCGATTCCGGCAAAGAACCAGTTGGAACCAATTAGAACTAGTTAAGAACATGCTATTCTGGCCAAGAACCAGTTAAGAACCGGCTATTTTGGCCAAGAACCAGTTAGATCCAGATATGAACCAGCTATTCCGGCCTAGAACCAATTAGATCCAGCTAATAAAACTGCCAATTCGGCCAAGAACCATTTGGAATCAGTTTGAACTAGTTAAGAACTGGCTATTCCGGCAAAGAACTAGTAGGAACCAGTTAAGAACCGGCTATTCCAGCCAATAACTAGTAAGAACCAGCTATTCCAGAAAATAACCAGTTAGATCCAAATAGGAACCAGCTATTTCGGCCAAGATCCAGTTAGATCAGCTAAGAACAGCCTATTCCGGCAAAGAATCTGTATGAACCAACTATTCCAGCTAAAAACCAGTTTAGATCCAGCTTAGTACCAGCTATTCGGGCCAAGAACCAGTTAGATCCGGCTAAGAACCGGCTCTTCAGGCCAAGTAGATCCAGCTAAGAAACGTCTATTTCGGCCGAGAACCAGTTTAGAACCGGCTATTCTGGCCAAGAGAGAGTTAGATCCAGATAGGAACCAACTATTCCGGCCAAGAACCAGTTAGATCCAGCTAAGAACTGCCTATTACGGCCAAGAACCAGTAGGAACCAGTTAGAACTAGTTAAGAGTCGACTATTCCGGCCAAGAACCAGTAGGAACCAGTTAGAACTAATTAAGAACTGGATATTCCAGCCAAGAACTAGTAAGAACCAATTAAGAACCTGCTACTCCAGCCAATAACCAATTAGATCCAAATAGGAACCAGCTATTTCGGCCAAGAACCAGTAAGATCCAGCTAAGAACTGCCTATTCCGGCCAAGAACCAATATGAACCAGTAAGAACCAGTTAAGAATCGGCTATTAGTAGGAACAAGTTAGAACCACTTAAGAACCAACTATTTCGGCCAATAACCAATAAGAACTAGTTAGAACCAGTTAAGAACCGGCTATTTTGTCCAAGATCCAGATAGGAACCAGCTATTCCAGCCTAGAACCAGTTAGATCCAGCTAAGAACAACCTATTCCGGCCAAGAACCAGTTAGAACAAGTTAAGAACATGCTATTCTGGCCAAGAACCAGCAGGAACCAGTTAGAACCAGTTAAGAACAGGCTATTTTGGCCAAGAACCATTTAGATCCAGATATGAACCAGCTATTCCTGCCTAGAACCAAATAGATCCAGCTAAGAAAACTGCCAATCCGGCCAAGAACCATTTGAACCAATTTGGACTAGTTAAGAACTGGCTAGTCCGGCCAAGAACCAGTAAGAACTAGTTAGAACCAGTTAAGAACCGGCTATTCATGCCAATAACTAGAAGAACCAGTTAAGAACCAACTATTCCGAAAAATAACCAGTTAGATCCAAATAGGAACCAGCTATTTCGGCCAAGATCCAGTTAGATCCAGCTAAGAACGCTATTCCGGCAATGAATCAGTACGAACCAATTATTCCGGCCAATGATCTAGCTTAGAACTGCCTATTCTGACCAAGAAATTGTAGAAACCAGTTAGAACCAGTTAAGAATCGACTATTCCAGCCAAGAACCAATTGGAACCAGTTAGAACTACTTAAAAACCATTTATTCCGGAAAATAACCAGTTAGAACCAGTTAAGTACCTACTATTCCTGCCAATAACTAGTAAGAACCAGTTAAAAACCAGCTATTCCGGCAAATAACCAGTTAGATCCAAATAGGAACCAGATATTTCGACCACGATCCAGTTAGATCCAGCTAAGAACAGCCTATTCTAGCCAAGAATCAGTAGGAACCAACTATTCCGGCCAATAACTAGTTAGATCCATCACTACACTAGTTAATTCCAAAAAAAAAGAAAAAAAAAAGTATTTTGGCAGGAAAATTTGAGTAAATTTTAATTTTTAAGGGAGACTAAATGTTAAATTTTTACGTGAGATTTAAATTTTAGTTTAATTGTGAACCGGCTAAGAACCAGCTATTCGGGTCAAGAACCAGTTAGATCCGGCTAAGAACCGGCTCTTCAGGCCAAGTAGATCCAGCTAAGAAACGTCTTTTCCGGCCAAGAACCAGTTAAAAACCGGCTATTCTGGCCAAGAACGAGTTAGATCCAGATAGGAACCAAATATTCTGGCCAAGAGCCAGTTAGATCCAGCTAAGAACTGCCTATTCCTTCCAAGAATCAGTAGGAACCAGTTACGAACCGACTATTCCGGCCAAGAACCAATAGGAACCAGTTAGAACTAGTTAAGAACCGGATATTCCGGCCAAGAACCAGTTAGAACCAGTTAAGAACCAGCTATTCCGGCCAATAACCAGTTAGATCGAGATAGAAACTAGCTATTCCGACCAAGAACTAGTTAGATCCAGCTTAGAATTGCCAATTCTGACCAAGAACCAGTAGGAACCAGTTGGAACCAGTTAAGAACCGACTATTACAGCCAATAACTAGTAAGAAACAGCTAGAACTAGTTAAGAACCAGCTATTCCGGCCAATAACCAGTAAGAACCAGTTAAGAACCGGCTATTTTGGCCAAGAACAAGTTAGATTCAAATAGGAACCAACTATTCCGGCCTAGAACGAATTAGATACAGCTAAGAAAACTGCCTATTCCGGCCAAGAACCAGTTGAAACCAATTTGAACCAGTTAAGAACTGGCTATTCCGGCCAAGAACTAGTAGGAACTAGTTAGAACCAGTTAAGAACCGACTATTCCTGCCAATAACTAGTAAGAACTAGCTAGAACCAGTTAAGAACAAGCTATTCCGACAAATAACCAGTTAGATCAAAGAGGAACCAGCTATTTCAGCCAAGAAAGTTAGATTAGATCTAGTAGAGATAAGAACAGCTTTCTTGGCCGATATATATATATATATATATATATATATATATATATATATATATATATATATATATATATATATATATATATGGGTTCCATTGAAAGAGTTTCAGATCAAGAAGATTGAGAAAAGATGTTAGCCATTCAATTGGATTAAAGTTGAATCATTTAAAAAAGGAGTTAAAGTAATAATAAGGGTAAATAAGTAATTAGATCAACCAAAAATTTTAAATGAATACTGTGGTGGACTCCTACAATTTTGGGCTCCATCATTTGTAACTGACAAAAACCACTCGAATTGGAGTTTTTCTATCAGACGCAAATTTTTTCTTCTTAATCAATTGTTAAATTTTATTTATTTAAATTAAATTAACAATAATAATAGCAATATGAAGATTCACAATAAATTAAAGATGGAAACTTGAATATTAATTTACAATTAGAGAAAATCGAATTACTAATTATTTTTATAGAATCTTATATAAATATGAATCATTAAATTGATAAATCACTTAATAGTGAATCGCTAACGAAATGAATCTTAAGATAGTGAATCATCAATAAACTTAGTTAGTCTTTTAATATGGAATCATATATACTAAATATTTTTATTGAATCTTACATAAATGTGAAACATTGAATTGATGAATCACTCAATATTGAATCACTAACGAAATGAATCGTTAGATAATGAATCATCAATAAACTTTGTTAGTCTTTTAATTTTTGAATCATATAAAAATTGGTGAATCATTAACAAATGTGTTAGTCACAATCTTTAAAGTCCAGTGAAAATTCTCACATGCAGCTTACTCCTGACGTCAAATTTTGTGATTCGTAAAAACAAGGAAAGTGAATCATAAATACATATACGAATAAAATCATGAAAAAGGTATTAATAAGTTGTACTAATGATAATTGCTGTATGAATACTAACATAATTATTCTCTGACGTCCTTCCGAACAATTAAATACAAAAACCAAAGAGTTGAATAAAAAACAACTTTATGAATCATTGATTGGAACAAGTTACGTGATTAGTAATAAAATAGAGTAATTATGTTTTTTTTTAATATAAATAAGTGGATCAAAAAATGTTAATGAGTGGAAAGAAACAAAAGACGAAGCATGAAAAATTGGTTGCATTATGTAAATTGTAAATTGTCAATTTTACCCTTGATTAGATTCATTGAGATGAATGGTTAAGATTGTTTCTCAATTTTCTCAATCTCAAATTCTTCTCAATCGATCGGATTATATATATATATATATATATATATATATATATATATATATATATATATATATATATATATATATATATATATATATATATATATATATATATATATATATATAATGATAGATCTTTTGGTCCATGGAAGGAAATTTCATGTAACGTGGGATTCTAACCGTCTTATATAACAGCAAACATAGATGTAGAAAGATTACATACGTACTTTGGTGAGAACTAAGCTATACACTCAATAACATATCTAGATTGAATGAATAGTATTTGAAAGTACGTAAGACGAGTTTGTTTTATTCATGTATGCTCGTGATTTGAATGAGATAGCTAGCTCTACATGAAGAAGTAGAAGACTTTGACGTCTAAAAGTTATATAAACCAATTTGGCTTTCACAAATCAGAATTCCTTTACACGTACATTACTAACTTTGTACATTACTATCATGATGAAGCCATGTTTAGTGGCACGATTCTCTTCGCGAGTAATTTTTAGTTTTAGCTGTCTATAAAAGACATGTACCATAGCAGTGACGGACCCATAAAAATAGGATGTGGGGGGCAAAAAAGTTTTTTACGGTAGCAACAAAATGCGAAAGAAAAAATAGAAATGTAATAATAAATCGAGTATTTTTACTTAGACATGAATGATTTAGAAAGCTTTAAAGAGTTAAATGTTGGATTTTAGTATGTGAGTGAGGGGCAATTTGAGTTTTTTGTGGGGGCTACTTTCAAAAAAAGGTCAAAATTAAATAAAAATTACACTAAAATATCAACTGTTTCGGCTAGCCATGGGGGGCGCCTGCCCTTCACACTTACTAACTAGGTTCGTCCCTGCATCATAGCCTTCTTTTGATGGTTTGCCAAAATTCCTCTTCACTTTCCTCTTTTTCATTAGACTCATCCTCAACTTTATCACTACCTTCTTCATCAGCCTCACCCTCATCCTCACCCTTGTCATGAGACTCATCCTCGTCCTCATCGATACCTTCTTCATTCGAACTACTCTCCTCCTCTATACTACCATCTTTATCAGACCAACTATCATCTTCATTTGGAAACGGGGTCCAACGCAATTATATTACGTGATTATTAGCAGCATATTCTGTTTTCTTATTGGGCTGTGGAGTGTAATTTAGTGTTAGTGCATTATATGATTCACCACTTTTAGTAATCTCTTATAATGGCTACAGTGCTCCATGAATAATACCCTCCATTTCCCGTTCCAAGTGTGCACTGTTTTACACTGTTGCACAATGTTTTACACTGTAGAAACGGTACTACACACTGTGTTGCACTGTAGAAACCGTATGGCACATGTTAGTTGGGTAAGGCTTTCACATGCTTCATTAATTAGACAATGAACTATCTCTTTTTCACTGTAACATAATTTATACCACATTAATGACACCAAACACAATAATAAAAGCCCAAAAAAACAATTAAACAAATATACATTTCCTTATAAAATTACACACTTCTATAAAAACAAAAATACAAAACATAAAAAAAAACAGTCCGACAACATAACAAAAATGATCAACATCCAAAAGTTATTCAAATTCCGACATACATAACAAACCGATATTTAAAAAAACACGTCATCTACTCTACTTAAACAAAAAATAACAACTTTAAAACATATACATTATAAAATCGAAAACACATAATCTATGGACCAACGCACTCCCGCGACAACGCGCGGGTTACCCTGCTCGTTTTATACCAAACGACATTAACCATGAATGATTACATTCTCCTCATTCCAAACCCCAAAACAAACAAACACGCCCTAAGAGCTTCGGGTATCCTGCGCCACCGCTTGTGTTTTCCGGCAAGACGCAACCGGACGGCACGAGCTCCACACCGTGGCTTGTGTTTTCGTGTCCTGCGCCGTCACGACCAGCTCAAATGCTCCAGGAAAACGTGACATGACGGCGCAAGCATGATACCGAGCCTCGCGTTTTCCCTTTTTCTTTTGGTGTTATCCCTTTTTTTTTCAATTTGTATTAATTTGTTTGTTGTGGTTGTGTATGAATTTAATGAATATGCAATGAAAGAAGATGGCCAAATTTTTTAATCTTTGCTGCATAATGAAGATGAGGTGAGTAGAGTAGATTTAATGAAGAAGAGATGAGTAGAGTAGATTTACAGTGATAGAGTGATAGTGAATTAGTGATAGGTGGATGAAGAATAGAGTAGAGTAGGTGATAAATTAGGTAGGTAGTAGATGATAGGTGGGAAGGTTACTTTATACCGGGTACATATTGCTTTTATAAAGTAGTTACTTAATATCGGGTACATATATTAAATAAAGTTTGGTGAGTAATAAATTAGTTTGTACGTGTAAGATTAAATATGAACGTTGAACGGTCAAAAATAATAAACACCCCTTATCAGCTTTTTTTTACCCATTTTTTTCCCTTCAAATTTTACCTTTTAAAGTTCTTATAAATATCCTATAACTCAATCAATTTTTACACACACTTTCATCTTTACTTCTATCTCTATACTTCTCTATATTTTCTTATTTAACTTACAAAAATGAATCCCAATCAATGGGTCAACAATATGCTCAACGATCCGCAAAATCAAATACCGTCTCTTCAAATGCCAAATTCGTCATCTTCCTCTAACCCAAACACGCCATCATCCGCAAATTCCACCACCTCAAACACCCACCAACTTCCTTCATTCCCAAACCAATTCATCACTTTTAATGACCCATTCGCCAACTTTACAGGATGAATCCGTCAGACGCGGATAGAATCGAGGCCCTTAAAGACCAAATCCGCCTCGAACATTTTGGACCAAACTAGTTTAGTTTATGGATTTTCATTAAAATCTGTTGTTTTTATTTTATGTCTTTTTTTTTATTTATTTAATGTACCTTTTTTTTTTAATGGAAATTTTATTTTTATTTTATGTCTTTTTTAATTAATTAAATTTTAATTTTAATTAGAGTTAATTACATAAATGGTCACTGTGGTTTGTCCATTTTTTCACATTTAGTCACTAAACTTTTTTTTTGACAAAGTCAGTCATTAAGGTTTCAAATCATTACAAATCTAGTCACTCAGGTTTCAATTTCATTACATAAATGGTCATTGTGGTTTGAAACTTTAGTGACCATTTATGTAACTAAATGGATTGAATCTGTAACGATTTGAAACTTCAGTGATCATGTATGTCAAAAAAAAGTTCAGTGACTATATGTGAAAAAATGGATAAACCATAGTGACCATTTATGTAATTTACTCTTTTAATTAAATGTGTTAGTTTATTTAAATAAATGAAAAAAAATTTATATATATATATATACGTATATATATATATATACGTATATATATATACGTATATATATATATATATCTTTGAGTCAAAACCCTTGCCTCATTCCAATGGATCCTGAAGATCTGCATAGCCAAGTGATGCAACATCTTTATGCAGCAGCTTTATAGCTCACAAGTGGCAAAAACATCTTGCTGCTCTCATTGCACTTGCTCAAATAGCCAAAGGACGCTCTAAGGTATAACTTGTTTTTGGTATTCGTGATTTTATGTACTTTCAACTTTAATTACATATTGTGATATAACTTGATGGCTGTTATGCAATTGATGTGTCCCACCTAAGTGAATTTGTTTGCTAGAACAACTAAAGTGACATTATTGTTTCAAATTGTGATTGTTTGATATAAAGACAATTTTTTTTTTTTTAACCATGATTTCCGACCTTTTGGCCGACTAATCCAAGGGGTTTGAACTCACCGCCACACAGACTCAAACCAGGTAAAGCCATCCCTTTTCAGGAGGTTGGCGTGGCCACTTAAGTTTGTTTGCACCTAGCAGGAATTGAACTTGAGACCTCACACATTTTAGAGTGATAGTCACAAGCCCTTTTACTACTAGGCCACCCTTAAGTGGTTATATATAAAGACAATTTTACTTGTGCATCAATTGCTATGTTTGTGTTTAACGTAGAGTAATGAAACTTTACTATGATTTTGTGACCTTTTTTTAATGATGTTTACAGGTGATGATTCCGAATTTGGAACAAGTGGTGACCATGGTGTTGAACTCATTTGAATACCATGATCATCCACGTGTGAGATGGGCTGCCATTAATGCAATTGGAGAGTTGTGTAATCATATACCACAATCGTGTGTTACCAGCCCTAGATTTAGCACTGGATGATGTCAATCCTCAAGTTCAGGTTAGTAGCTAGGGAGAAATTTATTTGGGTTCATGTTTGTGGTGAAGATGGTTAGTTACTACTCAGTCTACTCGTGTAGCAACCCTAGTTTAAGTAGTAGCATCAAGTCTGTTAACAAGCTCCCTTAAACCCAGTTTCAAAACGTGATGGTTGTTTTTTTGCTGATGTGCAGGCACATGCTGTTTATGTTGTGTTAAATTTCAGTTCTCACTGTAGACCTCATATATTGGCACCTTACCTGGATGGAAAACTGGACAAACTGATTCTACTGCCACCGACTGATCCGAATATAAGAGTTCCAACAGTAGCTAACTCATTAGAAATGTCAACCGATGTTAAGAAACGTGGCTGTTCAGCAGTTTAGTTAGGGGAGATGTTTGATGAGCCATTAGCTGTATTAACTTTAGACTTGGTTCAACGTAAGTTATTAACATGTGTTGGAAAAGAAGATGACGGAAGTGTAATAAATTTTTTTTGTCATACGATTGTGACTTTTTTCAATGTGTTGTGCATTAAAACTAGTTGACCGGAACTTTTTTCTTCTGTAGAATGGTGGGCTTCGGGTGATAATGGTTTGTTAAAGGAGGCTGCTATGTTGATATTAGGACCGCTCACGCTGGTGCTGACTAAGGGGTTGAATGGGGGGCAAGAGGTGACAACCAGGGATGGAATCGGGCGATTTTTTCTAAATACACATTAATTAAAATATCGCCCGATTCCATCCCTGGGTGTCACCTCTTGCCCCCCATTCAACCCCTTAGTCAGCACCAGCGTCAACGGTCCTAATATCAACATAGTAGCCTCCTTTAAAAAATCATTATCACCCGAAGCCCACCGTTCTACAGAAGAAAAAAGTTCCGGCCAACCAGTTTTAATGCACAACACATTGAAAAACGTCACAATCGTATGACACAAACTTTTCATTACACTTCCGTCATCTTCTTTTCCAACACATGTTAATAGCTTACGTTGAACCAAGTCAAAAGTTAATACAGCTAATGGCTCTTTAAACATCTCCCCTAACTGAATTGCAGAACGACCACGTTTCTTAACATCAGTTGACGTTTCAATCTGTTCTGACTTCGGCAACATGACTTAGATATTTTATCTATCTTTTAATTACCACTCCATCTCCTATTCCGTACCCCTCTAGCAATGCATTTTCCAAATTAGTTTAACTTCAAGTTTGCATGGTACTCCTATATCTTCACATTCCACCATTTTGCTACATCCCTGCCCCAATGTGATCTATGTTACTTTCTGATGTGCAGACACATGCTTTATCCCGGCTTGAAATACCAGTGGTAATAGTCCTGGAGGACAATTTTATAAGCATAATTAAGATTGATATTATTTTCAAACACAGATTGCTTATCATTATGCAAACTAATACAATCGATTGGATTTTTGTGGTGTAGCTTCAACATCGGGAAGTCATTGCTGGGGAGGACATTGTCTGGCATCAAACTAGAATCAGCGCAAGCGAAATACTTGTGATACAGTTTAAAATGGAGCTACCACATGACACATGGGATTCAATACGGTCCAGCCTGCGTCCCAATCAACAAAATCAACAAGCGGAATTTTTCGACATATGGGATTCATTATGTCAATATGTAGGATGTTTAATGTGTCACAAGGAGGAATAGGACTAGAGGGACCATTATTATCAATTGTCCAAACTTACATAATTAATTAGTTTTATATCCTAGAATTTTATTCCTTAAGCTTCTAGTTATGTTTGGTGTTTGTGTGTGTAAACTGCTTATGGTGATATGTGTATCGATATGTGCATGTAATCTGGTTATGGTGATGTGTATCGCATTGTGTATTGATATGTGTATGTAAATTGGTTATGATGATATGTCATGGGTGATTGGGACATCAAGTTTTAGTGTATCATTTTTTATGGATCAAGTGTGTCGTAATTGTGATTTTTGTGATAATTTGAGTGTATCGAACTGTGATCAATTGAGTGTAACCTGATGTATCGTAATAACCAAATTCATGGTATCCTGATGTATCAATCAGTTTTTGTTTTATGATACAGGAGGTAAAGTAGCAGCAAAATTTGAGAAGGCTAACGAGATTATTGATGAGGCGGATGAGCAGCTAGATGCGGCAACTGACAAAAACCCGCAAGATAAAGAACTATTACAGTCAAAGCTCGTGTTACCAAGATACTTTAGTTTCAATATTTAGTTGGTTGGTTTGTCTAGTTAAGCGTAAGACTTGAATAATAGCATGTTTTGATTTAGAATAGTTTTCATTCTGGTTTAAGTGTTTGTGTATGGGTAACAATCAGAACGTGGTATATGTTTTTTGAATCAAGTCTTTTTAATATATAAAAAAATGTTTTTAACTATGGGTTGTCCTGCAATTTTTGTTGTTTTTTTTTTATTTACAATGAATTGTAATAGGATTTAAGTGGGAATGATCATATATGGAAATGATTTATGTCTACATTTGTTGTTTCATAAGTGGTCGACTTGGAGTGGTTTCTGTGTCAAGTTATAAGATATTAAGATGTATCAATTTATCGAATGTTTTTTTTTACCTGCAATATAAGTGGTAAAACATATCAGTAAAACAAAACATGCTGATACAAGTTGTATCATAGATTTTTGTAAAATAGAATTTAAGTGGTAAAACAATGAACTTGTTTCGATACTGAAAGTATTAGAATTAGGTTTAATCCCCTTGTCCTCATTAATTATCAAACTCTCGGTATATATAATCATATAACCGAATACAAGCAATTGGCCATAATGGGCCTTAAACAATAAACATAAGTAATGGGCTAGGCTAACATAAGTTCAGGGATAACACCCCCGCAGTTTGAGCGGGAGGCCTCCGAACGTTCAAACTGGAGCTAAAATCCATAAACAAAGCGCCGGAAGTCCTTGGTAAAAATATCAGCATACTGAAAACGAGAACGGACATGAAGCACACGAACCTGTCCCGAAGCAACTACACGAACGAAATGAATATCAATCTCAATGTGTTTCGTACGTTGATGTTGAACAGGATTTGTCGATAAATACACGGCACTGACATTGTCACAATAGACAATAGTAGCTGTAGATAAAGGGTGATGAAGCTCAGTAGCAGATTACGATCCATGTTGTCTCAGCTACCACATTAGCAACACCACGATACTCGGCCTCAGCACTGGACCGAGATAACGTCACTTGTCGTTTAGCAGACCACGACAATAAGTTATCACCAGAAACACACATAACCAGAAGTAGACCGACGGATGACCGGACAACCCCCAATCCGCATCTGTGTAAGCAATAAGTGAGCAGTAGAGAGAAACATGCAACTGAAGACCATGATTAAGAGTACCACGAAGATAGCGTAATATACACTTCAAAGCATGAAAATGTGTATCACGAGGGTCATGCATATACAAACAGACCTGCTGAACCGCGTATGAAATATCCGGGCGTGTAAAGGTAAGATACTGAAGTGCACCAACTAAGCTCCGATATAAGGTGGGATCATCAAAAGGTGTACCATCAGGTCCAAGCTTGGACTCGGTATCAACAGGAGTGCGACCGGATCATTCTGGATATGAGCTCTTTCAAGAATTTCCTCAGCAAACTTAGACTGTGATAAAAACATACCAGATGTGGTTGCGGTAGCAGAAACACCAAGAAAATAATTAAGAGAGCCAAGATTTGTCATTGCAAACTCACCATGAAGAGCATGGATAACACGCTGTAAAAATGTGGTAGAAGAAGCAGTCAAAATAATATCATCCACATACAGTAAAACAAGTGGCCGGTCCAATCCACGATGAAACACAAACAGTGACGCATCAGTTTTGCTATGCTGAAAACCAATGCGTGTAACAATCCTGCAAACGCTGAAACCAAGCTCTAGGGGCTTGCTTAAGCCCATACAATGATCGCTGCAAATGACAAACATAATCTGGGTGAGCAGGATCAACAAACCCTGCGCTGATGCATGTAAACTGTCTCGATAAGTAACCGTGAAGAAAAGCATTCTTCACGCTAAGCTGATGAATAGGCCAATCACGAACATGCGAGACTAAGAACCGTGCGAATAGTAGCTGGTTTGACCACGGGACTAAAAGTCTCGTCACAATCAATCCCCTGACTGCGACTGCGACCATTTGCAACTAGTCGCGCCTTATACCTGCTTAACGAACCATCTGCATGAAACTTGTGCCTGAAAAGCCACATAGAACGAACAATATTCACATTAGCTGGACGGGGCACAAGTACCCACGTACCGTTAGTAATTAATGCATTATATTCATCTAACATAGCCTGTTTCCACTGAGGATCACGAAGAGCATGAACATGCGAACGAGGAAGGGGAGACACGGTGGTGACATGACAATTCATACGCTCGAGAGGTTTAGAAATACCGGCTTTAGCACGTGTGACCATGAGATGCGTGTTGATATTTGGAGTGGGCATATGGGGTTGATTTATTGGCTGGATCGGGGTAGTAGGCGGTGTGTGGATATGGGGTTCTATGATGGGCTGGATCGGGGAAGGAGGATCGGGCTGGTTGATAGGCACATGAGTAGCGGGCTGCTCAAGAATTGGTGGATCAGGCTGGTTAATGGGCTCGTGAGTAGTGGGTGTATCAGGCGGATTGCAAGGGCACGGGGTGCGTGGGGGATTGGTAAGGTATGGATGGTATTGTATCCAAGAAGTCATAATGTGGAGAGGTGTACTCGTGGAGTGATGCGAAAGGGAAAATATTCTCATCAAACCGAACATGTCTAGATAAAATTATTTTGTTTGAGGATAAGTCAAGACACCTATAGCCACGGTGATTGGCGGGATAACCAAGAAACACACAAGGAGTGGATCGTGGTTGAAGTTATGTGCCAACAGGATATAGGGATAAAATAGGCACCAAGACGCGTAGATTATCATAGGGTGGAGGGCGGTTGTAAAGTTTAGTGAATGGTACTTCATTTTGAATGGCAGTGGAGGGAAGTATGTTTAAAAGGTAAGCCGCCATATTGAGTGCTTCCACCCAATAGGAGGGAGGTATATGAGCTTGAAAAGCAAGTGCGGATAAGGTTATTGATGGTACGTAACTCGTTCAGATTTTCCATTTTGTTGTGATGTGGGGCAGAGAAAATCGAAATTGAATGCCACTTTTGCGAAAAAGGTCATGAAAGCGAGTGTTGTCATATTCACCCCATGGTCAATTGTAAAGCCTTTATATCTACACCAAATTGTTTATTAACATAAGCACGAAAAGCTACAAAATTATCATACAAATCTGATTTCTTATGCAAAGGATAAACCCAAACAAAATGGGAGAAATGATCTAAAAAGATAGCATAATATTTAATACCACTCTCACTCGGAATAGGGGATGTCCATAAATCCGAGTGGATAATGTCAAAAATAGAAGCCACATGCGACTCTGAACTAGAAAATGGAAGCTTGACCTGTTTGCCTAACTGACAAGCATGGCACAAAGCGGACGACTTTGACTTATTACAAGAAATTAAATTGTGAGACTCTAAATGACGCAGCACATCTTCACCAGGATGCCCGAGGTCTGTGCACGTAGTATGACTGAACGAAAGCAAAGCAAAAGGAGATTTTGTGGATAAGGGTTGCGTAAAGGGTAAATCGCCCGTGCTACAAACGGAGAAGAAGTGCCCGCTGGTAATCCTTCAAGAAAACCATAAGCATCAAATTCAACAGACACGTCATTATCACGTGTAAATTTATGAACATAAATCAAATTTTAATTATGTGAGGGGTGACAAGTATATGGTTAAGTTGCATAGGTTTGTCAGGGGTACAATAAGCTATGTCAAGTGTGTAACAGGTATAGAAGCACCATTTCCAACATACACCGATGGATAAATGCATGAATTACTAACAGAAGTGAGGATACCTGTATTGTCAGCCAAGTGAGAGGAAGCACCAGTGTCCATGTTCCAGGCAGGATCCGGAACAGTCGTCGTCTGAAAAGCTTGAGGAAGCATGGTAGCCTGAGATGGAAGGGAACTGGGAACCATGTAAGTAAAATTTCCTGGATAAAATATGTTACCACCTGAATGTATCTGCTGAGTGCCAAAAGTAGGTTGGCCAATCAATGAGGCCTGTTGGGCCAAAGGAAGTCCATTAGTAGCTAAATGGGCTTGAGGCGTCTGCTGGGCTAAGCTGTGCGGACCAAGAGAAATGAGACCAGGTTGTGGGCTGCTACCAATACCAGGTTGGGCCATGGGAACAAAAGGCATGGCCATGTTGGGCTGTTGCATATTATATCCAGGAGACATGCCAAGCGTACTAAAAAATAGGGTTCACATATTGCATACCACTCATTCCAAAAAAAGAGTGTGGGAAAAAACAGTAGCATGACGGTGTTGCAACCTGGATGGTTGAGCAGTGGGTTGCGAGACACTTGATGTCTTGGACACAAGAGGGGCTGCCAAATTCGACCATGTTAGTAGACCGAGACCGAGAATCCGTATCACCATGAATGAATTTGCACCGCGAGCCATAGGTACACGAACCCCGCTGAAAATTACGACATAGCTCACCCCGAAGATGTACAGGACCGGTCTTTGGAGTATTTGTGTTAGTAGACACAAGAACGGTTGGCGAAGAGGATGTGAGATGAGCCGAAGAGAGAGCATGGGTGAGTTGTGCCATATCACTCTCTCCAAAAAGAAGCATGGACCTCACTTGATCAAAAGTGGGAAGAGGTTCCTTATGTCGAATTATTCGAACTAATTCCGGAATCTTAGCACGAACACCATTAATGATGTATGTTACGAGGCTCGAGTCACTCACCGTATAGCCTAGATTAGCAAGCCGATCCGCCTTCGACTTGACTCTGGAAGTAGTCCGTAACAGACATAGTGCCAATGACCATGTACGTATCTCGTTGTCAAGTTGTATGATGCGAGCAACTTTGTTGTCGTGGAAGAGAGCCTTTAACCGATCCCAAACCTCATGAGCCAATGTAGTGTCATCAATAACCATATCGACCAGTTTGGGAGAGATGGTGGAGTACATCCACATAACGACTAGAGAGTCGTTGGTTTCATGATGCGGGTCAGGTTGGGAGGTGCTAGCAGTGGCTGGTTTATCAAGATGATGAACAACACCATATGTCCTACAAAAGCGTTTAAAAAGATTGCTCCATGAGTTATAGTTTAATTTGTCTAGATCAAGGGGTGAGGGGATACACGCCTTGATGCAAGCGAGTGAGTAGGCTTTATCGATCGGTTGTGTTGGTGGTGTATTATCTCCCGTCATGATGCGCTATGACAAGAAGAAAGCAAAGCAATGCAAGATGGAAGCAAAGAAGCGGCAACAAGTAGCAACAAATAAGCAGGCGTGCAAAAATTTTCTAGGGTTTAGGTGGAGGATCTTGAGGCTTTGATACCATATTAGAATTAGGTTTAATCCCCTTGTCCTCATTAATTATCAAACTCTCGGTATATATAATCATATAACCGAATACAAGCAATTGACCATAATGGGCCTTAAACAATAAACATAAGTAATGGGCTAGGCTAACATAAGTTCAGTTAATAGAAAGTGTATGTGTGTCTCTTTAAGCAAAACCAATTTAGAAATTCATATTGGTGAAACCAAAAACCAATTTGGTGTTGTTTTGTTTTATTGCTGATACAAAACTAAAACCACTTTTCTAATGCAAATATGTACCAGCTGGTTCAATCTAAGATTCAATATGAAGGGTGAAACAAAAACTATGTTTTATTACTTGAAATGTATAATAAGCGACTAAAAAATGTTTAACATATCACAAAAACCAATGTGCAAACCCAATTTGCTTGTAATAAAGTGCTAACCCAAACACCCATTATGGATCAGCAAAACTAGTTGATAACCATTTTACATGAACATAACATTAACTATAAGTATTGAACCACCTCGAATGATAAGGGATGGGAGGTTGATGAGGATTTCGCTCAGGAA